>JAMJFZ010001390.1:6047500-6647500 GCA_026225945.1 Cricetomys ansorgei
GAGGGTAACTACTATGTGGTTCAGTTTGTGTCATCCTTGACCCTTCCCACAAAGGAAATCGCAGTATAGAGTTTCTCATTTTTCACAATGGATGTTACTTACATCGTGTATTTTTCTGTATCTTGCTGCTCAGTGAATGCTAGTGATTAACATCTTAAATATTTGTATCAGATCATGCAGTGGAAAGAAAGTGGAGTTTGGAAAACTCACATGCTGGTTCTGTCTTCTCTAGTTTAGGAGTTTCAACAGATCCCTTAAACTCTTTGCTTGGTGTTCGTATTGGAGATGAGGAAACCTCCAAAATCTCTGAAACCCTGAGTTCCATCTCCAGCATAGCATGAAGCAAAACAGATGTGGTGGTACATACTTGTGATCTCAGCACTTGTGAGTTGAAGGTAGGAGAATCAGAAGTTCCAGGATGGTAAAGATAAGATGGCTCACTAGGTAAAAGTGCTTACTGTACAATTCTAATGACATGCCCACTTCAATAACCTGAATCCTTATAAAGGTAAAAGGAGAGGACTGACTCCACAGAGTTATCCTCTGACCTCTATGTGAATGTCATATATACAACTCACTGATCCAAAATATTATACATATATATACATACACATACATATAAGTATAATGAAAAGAACCTCATCATATAAAATTTGAAACAAATCAATCCTCAGTTACAGAGAGAGTTTGAGGCTAGTGTAGGCTATATGAATCCCGTTTCCAAAACCTAAACAAAAACAGTCCCCCACTTCCAAATTAGCAAAACACTTATTTGCTAGTCTTCCTAAACAAATGAAGTCTCGTCACTGTCATTAATTTGTCAGACCTGGCCTTTTGCTTCCACCCCCACACCCCATAGACACAACTACTGTAAAACTGGTTGTCACCTTCAGCTCTTTAGCAACTTTTTAGTGCATAGATTTGATAATTTCTCTAATACCTAGAGTCTTCCACTCATCTCATTGCAACTTCTTCCTTTAACTTAAGGCTTAGGGCTCATGACCACCCTTCGCAAGTCTGCTCTCAAATTGTTTTCAAGTAGAGCTACTGAAAGTAGTAGTAGTCCCAGTAGTTTTCATTCCAATATGAACCTCCTAAATTTTAGGACTGTGAACAATGCTTCCTCATGAAATGGCTTTTACTCACCTCCCTGGAGTCATTCTTCCTCTTCCTCTTTATCAATATCTAGTACCACAACAAATTAGATGCCTTTCTAAGACTGTTAATTTATGTGTCAACTTGATTAGTCCATAAGGCATTCAGATATGTGGTTAGATCCCTGGTGTGTGGGTGAAAGTGTTTGCAGGTAAACTTAATATGGGGATTATAGACTGAGTGAGAAAGAATTGCTTTTCCAGTGGTGAGGGAACATATTCTTTTAATCTGCCAAAGACATAAATGCATTTCAAAAGAAATAAGTGAAGGGTAGAGTAAAGGGGAAGTAGCCATCTTTGAGGAGGAGCATCTGGCTTTTCCTAGTCTCAAATTTGGACTTGGTACTTGTCAACTTGCTTTCCTGAGTCTTCAGTTTATGTACCAAACAACTTGGAAATGTTCAGCCCCTATAAACACTTAAGCCAATTATTTAAAATCAATACCCCCACTCTATCCATTTCTTCAGGATTACTCTATGAACACATACGGTCAAAATTCAGACAACAATTAATGGTGGCATCCCCAACCCTAACTGATACATCTACAACACAACTCCTATGGTTATTTCTCATTGACCATCCAGGAATAGGGGCTGGGAACAATGTAAGAGTTAGAGGTCCAAGAAATCATCTGTAAAATATTATCTTTGACATGTGATAGGTAAGCTGTACCCATAACTTAACAATATGGTTGGCTAAATAAGGCCTGTAGAATAACAATACCAGTTGACAGATCAGCATGGATAGGGACAATCTCACAGGGCCCTATTCCCAGATGAAGAACTACAGTCAAGTAATGACTCCTGAGAAAGGAATAATCAGTATTTTCCATGGATGTATTCCCTGATAAGATATTCATTCCCAAGAGGCCAACTCTAAACACATATACGTATAAGCAACACTAGATAGACTCAGAACATTATATTTATGTATACTTATGTATGCTATACATATATGCATAGTTTAATATATATATGCATATATATATTAATGGTAACAATTTAAGAAGAGGCCATTAATTTTAGAGGGATTAGAATAGACATGAGAAAAATTGGAGGGTAGAGGGGGGGGGTAAAATAATATAAATACAGTATTCAGTTCTCAATTAAAAAAAAACATATGAAGAAGCATTATTTGGCATCCCTTCCCCCTAACATTCTTTCTGAGCTAAGAATTTCTTGTCTTTGCCCTCATAGTACACAGTGTTTTTATCTGATCACTGTATTACAGCTGCTTCTTGACATATCTGTTCTTTCATAGATGAGCCCTTGAAGACAGGAAGGGTTATCACCCTATTTGTTCCTGTATTCCCAGTAGCTTGGGAGAAAAGCAATAGATATTGATCGAATGCAAGACTAACTTTTATACTTAATGAAAATAGGGTGAGATAGCTGTCCTTCAAGCATTCTCTTCAAATTGCTAATCCACTTCATTCTGCAAGAAGAGACCATGCTAGAGTTTTGCACCAAATGCAAGGCCTTGGGCAAATAGAATGGCTTCACAGTGCCTCAGGTATCTCATTGGATAAAATGGGAACAATAATAGGATCTATATTATAGGGCTGTAGGAAAGAGCAAGTGCTTCGTGCATGGGAAACTTCAAACAGAGCTTGGCATCCTATAAATGTCTGGCAAATAGGAAATTTGCTCTTGTATTAGCTCCAAATTCATCCCACTTCTTATCTGAGAAAGCTACTCTCAGAAGTAATCAGTGGCAGGCTGGTGGGAGGGGTGGTCTATGGGCTTCCTTGACTGCAATTAAGTAGCTCACTGTTGAATACATTTATTGTAACTGAAACCATGGCAGTACTTATGAAGTGAAACAACAGAGTGTAAAGACCTGAAGGACCTACCCTGAGCCAGAGGAAACTAAAGTCCTGCAGAGTTCCCCTCTTCTTTTGCTTGGTGATTCTCTCTGTACTTCAAAAAGAAATTCAAATCCTTGCACATTCTCTAATCTATCTCCTTTCTGCTCATGCTTCATGGGAACATTTGTGTCTTTTTAAATATACCAATGAAAACCCAATTGTGGATATATTAAACAATGAGTTGAATAGAAATAGACTTTGCCTGGCCATACTGTTGTCAGTCAATGCTCCATATGAGGCACTGGTGCAGAGTTCCAATGTCACCCTGTGTCCTCCTACAGTGTGGCCAAAAGTCTTTCAAGAAACAGACTAGCTCATATTTTACCCCCTCCGGAGGAGATAGTAATTCTGTGATTCTGAAGGTTCCTTTAATGTTGGACTATGGACTGAAAAAGGATAAGAAAATCTTAGTAGGCAAAATGAACATACTCCTCATTCTACAAAATAATTTAGCAAAAGCAACTTACATAAAATCCATTTCTAAAATACAGATTGGAGCTTCTGAGAATTGTTTGAGTAGACATATACACAGGTCCCTAATTTCACCTAAATTATCAGTTTCAGGAAGAGAGGGAGAGAGGGGAGAAGAAGGGGAGAGAGGGAAGGAAGTGAAAGAGTGAGAGTGGGAGTATGTGTGTGTGAGAGAGGCAGAGACACAGAGACAGAGACACAGAGAAATTTCAGTGTGGTAGACATATAATGACCATTCACTCCAAGCCAGTCATGAGAACAGTCTTGAACATGAATGCTTTGTTCACCCTCAGGGTTATTAGTAGAAATAAAAATCTGAGCCTTGAGGTGCATCATACATTGCTGGGCCCTGGGAGAGAGCAGTGATGCTGACATGGGAACCAACATTGCTATATTGGATACCTTCACTTATGTGACTAGCTGGTGAACTCATGTAATTTCAAAGTAACGGTTCAAACTGCCTGTTCATTTGGAGATTCAGGCCTGACTTTCACAGGATAGTTAAGTGTCTGTAGGCCCAGTGTCTTTCACAGTTCATGCCCTTGTGTGTATTCTCAAGCCAATTCTTGTTGAATCAATCTTCACAATGAGAACACTGACTCCTGAGAGTAGATACTACATGTTCTTTTTGTCTAGGTTAGCACACTATCCTTGGTCGGCTATGGAGAAGCTACTCCATAGGTTTTCATTGAATAAATCATGAACAAACCATTTCTTAAAGATTTGGACCAGATGTGGAATTCTAGGGCTCAATTGTGAAGAAAAGCCATTCCCCACTCTGGGTATTGTTGATAAATGAGATCCACCTTCAGTACATGGCAAATTCTCTCCTGTCCTTGTAGGCCTGCATGAGTAAACTGCTTCTTTGATTTCTGGGTAGACTGGTGAGGTATTGTGTGCAATAATGTTGGTGTCCCCAAAGTTTAGGTGGAGCAATATTTCATGGCACTCACTTTAAAGTCTACGAGGAGTTTTATTTTCTGAATAAGTATTGATCACACCTTACAAAACACTGCGAGCCCATAAAATTAAAAAGAATGAGACCAGTCATTGGTGGGCAGTATGAGAGTCTGAGTATGAGAGTATAAGAAGACAAAGTCTTCAGGTGTCTGCGATGTTATAATTGTACTTGCTTGGGAAGCTTATTAAAGCCTTGCAGGTGCAATGTTTCATCACAGAGTAGTGAACCCTTGAAAGATATGCATAATAAACAGAGTTTGAAATATTTTTTTATTCCAGGCCATATGGTCCTGTCTGGAGCTTTCCTGGATCTCTGGGTCAGTTCACTGTTAAAAGATGGGCTTGCAAGGACCCACCTCTCAGAGCAGCTGTCAGAAGCCCTATCAGAATGAATCTGCAGTTGCATGATTATTTATTTTATGTGGCTCTCAGAAATAAGCTCAACCTTTCTCCAGAGCTGAAATGTGCTGAGCGAAGTCTCTTCCCTGAACAGCTTGTGGCCACATCACCAAGCAGTGTCCTTCCTTGTCCTTAAAAAGCAGACTGACGAGACTTGTGCATTAGGCCAGAATGGGCAGTCTGGGTGAAGTGTTGCCCACCTGGACTTGAACTTGGTGCCAGCAATGTGAAAACTGAAAACATATGCAATTGCATCTTAAAGAAGTGTCAGTGTTTTTTCTTCTTTGCTCTCTGTTGCTCATTTTTCTGTGCTTCTCCCATCTAAGTGATTACAGAGGATGTGGCACCCTTGCACCCAGGCACTCTGAGTATTATAGTGGCCATATGGTGAGCTTGCTCTCCTTTTGTTAGTGACAGAAGGTAGCATTGACATCTCTGACAATGGCTTCTTAAGGAACGCCAGCTATGATTTATTCAGCATTTGTCATATATATATAGGGACACTGATAACTGAAAAGAGACTTGATCTAGGAATTAAGGAATCATAACAGTGCATTCTGATTCTTAGCATGAAAAATATACATATATGACTGGTGGAAGAATAAGTTCTGTATATTTTCCTGATTACTTGGAAAAGCTGAACTTAGAAATGAATTCTGTCACTTTGGTCAAAAAGTCATTATGCTTTTAAATAACTGCTTTCTCTATGCTCTCATATTGTTGACAGAATGTCCAGTATAATATGTACTTACAGCCATTCATTTGTCTAAGCAATGTGCATTGAGCATGGAGATGCAGGATCCAGGTACTTCCCAACTTTCTGGGGCACAGGGTCTGGAGTACAAGGCTGGCTTTAAACATGTCTTACTTTTATAATTAAACAGAAGTTAATTGCATCAAGGGAAGAATGGAAGAAAGAAGTTAAGAAATGTTAAGACTCACCCATTAATTCAGGTTGTACTTTGGGAAGATACAGTTTGAAAGACATAAGCCACTCAGTGCACTCCTATGCTAAGGGTTGTCATGATTTCAACATCCTATGATGTTAGCATTACTTTTCTATAACCATAAAACTAGAACTTAGACTTTCACATGAATGTAGAAATATCTGATTCTGATATTCCTATGTGGGCACAAAATGATTTTTTTTAAGGCTGCTTCAGGTGCTATAGTTTGATGAGGAGCTATTTTTTCTTTAGAGATAGACTGATATGGACTTATGTAGTATACAATGACAGCAGTTATAAGATGTGTGCTTTAAGTAAGGGATAAGAGCATATGATGAAAGATGCTTTCTCTGGGAACTGTAGTTTGGACTCCAAAGGACAAAATTTTACCATTCAAGTTGAATGCTTGGCCTTAGGTAAGAGTAGTTACTCTATTACACAGTATCAAGAGGCTATAGAGTTATCGTGAGAAAATATTTTAAATAATTCCCAGAAACATATAAAAGGCCCATGTAGAGGTCCTTTGTGATATACTGGGAATCAGAGATGGGCGTACCATATCAAATACTGAAGTAGTAAGGAGGCTTTGTTGAAATATCACAAAATGGGAAGCTCTGGAGAAGTTCAGATACACTCTGGAATGGATAGATGGACAGGTGAAAAAGCCACTTTAGGACTGGAATCAATCAGGGATTGGTTGCTATGGGAGACAGTGTCAACCAGAGAAGTCAGATTTACATATGAGGTGGCCACTGATGTCTGGGTTGTTCAGCCTGGAGATGCTGAGATTCTAAGACCAATATGGGATGATGAAACTAGAGTTTTATTGAGATCATGTCAAGACAGCTCTTTGTTCCTTCTCCTTCCACATCTCTCTCTGTCTCCCTCTCTATTTTATCTTTCTATGTATTTTATCCTCCCGCTTCCTATTTTGTCGTCCTTATTATTCTCCCCTCTCCACTTCTCTTTCTTTCCATTTCTTCACTTTTCCCTCAACAATTGCTCATTCATCATCTACCTGGTAGAAGAAATAACTATTCATAGGGTGGCACGTTTGGAAGAAAAAAAGATAAAGTCTCTTTTTATCACAGATGTAATCTATCTACTCATTGAGATGAACAGTAAAAAAAAAAGCAATGAATGCACAAGCAAGACATTGTTGTTTAACAAATTCTACAAAATTGTAGTACAGGATGATGTAAAAGATAACGGAGCACCTGGGAATAATTGAAATTGGAGCATGAGAAGAGATCTGTTATGGGGATGGATTTGAGTGAAGAGTGGAATGGTATCAAAGGGCCAAAACAATACCAGATGGAAGGAAAAGTCAGAGTAAAGGCGATGAGGCGGCATGTGCTCAGTACACTCAAGGAGGAACAAAGAAGCGAGTGTTGGTGGAGAATGGCAAACAAAGGACAGGATAATGCAGGACACCAGGCACAGTCCATCATGGATGTCTGAAAGGTCAGAGAAGGTGTATTGCTCTTAGGGCACTGAAGTTCCAAGGTACTCTCCCTACTTCCACACCCTTCATGCACTCTACACTGGGTGTGTTTGGCACTGCACTTCCCATAGTGATTCTGATTCTTCACACTTCTTACAGTTCTTCTGTCCCACATTTGCAACTTTCCATGTCCTTCTGGGTGGAGATCATAGGCTTTGGAGTTGGAGCCTCAGCTTCAACTATTAATTCTGTCAGCCTCATGCTCACAGTATTTTTCTTATTTTCTTACTTCTATTAACAGCCATGATTTCAATTACCATCTCTGTGTGAGGACTCTAAAATTAAAAATCACTGTCTGACTGTGCCTTGATCTTATATTTGGATGTTGTAAAAAGCATCTTAAGGTCATTACATCCAAGCATTACTATATCTTCCTTGTCTCTGTGACAAAACTTGTCTCTGTCCAGTGTTCCCCAATCCAGAGACTGGTACAATTATCAGCCAAGTCCTTCTTTGCTTTTAGCGTTCCTTCATCCCTGATTGTCAGTACCCTTCTAACTCTTATTGCTTTCATTTGCGTATGTGTTGGATCCACTCCCTTCTCTCTGCCATTCCCATCTAACTGCCTGCCACCCCTCCTACCTGCTTACTTCAATTCTATTCTTGCCGTGCTCAGATCTAATCTTCACAGAGGTCAGAGTCAATTTTTAAAAGTGCAAATTAACTAAAATTACTACCCTTCTTAAAATTCTTCAATGATTTTTCATCTCTGTTGGAGTAGAACTTAAAATCCTTCCAGTTCTGATGAGGAACTGGACTTCTGTCTTCCTTGTGGCTTTTACTTGTCATATCCTTTTGATGTCATTGAATCCATCACCTTTTTCATGTTTCACAGGCTTTCCCATATCTGAGTTTCCACAAATGCTATTCCTTCTCTTGGATTGCTCCCGTATTTGTTCAACTACAGTGGTGAACATCTGTCATGTCATCTGGTTGCCCAGCATTGGTTGACTGTACTTGTTCCACTTGAGAGACATTCAGACTTCTGAGATTTTTCTAAGAGGCAAGATAAGAAGTCTCTGGTTTCACTGGGCTAGGGTGTTATGTGATCTACCAGTCAGATTCATGAATATAAGTATTTAATTCAAAGGTGAACAGCTGGATAAAGGTAGATCCTTTTATGCTGGTGGGAATGGAATGGTACCTGATCTTGAGAAAGACAGTGGTTAAATGGTCTAGTCTCCGGGACAGCATAAACTGAGATACAGGTGGCTACAGAGGACAAAAGAAAGTTCATATTTTGAAAGCAAAAGAAATTGTGGCACCCCATTTCCATTGGGCCAATAGCAGCTAATGTGGTCTCTTTAATCAATTGAATTCACAGCATATGTGTTAGCACTGCTCCTGTAAGTTGCATTGCAGCCCATTTCCCTACCTCACCCTGTTTTATGCTCCATCAGTGTATTTTTAAGCTTTCTGTTGCTGTTACCTAATACCTCATAAAAGTCAATGTAAGGGAGGAAGGGATTGTTTTGGCTCACAGTTGGAGGGGACATAAATCCATCACGATGACAGGAAGCCCTTGGTGCCTGGAGAGTGCTCAAATCTCAATATATCAGGGAACCATAAGGACAGAAAGTAGATAGGTCTGTAAACTTGAAGATCCACTTCTACATGGATGCAATTCCTCCAAGTGGACCGCCTTCTAAATCACCAGAGAGCAGCTTATATGGGGGACATTTCACATTCAGACTGTAGCAATCCATGACAATTGCTCAAGGTTAAATTCTGGTAAGAAATGATTACCTTGGCTGAGGGCACTATATAACTCCAACTCGTTGTTGGATTCATGGGCTCTATTTCATTAAGTAAAGTGGTCCATTAGCCATGTCCCATACTTTCTGATTAAAACAGATCTTCTAATTGTGCAGGCTCCACATGTAAGCTTTGCTGCTACTGCCCTCTTGAGTTCCTATCTCAACCCACTTACTTGCTGTAGGAATCTCACCAAGGTTACTTAACCTTTCCAGACATCAGTGCTCTTTTCTGTAGAATATAGATGATGATAATATCTGATAGGTTCATTGCAAAGATGAAAGGACTTGATGCATAATGAATTTTTGATACCTAGTAAGTGTTATAGTTGTTTCTTATGTCTCCTCTTTCACTCTACTTTTCGAAGACTATGATTAAATGCTCATGGGGTAATAATTTGATGAGTATCTGCCTTACATATAGGCTGTACTTGTGAATTAAAAGAGTATACAGTATCATAATATATTCTGTTCCCCTTTTTTTTTTGCTTAACACACATTTATTTTATAAATGTAGGATAGGTGTTTCCCATTTGTCCTAGAAACGTCAGGTAGGATGTTCTAACTCCCATCATTCTCTCAACTAGCAGAGCTGCAGTATCCCCTGGTGCTCTGGAAGCATCATCCAGAGTTCCATGTCGGGTCTGACTTCTTCTCCTGACCCACAGCTGACCCATCCCACAGAGCATAGTCCTGTCCCAGATGCTGCACTTTCCCTTGGCACCTGATTTCACTGCTTCTCAGCACCAAACACTTTGTGCTGACTCTACGTCCTCTGAAAGCTGTTGGAAACCAGATGGAGGAGGAGATGGAACAGATTTTCACTCCTCACCCTCCCAGACTTGGAGAGCAATAAAAGCCACAATTGCAACCACTAAATAGTATATGTTAGGCTTTACTAGGAACTGAGCATTCTTCCCAGAGCGATTTGTATTAATTTATTTAATGCTCACCATTATCCTATGAAGTTATGCTAATATCTCCATTTCATAGAAGAGGAAACCAAGTCCCCGAGGGAAAGAAGGCAGGAAAGAGGGTAGAGAAAGGAATAGGGAAAAGAATGAGCCTTTCTGATATTCCTCTGGCTGGGAAGAACATTGGTTCCTGTAATAGCAACTTCTTGGCTGGAGCAGAAGTAATTGTGTAATTAATATTGATGGAGAAATTGTGGGAGACATTACAGACATATACCTAGTCTCAAATCAGCTTTACAATATGAATTTTTATATGTTCCTTTTCAATGTCTTGCTATTTGCAGCAACACCCCTCCCCACCCAGGGTAATAGAAAGAGTAGGGATAATAGTTAATTAAGAAGTCTGTGGAGCTCATTTCTGGCTAATTGGCATTTTCCAATAAAATATTTAAAAATTAGCTCTGATATTCAAATCTCTTTTCAGAGAATTGTTGCTCTTGCTACCAAGAGTTCCCATCTGCAGGTGGGGCCTCCTATGTTGGGTGATTTGGGGCATTTTTGCAGATGCTGTCCAGCTACTCATGTTCAGTTGGGAAGAGAGGAGAGTCTTGTTGTACAGCTTTCTTTGTTTAGATCATCTCAAATGCTTTTATTTTTCCAAAGAAAGGGGAAGCAGCCGGTGTGCCAGGTCTCCTGCAGGATGTTACCCAGCTAATGCTCTTCCTCAATTGTAATGAACTTGTGCTGTTCAACCAAACTCAGAGAATCACATTTTCAAAGTTAGTGTGTGGGCAATTGCCAGAAAATAGGCTTCAAACTGTGTCCCCAGAAGGCTTTCTCTCTCTGGCTTTGACAGACTTTGAGAGAGATTCTCATACGCCCCCAGCAAGACCAGGTGGGTGGTTTGGGACTCCAAGCCCAGTTGGCAACCACTCTGAAAGAGCATGGTGCATTAGTTTCCTGTGGCTATGCTAGCAAATTACCCTAAACCGGGTGACTTAAAAACAACAGAAAGATATTCTCTTACAGTCCTAGAGGCCAGAAATCCAGAATTAAGATATCAGCAGGACTTGTACTCCCTTACAGAGGTTAGGGGAAAGGATTTGCTCTATGATTCTCAATTGGCTTCTAGTAGCTGCTAGTCGTCCTTGGTATTTCTGGACTTGTGAACATTTTACTCCAACCTCTACCTCTGTCTCTGGAACATCTTCTTGCTGTTGCTTCTCCCTTTTTCTTCTGTTACAAGGATGCTTGACTTTCAGGGGTCACTATTATGCAGGATCATTATCTTGAGATTCTTAATTATATTTGTAAAGATTCCTTTTTCCAGAAAAGATCACATACACAGATTTGCCTTCCCCTTAGGAGGTTCCTATTTAACCCATCCTACTTGGTGACTGAGAAGATTTATTTTGATTGAATGGGAATGAAGGTAGATTTTAACTGAGCAGTGGGGCCAAAATGCATTCAGACGCAACTGAGCAGTCAGAATCAAACTATACTGATGCACATCTATGTGAAGTGTAGTGATAACATGGGTTTTTATAAGTAGGAGAGGCTCAGTGGGTCCCTTCATCTTTCCACAGCCTTTTAGTCCCACATTGCACCCTGACTCTACAATGGGTACCTTTTTTATCCTAGCATGCTGTGTAGCTGTCAAACTCGCATTGGTCCGTGTTGACTTTGCCTCCAACTCTAGTTAAAGGAAGAAAGCAAATTCTCAGAAGTGCTTTTTCCCCCTGCCAAGATCTGGGACCTCATAAATCACGGTGACAAGAAATGTGATGATGGTCTCTTTCCGTTCCCGGGGAGATTGGAAGAGGAGAGGCGTGCAGGTTCCGGTGTGGTTTTGTAATTTTTCCCAACGATGGCCTGGTGAGAAAGATTCCAACAGGCTCGCTCCCGAGCCTAACTAGGTAATTCTCCACTCGAGTGTTCCTGCGGTGAAAACGCAGAGACATCAACCAGTGTCACTCCAGCAGTTTAGTGCTGCTGCACTCCTGGCAGTTAACAATGAAATTGTCAAGATTTCCTTTTGTTCCCTTCCAAGCAGGCAGGGCCCCGTTTTTATCCCCTGGTTTAGCACATGAATCAGTCCTTTTGTATATGATCAGTGGGACTGTGTGTGTTTTCAGAAGACATCTGACTTTGTACCTGGCAGGCTTTCTTGTTGGCCAGTAGTACTGCTAAGTGTGGGAAAGAAAACATGCATGTTCTCACATAGCCCCACACAAAGCAAAGGAGACTGCAATATCCTATAGGAGTACTGGACTTTCATAGTGCTGAGACTGAGGTGTGTCAGTACTTAACTCTAAGGATATTTTCCAGATTATACTTGACAAAGTATGAAGCATATATACAAATGTCAACAGATAATGGAAGAAGGGATATCTCATAAGTGTTTACTCTTGTAAGGCTTCATATGTTTGAATGGTCTATATTTTCATTTTCTAAGTGTAATTTCATTTAAAAATGTCAACGGAGCTTGGCTTAATTCTTGCCCTACACCATTTATAAAACACTCTCTAATCAAAACACTTTGCTTGTTTCTTTGTACAATGGTACCTAGAGTCATGCATCATCTAGCATGCCAGGGATATTTTGTCTGAATAATATCTAACTGTATAAACAAAGCTATTAAGATGTGGAGACCGACAGATACATAGTGGAAGAGAGGTACAGTGTTTCTTAGTAGACTTGAAAAATACAGACTGATACCAAAGAAAAAGTGAGAGTAGAGCTTGATCTGATAAATATTTAGCAACAATACTCACTCTGGCTGAAAACAATCTCCAGTGCAATTAAAATCTGATTTATTATATGAATGTTCATTTCTTCCTACTTATTGAGGGATATGGCCATCTTGTTAAACAAACCAGCCTTTTCATTTGAGTTTTGCATGGAGAAATGGGTCTTAACGGATCACAGACCAGGTTCCCTTATTTTCAAAAAGAAAATGTGAAGGTTCACACAAGCTCAGAATTCTGAGAAACTTAAAATAGTAATTAAAAACATAAGTTCCATCCCCCATCTTAGACAATCAAATAACCATGAAATGAGTTTGAGATTTCTTCACCATTTGACCTCCTAGCCTGGAAATAATGAACTTAAAGAACTCAAATAAGAAGTTATAGAGAATATTGTATTTATGTATATATGCAGTTTGGGGCCAAATGACCAATGCTTTCAATTATTCTTTCCTTTTTTTTTATTATTTGAGAATCTCAGACATGTACTTATAATGTGTTTTGACCAAATCAACCCACATTCTCACCTCTTCAATTTTTCCTATGTCTCTCAATCACTTTCCCTCCTAATTCCATGTTCTATATTTTAATCCGTTGAGTTCATTCTGTGCTGCCAGGACATGTATGGGTGTAGGATCACTTACTAGAGCATGGATAACCTCTCAGAGGCCACATACCTGAAGAAAATTGATACTTTCTCCCCCAGGAGAAAGTATCCCTCATGAGCCCCATCTCCCCCACCCCTGCACGAGCCCCTTTCTCCCATCCATACTGGGATTTTGTTTAATTAATCTTGTGCAAGTCTTGTGTGCACTGTCCTATTTTAGGTTCTTAAAGGGCTCAAGCATCACTGTGAGTCTGGATGAAAAGCATAGGCAGTAAGATATACAGTGCATATTAAGTATCTCCAAAATTCATGTTGCTATCCTAGCTCTCAAGGTGATGATGGTACTATGAGGCAAGGGCTTTGGGACATGATTAGGTAGTGAGAATGAGTAACCATCAGTGGAGTTGGTGTCCATATATGAAAAGACATGAAGGAGCTCGCTTGCCCTTCCTGTCACGTGGTGAGGATATAGCAAGAACGTGTCATTAACAAACCAGGATATAATCCCCGACAAGATGTTGAAGTTGCCATTGCCTTGATTTAGGACTTCTAGCCTCCTTGAACTATGACAAATGGTTGTCTATTGTTTATAAGCTAGCCTGTGTGTGGTACTGTGCTACAGGGACCAAGTAACAGAGGTTGCTGTGGCATTTTGAAGCTTTTCATACTTGGTTATAGACATGTATGTATGTACTCCCCCTTTTCAGTTCGGCATTTCTGATTTCAAAGTTACAAGACATATACCAGTTTGTTCATGGGAATAAAAGGGACAGGCACATTTTCAGACCTCTCTGGACATGCTACTGTCATCTCTTCCAACTGACCAGTGGTTTGTTCCCAGCTATTAGAAGGGATATTGTGAAGGTAGATGGTGTTTTTAGCTGAATACACTAGGTAAAATGTGTGTGTGTGTGTGTGTGTGTGTGTGTGTGTGTGTGTGTGTTGGAAAAGACACTGAAAAATATGCATTAAGAGAATGAATGAAGCAAATGTCAAAGTGATCAATTATATTATTAGAATAATAAGTAACTTCTTTTAATTTTGTGATAAGGTCTCACTATGTTATCAAAGATGACCTGCAACTCATTAAGTAGAACAAGCTAACCTTGAACCCACACCCATCAGATTTCCAAGTGCTGGGATTGTGTCACCCATGCCTCTCTGTGACTGAACTTCTGAATTGAAGCTCCTGCTCAGATCAAACAGAAATCTGGAAAGGGGGATTGTGACAAAAAATCCTTTATGCTTTAGTTTGGAACTTGATGCTTTGATGAAGGTACATACTGTTTGATAACTAAATCAAGCTAATTAACATATGCATTAGGTCCTATGGCATTTTCCTTTATTTTAGTTTTGTGTCTTTGGTCAAAAGACAAAGAAGAATTTTTTCTGTCCCCACTGAGATCCCTAGCAGAACAGGAGAAAGAGACCTCCAGCTTTCCTCAGTAACTTTTGTTCTCAGAACTTTCCCAGAAATGCTAATGGATCTTTTAAAATCATTTCAGCTATCCATGTTGATGAAGTCAACCTTCAAGTATACTGTGTGTGGTCACTTCTGGATAACTTTGAGTGGAACAATGGGTACAGCAGACGATTTGGCCTCTACCACGTTGATTTTGAAGATCCTGCTAGACCCCGAACCCCATACAGGTCAGCCAAGGAGTATGCCAAGGTCATCAGAAACAATGGCTTAGAAGGCCCTCTGTAGGGAAGGTAACTGGGAAGAGTCCCCTGCAGAAGCCTATGTGCTAGAAGCTGAGGGTTGCTTTGGTGATGTTGTCTCAGGCAGCATCATGATGCCTCTGTACTGTATGATCTGCGATTATAAAGCCTAATGCCTAGCAATGTGTCCAATGAGAGCCTCTATGTGATAGCTGCACTCTATCAGAAAATTTCTTAGTGAAATAAAGAATCACAGAAATCAATTTTCTTTAAAAAATTAGATTGCTGTGAAAACTTCAATTTAAATACTTAGAAAAATTTCCTGGAAAAAAAATGGTGAATTTATGAAGATAATGAACTGTTGATTTGCAACTCTAACAGCAGAACTCTTAGTACAAGGGTTGATTTCACATAGCTATTTTTGGTTAGAAGATCTCTATTAGTGTTTGATCCATAATATTTCCAATATTTAGTGTAGCACAAAACAGTGAAGCTAAAAGCCACAGAACGCATTCTATCCAATGATGTATCTGATAATATATTTAATGAAATATCTTTGTTAATATGTTTACTATGCATTTTGTCAATGATTGCTTAAGTATAAATCTTTGTTTTTGTCTAATTAATTTTGCAAAATAATAAAACAGTAAAATGAATTAAGTTTTGAATGGAAGGAGAATGTTCTGTTTTATTTGCCAGTGTCAGGATGCGATACAATTCCCTCTGCATTCCAGGCAAGTCCTCTACCACCTAGCATTATGCCCAAACCCAGAAGACATATTTGAGTTAATATTTAGCAAAATCCCAGATTCCAGTTACAAAGTAACACCAAATTCAAAGCAAACTGATTAATAGAGCATGGTCTCCAATTTTATGTGTTTTCAAACTTTCAAATAAATTCTTGACAATTTTATGAATGTATGCAATGTGCCTTGATCCTATCTACCCTCTGCTTTGACTTCCTATACACCTTCCCCAACATATTCCCTCTCATTCTTTTCTACTTTCCTATCCTCCTTTCTTTAAAACAACAACAACAAGAACAATGTCAAACAAACCAAGAGAACTCTAGTTCAATTAGCATTTCATGCAGGAATATTGGCTGATCTTGATGGCCTGATCCTGTACAGGTAATCATGGTGGCAGAGTTCATGAGTGAGTACAATTTCCATGTCATGTCCAGAAGACAGATTTCATAACACTGGACCCCATCCTGTGGCTCTTACATTCCTTCCTCTCCCTCTCTTGAGATGTATCCTGGGCCTCAATTTTGTTGTATTTTCTATAATTTTTTAGATTGTAAAGCCTAACAAAATAAACATATAAATCAAATGGCCAACATGGGTATAAGCAAAGGAGCAGTAGGGATTTACTACTTGGAACCTTACCTATGTGCAGTTCCGATGTTATATAATAATATTATCATTCCCTCTTCTCAGATTGAGAAACTGAGGCAGTCTACTGGGTATACTCAGGTCGCATGTGTACTTATTAACTGGTCCTAAGATCAGCTCTTTATCGAACACACTGCAAGTAATGGTTTCCCAGGAATCCTCTCTGTATATCCTGGACAGGAAAAGAAACAAAGGCAGTTAAATTGATGATCCAGCAGGAAAAAGGCAGGGTTTCTTTTCCTCTCACTTCTTACCTGAAGATATTGTGTACAGACTTGGCATCCTTGAAAGGGTTTTTCTGTGAATAGATGTGAAGTCATTTTTTCTCTTATAAACTGTGGTCAATTTCTGGATCATTTTCTTGTTCATTATAAGGGAATTATTTACAGCGAAGAACACAATCTCAGTAACTTTGGACAGAGTGAGAAAGAATCAGTCATAGTAGTTCAGTAAACATGGATGCACTGGGGAAAATTATATTAAGATTAAAATGGTATACATGGGGAATTCTATTACATCTTTGCCACTGGTTTGTTATTTTTATTGTTCAATGAGACATTATCTCACAATTTGTGTTCATTTAAGAAGCACATTTCCAAAGCTTATTTCATTCCTTTCCAATCCAGCTTGTCTTCTTCATTTTTACCATGCATCTTGTTTACAATTTATATGCCCTCTTATATTATCTTGCACGGCAACTGAGTTTTCCTTTTAATTAGGATACCGCTTTGAGAACTACTTATCCTATGGGGCAAATTCACAAGTTTTACAACAATACAAATGAGCACTGTGTTTTCCTTAACAAAAGCAGAAAATTAATATTCCATTGTAGATAAAACAGTCTGTCATGTTTGCTCTACCAGGTGAAATGAACATTTGCAGTGCTCATGCCCAAGCTTCTCCCCTGAGCTGTGGCCCTTTGCAACCCTCTTATGGCTTCCACAGACCAATTCTTCCTGGCAAAGGTAGACCACACAAAGTGGGGGTCCCCAGTGAGTCGTATAACGTAGTATAAATTACCCTGGGGTTAAGATAAAAAATTAAACAAACAACACTAAAATCCCCCAGGACTTCCTCTGTCTCCACAAAATCCTCACAGCCCCTATAGTATTTCAATTAATGTTGGACTCACTGGTTTGCCATAGCATATAAGAGCAAGACTGGCTGTGCTTTCCTTTCAAGGAATCGTAGTTTGAATTTTTTAAATGGAAAAGCAAGAGTTGTCAATTATGCTTAACACCTACAAACATGGTACTGAAAGTATGGAAGGACCCCTGAGGATGGTAATGGCCATATTTTATGTACATTTTACCTACAGGGAGACCTGTAGGTCTCGGTGATAGATTAGACCTACTTGGATTTCTTATTTCTCTCTTGCTTGTTTTACTTTGCTTTTTTTTTTTCTTCTTCTTCTTGTTATGTGAGCACATGTTAGCTACATCTTGGTAATCACATTTAAGAGAATTATTTTTTCCTTTAAAAGTAGTTTATGTTTTAAGGTAGATGACTGGCAGGTTGCTAAAAAAATTCATACAATGTCAAGAGGCTGCTTCATTCTGATAGGCAGAGTGTGTGTCTCCCTAGGCCCTGGAAAGGGAGTGGTTTCCACCTGAGTCCTTTCCTGTGTGAAGAGGTGGAAGTAATTTCTCATTAAAGCTTCAAACCAAGAACTTGGCAGCCTCGGTGTTTGGCAATAGAGTGCCAGTCATGTTTTCCTCTCCTGGGAATTTGTGTTTGGCTTGTAGCTTTTAATTATTTTTTACAAACTTGATAATAATGAATACATTTGTAATATATTGAAAAATATTCCCTAATACTGACTGACCAAAAGGAAAAATAGATTTATATGATAATCCTTAAACACCAGTTCTTATTACTCAGTGCTAGTCAGAAAGAAAATAGAATGCTGCCCCTTATTACTGAGAGCTCAGAATGTAAATCAAAGCTGATGGAATTAATACTGTTTAATTACTGGCATCACACCTCATCTGGAGAACACATATTCATCGCTCAGCATAATATTTTAGGCTGCAGTTGCCCTGGGAGGAATCTGATGCAGAGCCTAAAGTATGGTAAGCGTTGAAGAATGATCTTATAAGGAACTGCCATACCTTATGATGGTCTTTAGGGATGAGGACCAGCTGTGTGCAGAGAGGAGACAGGGTTGAGAGGTGAGGTCAAATGCTCATTTAAGGTTGGCCAGAGGAGACGTCTCACCTGTGAGAGGTGAAGGGTATGAGGTTTTTATGTAACATTTTATCAGCATGTATTAATTGTGTAAGATAGCAAGTTGCATTGTGACATTTTCAAGCATGCATAAAAAGAAGTTCCATTTGATAACACCCCTTTAATTACTTTATTATCTCCCCTCCTCATTATGGTTCCCCTGTGAAGGGTACATCTTGAAGTGAGTAGACTGGTTTTCCATGTATCTGAGCACTGATCAGAGATTGGTGCTTGCTGTCTTGCCTGCATGGCTATTGGTAGCTGGTAGCAAACAAATGTGCCATTGTCATCACCAAGAGAATGAGGTCTGGGGGAACATTTCTGTAAGTCTAACATTATTCCAAAATGAAAAATGAAAATGTCCTAGCCAATTCCTAACATTCCCTATGCCTCATTTTCCCCATGTGCAAAATGAAGCTATGACTGTCATGACTAGTCAATTCAGCAAGTACATATACAACATGCACAGAGTGGTTCCTGGGACACAGCAAGAATATGTTAGCATGGGCTATCATTTTTCACTCAGATTTGTTCACCTCAAGCCTCTGGCAATTCATCAAGTCTGTTTAGGTTTCCTTTCATGAGTCCAGGTCTGTTTCACACAAAAATTCTTTGCATGGCTTTCTGCTGATTTGAGATTCACTACTCTGCCTGTCTATTACTGTAATTTTAATAGTGGCCATTTTCCATTAGACCTCAAATATTTGATGGACTTTCCTAAGAAGAGATGCTGATTTTCATTGTTTGGTGGATTCGTTTTCTAGTAGGTAGAGTAGGATACTTCATAGCTACTTCAGTGCTGGACTGCACAAGATCCTGTTATTTACATCATCATTGTCATTCCAAGTGTTCTGTGACTGAATCAGTCTATGTTTATTAAACTCACCTACACAGCACTTTGAAGACCCACAGGGCAGTGACTCTGAAGAATCATCTGTATTTGTGCAGCTTGATAGAGACTTGAGAGAATAAGGAATACCAAGAGAATTTTCTAAAGGCTGATTGTTGTACATATGCATAGGAGAGAACCATTTTACCTGGATGGTCATAGGTGGTTTCATGAGCAAAGGAATACCATGTGGTAAGGAATGCTTGTAGTGCTAGAACTCAGGAAGCAGGGGCAGCAGTACAGGACTTCAAGGCTATATAATGATATTGAAGCCACGCTGAGGCACATAAGAGCCCGTCAAGTACAATCTGTGCTGCTTAAATGCTCTTGCTTTAGACTAGAGCTTGGGTGACCCCTCCCCCTATGGGTCAAATCCTTAAAGAAAATTAGCCCTCCCTTTCCCAGCATCTTTCAAATGTCTGGCTTGAGCTTGCTCAGGTCTTATGCATGATATTACAATTGCTGTGAGCTCATACATACAATTGCCCTGCTATGTCTGTAAATGTTATTTCCTTGTAATCATCCATAACCACTGGATACTGCAATTTTTCTGTCTCCTCTTCCATGACCCCACATACTTGAATCATAGAACATGGAGAAATCAAGCTAGTACTCACCCGAATCCTTCATCACTATTGGCTCCTTTCATGGTGCCATAAGGTTCTATGTATGTATGCTGGTTTGAATAGGATTGGTTCCCATAAACCCATGTGTTTGTGTATTTGATTACTAAGGAGTGGCAGTATTAGGAGGTGTGGGTTTGTTGGAGTAGGTGTGGCCTTGTTGGAGGAAGAATGCCACCGGGGTGGGTTTTGAGGTTTCAGAAGCTCAAGCCAAGCCCAGTGCCTCTCTCTTGTTGCTGCATATGGATCCTGATGTAAAATTCTCAGCTGCCTCTTCAGCACCATGTCTACTTGTATGCCACTGAGCTTCCTGTTATGATGTCAATGGACTAAACATATGAATGGTAAGCCATCCCCAATTAAATTCTATCCTTTATAAAAGTTGCTGTGGTCATGGAGTCTCTTCTCAGAAATAAAATCCCTCCTGAAGATAGCATGCTACTGGGGTAGAAAACTAATCATCAATATTGCCTAACTATAAACCCTGTGAGCTACAATAAGGAGCAGCCTGAGAATACGTGCACAGTTGTACAATGATACATATGTTACAAGAGTAACCAACTATTTTCTGATTGTATTTAAGGCCTCCACCATTAAGTTTAACTTCATACCTGGTACCTTTATTGGGACCAAAAATCTATAGGGAGAACCTACTACTGCCAAGTGAGTATAGTATTTATCTAACTTCTAATGAGTTACTGTATATATGAAGATCAGTGCATCTCTCAACCATTATCAGTAGATTCTTTTTTAGTAGGTGGTGAATAACACAGAGACCTGCCTGAAAGTAGTCAAACTGAATAGAATAAGAGACCATGGAGTGCTTATCCCTAAACTGGACATCAATAGCATGTCCTCTGTGACAAAGCTCAAGAGTTTTTAGTTTGTTTTTTTTTTTTTTAAACAAACTTCAGTGGTCAATATGACTCCTTGGACATTTGGGTAATAAAATTGGATAAGTCAACAATGACTCTGTGAAGGAATTATGGTCATTGCATAGAAAGAGACCAGCATATATGCTCTTCTAACCAGGAACACATCTGACAACAAGCATTTTAAAATACTAATCACGGTATTGAGATTAATTACTTTCTCTTGCCCAGAGTAACTAATTTGTATTTCTATTATACATCATTTCCTCCTCTTAGCTCTTTCTATTTTTTCTAATGCTGGATAGTTAACTTGGGTCCCTATAGATGCCACACTAGTGCTTTACCACTGGGCTACTTCCCTAATGCTCAGCTTCCTTTTCTAAAAAATATATTCTCAAGCCCTTTGTTCTCCCCAGTGAATAGGAATGAAAAGAAATGAAAAGGAATGAATAGGAATGAATAGGAATGGCCCACCACAACTTTACCTTGCACTAACATGAGTTGGGTTTTTTAGCTTTCACTTCTGAGTGAGATCATGTGATATGTTACTTTTTGTGGTTGGCTCTAGTCACTTTATATGTTGCCTTAAATGACAGAAATGTACCAGAAATTCACTCACACCATGTGTTTCAAATGATAGGCTTATCTTTTTTAAAAACCTATTCTACAATAATACACTATATTTACTTATTCATCTATTGATGGGTACCCAGGTTGAACAGACTGACTGAATTCATTTCCTTGAAATAAATGCCCAGTAGTGGAATTGCTCTTTTTTTTTTTTAAAATGTCAATGCACTTACTTAATGTTATCAAAATTCTTGCACTCATTTACAATCTCACCAACAGTGTTCAAGGTTCTTTTCCCTCCATCTCTTTGCCAGTGGTTGCTATTTCCCCCTTTTTGATAGCATCCATTCTAACAGGAGAAATTGATAAACTCATAATATTTGTCTAGTTGTGAGTAACTTCAGATTCAATTCATTTTTTTTCTTTACCTAGGGTGATATTCTGTGCCAATAAGTAATTTATCGATATATAAATTCACTAATGCAATCTATATGATGTAGTCAGATTTTAATTTATGGATGGAGCATCATGTGAGGATTGACTTCTGTAACCCTGACATAGGTCCCATAAGACATTCTATAGTGATTTTTCCCCCCAGATAAATGAACTGTGGCAGTAAGGAGTTAAATAGCTTGTACCAAAAACAGAGACATCAAGTAGTGCATTCAGTATGGCAACCTATATGATGCTTTTTTTTTTTTTTGAGGGGTTGTATATCAAGCATAGCTTTTATTCTGGCCAAGATGTAAGAGAATCAAGCCTAGTGCCCAGCGCTAATGATTCCTAGAAGTATTCAAACAGCTGCTCCAACATGTAGTTTAACCACAGGCCCTTTCAGATAGGTAGGTTCCCTCATGTCTCTGAGAGTTCAGCTAGTTTTCCAAACCTTCCATCTGGCCATCTCACAGAGTTCTAGATATGTATCTTCTTTCTTTCTAAAGACAGCCACCATCTATGCCAAGCATTCTCTTTGCTCACATATTCACACAGGCCATTTTGTTCTGGAATCTTGTCTCCTGAAAGCTTGGTACTCTTCCCAGAAATGAAATCACCAAAACAAAACTTTCCCCATGATTCAAGTCTGGTATTTCAGCTCCCCTTTGAAAGATATGATGGTTAAAAAAGGACATGTAAGCCAGAGTTTTATTTTGGATCCATATTTTATAGAATATGTGACCTCAGCAACTTATATATTTTTATGTTTTACCATCTATTAAGTGAGTTTTAAAACTATCTACAAGATTATTTTAAAAAAAAATGAGACGGCATTTGAAAGGTAACTAATTGTATAGTCCAATAAATGATAACCGTGGTGATTACAATTATTATTTTCTGCTGATGTTCGTTAAAGAGTCAAATGTAGGGGAAATTAGATAATCAGCTCTTGATCCATACCTGTCTTACTTTCCTATCCTTACTCCCCACCTCATCTGAACAAAAACAATTGCTTTACATAAGTGGCAGGCATTGACTAGTCCAACAGAGCAGGAGCTTCCCCTTGGTGTGCAGGTACATTCTTCCCTGAACTGCAGTTCCAACCCAATTTTAATTCATCTATTACTTTTCTAGGTCCATCCTGCCCAGGGAATGCAAGGTTGTTTTCTAGAAGAGCGACCATGTTTCAAAGCTACTGCCTGCCAAGAGATGGGTTAAGAACCTGCTCTTCATCAAATATAATTCCGTGGTAGGCTCTCCGTGTCTCTTGTGGGTTCAGTTTCCTTGTTATGCGGAACCGAAGCATTTTATTTACCATGAGTATAAAGAAGAGCAGTGATGAAATTTCTCTGCATTCTGCTCTGCAAACATCTCCTTCTCTTTTTGCCTCTCTGTAAACTACAATATACACTTCTTATTAAACTGTGAATTGATTTGCATGGAAGACAGAACTAGCAAGAAAGTTTGGCAGCAAATAAACATTTTCTTTGCCCTCTGTGTTTCATTTTTGTACAGTAGAGTACATCCCTGAAAACCTTCCAGATTCACTACATTCTGATCGCACTGTCTATTATAATTCCACCCGATGGCAAACTTCTCCTTATTGACTCTAAATTACACTTAATCCTGTTAGGATCACTTTTTATTGAAAGGCATGCGTTGTGATGGCATTGACAGGAATCCAGCAACCGAGATGCCCAGCCAGAGGAAAATAAACTCTTGGAGTTTTCTAATGCTTGTCATTTTCGTGCTGGTCCCAGCTGTGGAGGCTCTTGAAGGATGGAGAGGATCGGGGTGCTCAGTGCAGATAATGGTGTGCTCCTGGGCGGTATGGAGAGCTCTCCACCACAGGAAAATAATCTTTTGAGCCCAGTGGACTAAGAACCAAAGACCATTTTGAGCTAAGACAGTATAATTCTATTAGTGAAAAGCCCTTGCAGGGGGAAATTGCCTGTGTTAAAATCTGTGCACAAATTAAAATAACAGGGCTAAAGGGGAAAATATCTCTATAAAAGGCTTTATGGCTCCAGTGGATAATAATATCCTGTCGCATTAGGATCTGGGGACCTAAAGATATAGTTTTTTTTTTTTATAGCATATTGGTATCCTTTTCTCAACTTTAGCTTGTGCAATAAATCTATTCTTGAGGGCTTATTTGATGAATCTGAACACTGTACCAACACATACTATTGTTTCTTGTCAAGAAAATGCTGAAAATAAAGTCTGTATGTCGTGGCTGTCTGTTGACAGCTTCTAAGACTGATGCCATTTAAGAAATTCCATTTTTTCTAAGTGTATTGAATGCATACATTCCTTGTAATTTTTACACAATTTTTGTGACGAGTCCTGTTAATACTGTTTTGATACAGTGTGTGAAATCCATTTAAATGCACACCTCAATTTATAATAGATAATTACAAAGGGATGAGTAGTTAGGAAAAACAAAGCTGTCAGTGAGAACAGTGTTCATTTTCTAGGGTGGCAGGATTCTGAAGTCCTAAGGACTGTTTAGCTGTTGAATAGAGAATGTCACATATCACAGTGGCACCCACGAGTCTTTCCTTCATTGAACAGTGACTGTGAGCAGAAAGCTCACGCTACGTTTCTAATTCCATGACAAAGACAATGTGAGCAATGGGCTGTCATATATTTAAAAACTGACTGTACCGTGTAAGTAAATAAAGACACAGTTCATAATTCTGTTAAAGGATGATAGCAGCATTCACTCTCGGATTAAACAATAATGAAACAGCTCTCACCATGGGCCAGGGGTTCAGTACCAGAGCATTGCTTTCCAGTAGCAAAATCAAGACAAGCCAACAGGAGTTATTATCTTCTGCCTGTCTGCCAGCCTTCCTTTTTAGCCTTCTTTTCTCCTCTTCCCTATCTCTTTTCCTTCCCTCTCTATCAATTATCTTCTCTTCCAATTCTTTTTCTTTCTTTCCATGCATTATTCTTTCTCTTCATCCTTAATCAGGCATTTACTAAGAGCCTTCTTGGCCTAGGCACGGTGCATGGTGCATATTCTGTGACCAAGACAGGCATACTGGCATCTTCATGCCGCTGACCAGTCAGGTGGAAACAATACAGGCTAACCAGTAGAAAGCTCAAGTTCGTGTTTCAGGCATCAGTGAGGGGATGCTATCTCATTCCCCTTTAAGAATTAAGTTGCAAAACATGAATAAAGTGGCTCACTGGAAACTCCTAGCATTCTCCCTTCTTAAAAAAAAAGAAGAGAAAAAGAAAAAAAAAAAGAAAGAAAAAAAGTCAACAACCACATATTTTTTTCCCCCAGAAATCACTAAAGAAAAACACAAGAAAACAGCAATAAATCATAAAGACCTGTGGTGAGTACAGGCCCTATGAATCCTGGGATAGCTAAGAATATAGCCAGGACATGTATGGATGACGGTATTGTGTTGCAGTGTCAAAGGTTAGGGCTTAGAAACCCCAGTTGATTGAACAGGAAAAGTAAGGAGCACATAGCCTCTGACACCTCATCTCTCCAGATGTGGTCAAGTTGGGATTAGATGAACTTTTCCCTGTAAAGAAAAGATAAGCAAGAGGATGCCTCAGTTCCCACCACTGCCATGGATGCAGTCCTTATTATTGGAGACTCATGGAATCCTTCTTGACTCTGAGTCCAGCTGAGGATGCTTCTGTTGACCAGCTGAGCTGTCCCAGGGGACAGTACCATGTGTCCCCAGGGCCCAGGCTCTGTCCCTGCTAATATATGTCCTGTTCTGAGTATGAGAAACCACTGTACTCTTTCTTCCATGAGGCTCTGCTCCCCCTGCACCTGTTATTGGCCATCCCTGGGCAGAGCTTCTACTCCCCTTTCCCACTAGTACCAAGCCCTCATAGCTCTGCCATGCCCTCATCATAGGTTTTGCTGTTCTTTCCCATTAAGAAAGGCTATGGTGATACCTGATTGCCTGGGAGCCAGAACCTTTAAAAAATCTGACTTCGGTAGAATTGGACTTCCATCTGCGCTTGATAACCAATCTGGGATGAGTGGATATTAGTTTATATTTTCCCAGAGACAGTTCATGCAATAATATCTCTTTCCAACACCCTGTCCTGGAAATAAGAGCCACTGTGGCTGCTGGTGAAATTTGTTAATCCCAATAAGGGAGCATCAGCTCCAATGAGACTTTCCATTGAAAGGAAAAGTAGAGCTGAATCTGTAGGCCCTTGCCACTATAATTATGGGGCTGCCTCCACTAGTCCTGCGGCCTAGGTCATTAAGCATGTATACACATGTATTCACTGTAATGTTAATCACAACAAAAGAAGCCTCAGGAAAACTTAACCACCACAACCACATAGGAGCTAAGTAACTACATTTTGCAAATACTTATTAGATTTAATTGTTAACTTGACACTGCTTAGAAACATCTGAGGGAAAAGCATTGACTTAGGAATTGCCTAGTTCAGACTGGACTTTGGGTATGCCTATGGGGAATTGAGTTGATTGCTAATTGAAGTAGGAAGGCCCATTACACTGTGGGTGGCACCATTCCCTAGAAAAGTAGTCCTTGGCTGTTCGAAAAGCTACCTAGCAAGTAACATCTTCCATGGTTCCTGCTTTACTTCATCAGCTGTGATTTAGTTTCTTGGTCAGAGTGATGTGTGGACAGCCCAGTAAGCCTGTCTTCAATTTCCTGCTTGAATTCCTGCCTTGACTTCTCCAGTGATGAACTAAAACATGTAAGCTGCAATAAACCCTTTCCTCTCCTATGCTGTTTTTGGTCAGAAAGTTTTATCACATTAGCATAAAGAAAAATAGAACACTGCACAGCTGGCACCCAAGGCATGTCTGTGGTACAAGTCTTGCCCTGTGACAGCCACTGTGAAAATGAAAAGAGGACACAGCACTCCATCATGCAGTCAGTTATGCAGGGATATAAGGATGACAAAAAATCAAGGACATATGTCTCAACCAAAGGAATCCCATAACACAGTCACTATCACAAAGAGATGGAAATGCACAGACTACATGAAAGGGAATTTAAAATAATTATCTTAAGAAAACTCAGTGAGACATTGGCCACTCTGACATTTGAGAGTGTTTTCCTCTGCAGGGCTCTTTTAGCCATTGCCCACTCCAGTCCTTGAGAATGCCCTACTTTACCTTGTAATGAACTTCATCTATTTTCCAAACAGGAAAAAAAAAAAAGAAAATGCAGCAAGAGACAGAAACAAAACAAGTGAGCGAAGGAACAAATAGCATCGAATGAAATACCTGAGAGCTTCCAGTATTGGGAGGCATGTAGTCATTTGGGTCCACAAAGCTGTAAGGTTTCCATATAAATAGGCCTTTTCTAAGCCACATTTCAATACAATTATCCAAAGGTGAAGAAGATTTTTTTTTTAAATCAACAAAAACTTTGAGCCACATCAGAGAATCTCTATTATTCTATGAGTGTATTTCTCAGCAGAAACTTTGCAGTCAGAAGAGAATGGAGAGAATGGGAATGTATACTCAGAATGCTAAAAAAAAAAAATGTAGAGCATACAACCAAGCATGAAATACTTTTGCAGTACCCAGCAAAACTGTCTTTCAGAAAAGAAAGAGAATAAAGTCACAGACATGTGAAAACCAAGGAATAAGGAATTTCATTGCCAATAGCCTTGCATTGCTAAAATGACTTAAGGAATTTTTTTTTCCATCAGAGATGAATGATAATTATTGCCATGGAAATACATTAAAATATAAAATTCACAGGTATGGGTAAACAAAAAGTGAAAGTATAAGGAAAGGTGAATTCTTAAACTTTGTCAATGAAAATATAGAATTCTACTGAAATTAATGAAACAGTATGACAATTTCTAAGGTTATTAGAATAGAATTTCTGCATAACCTAGAGATAATTTTTTTAATTAAAAAATTATTCCTTTTTCGTACAATGCATCCAGACTGCAGTTTCCCCTCCCTTCCTCCCTCCCCCACAACTTCCCCCTCCCTCAGTTCCACTCCCCCTCTGCTTCTCTTTAGAAAGGAGCAGCAGGCCTCCCAGGAATATCAGTCAAATAGGGCACAACAGGATAAAACAGGACTAGGCACAAACCCTCTTGTGAAAGCTGGACACTGAAATCCAGCAGGAAGAAACTGGTCCCAAGAACTGGCAAGAAGATTATAGACACACTCACTCCCACCGTTAGGAGTTCCTTAAAAACACCAAGGTAGCGGCCATAACATATGCAGAGGACCTAGTGCAGACTCATGCAGGTTCTGTGCTTGCCTCCTCAGTCTCTATGAACCCCATGCACCCTTCTTAGTTGATTCTGTGGGAAATGCTCTCCTGATGACCTTGATCCTCTGGTAGGAATAATTCTTAAATGTACCCAAAGGAAACAAAATGACTAACTTCTTAAGATATTGGCATACCTGTGCTCATTGTGGCTTTATTCACAATAAATCTAAAATAAGAAAAAAAGTGTACAGGCTCTTTGATATATAAGTGGATAGAAACTGTGGTACATGAAAGAATACAGCTTAATTATAAAATATAGGATCTCATCCTTTGCTATAGTATATTCTGGATACTATTATATATGTGAAATAGGAGACAAATGAGAAATCAACATGATTTTACTGAAATTCAGGACATAAAAATATCCCTCAAATATTCAGACATAGAGAATGTTATAGTGGCTATCAGGAATAAGGAGGATGAGCTATTGGAGAAATGTAGCTTGGAGAACTTAAAGCAGCATATGTATAGGGTAAGAGAATCTAAAGAGCTAATGGGATTCATGTTAATCCTGTCATTTAATTGTTTTTATCTGCTCGTGACATAGGTAACTAAAAGAGAATGAGAAAGACTTCAGTTTACTTCACTATCGTAACTGTGATCGTTAATTTTATATACCCACTTGACTGAACCATGGGCTACCCAGATGTTTAGTTAAACATGTAGTATGCCTGTAGGTGATTTCCAGTGAAATTAACATTAAAATTTGAAGACTGAGTAAGGCATGTTCTGTTCTCCAGTATGGATGAGAATTATTCAATTTGTTGGTAGGAGGCAAGAGTATTTACCACTATGTGACTGTCTTTGAGTTGGAACATTGGTCTTCTTCCTTCAGACTCTACCTCAAACTTGAGTTTAAATCTTTGTTTTATGCATTTCAGACATTCAGACATTTAGATATGGACTGAATAGGTATTATCAATTTCAACTTTATTTGTCTAGACTTCTCATTCTCTATAATCCTATGAGCCAATTACTGTTATACACAAAATTAGCACCTCTCTCTCCCTCTCCCTCCCCCCCACTTTCTCCTATAGATTCTGTCTTTCTGGCAATCCTTGACTAAAATGCTAATATGATCATCTTTTAACTACTACTCTGTAGCCTATAAATAACATTACATTGTAGACCGTAACTATAGACAACAATTAAAGGTTAAAAATAGATTTACATTATAGGTCATATAAGCTTTGAACTATGCATGATGTACTGGTAAAACATTACTGGCTGTCTTAAACTTACTTTACACTTTTGATTTTTTTTTAATTCAAAATCCATCTGGTGTTGGAGGAGACACCATTACCTTGTCAGAGCTTAGGGCCTCTAAAGTCTTAATAGAGAACATGTGGGGAAGAAGTAATTAGGCAGTGACATTGAACAAGTAATTAGAAGTGTGATGACTGCTGTAAAGGAGAGAGGCAGAGTTCTCCGGAGCATATGACGGGGAGATTGAACCGCCTTTCACTTTTTCTGCAATGAAATCCAAGGCATGAACATTCTAAATGGCCATGGAAGGAGGCCATTGAAAGAACTGCTTTTGCAACTGTGGACTGGGAGATGAGTAGAGAGAGGTGTGTCAATAAAATGCACAAAAATATCAATGAAGAAACCACCAAAAAAGTGAAAATAAGAAATCTTGAGAAAATATTTGAATGGGATAAAGATGTGTTTACTCCAACAATGTGAAGGGTCAGATGATCTTGATTTCAAGAAACAAAAATAATTTTCTTTGTTTTTTTTTTTTTTTTTTGTATTTGCTACTTTTCTCATAGCCATGATAACAATACCTAATAAAATCAACTTAAAGAAGGAAGGGTTTGTCTTAGCTCATTCCTCAAGGGTACAGTCCATCATGTCAGCACAAATGTTCCGCAGCTAGTCACAGTGAGTCCACAGTCAGGGAGCAGGAAGAGATGAAGGTCTGTGCTCAGGGTACTTTCTCCATTTTCCTCAGTCTCCAAGTCCACATGATGCCACCCTCTGTTAGCGTGGGTTTTTTCCACTCAGTTAACGCAGTCTAGAAACTCCCCTCAGATATATTCAGAACTTTGTCTCTCAGGTGCATCTAGATCCTGCCAAGTAGATAATCAGTATTAGCCATATCATCTTCAAAGGGCAGGAACTGAGAACCTGCCATGCGTGGATCAGTTTGGACCCTGCTTTTTGTGGCTTTGAGCTCTTCTGGAGACATAGACACTATGTTTAGGTTGCTTTGCGTACTATGTTTCTAAGCAGAAATACATCAGGATATCTGTACAAAGTTTAATAGAAATTACACATCATTTTATTTACCACATTATCAGGCCATGGAGGATTTTTTTACTTTTTTCTTTCTTTCTTTCTTTCTTTCTTTCTTTCTTTCTTTCTTTCTTTCTTTCTTTCTTTCTTTCTTTCTTTCTTTTTTTTTTTATTTTTTAGCAATTCTGGGGTTCCCCACTTCACAGTCATCTGAAACATTTGGGAAGCTCAGTAACATATGGACCAATGGCCAAATCTAAAGTTTCTGATTAATTTCTGGCTTGTGTTATTAGGATTCACATTCCTACGTTCCAGGTGCTGCTGCTGCTGTTACAGCACACTGAGCCCTGGCTGTGCGCCAGCCATCTCACCTAACTGATCTAGTAAGCAGAACTGCTGGCAAATCTTCCAGATTCCTCCGTGAATGCCTCAGTCACCTTAGTCTCGTCATGACATTTCTTCAGGACCGTCTTCTCTAAATGGTAGACTGTGTTCTAACCATTGCCACAAGAAATGAATGGCATGATACACCTGAAAGTGCTTTGTAACCTGAAGACAACCCTCAGGCAGTGGAACTCTTCCTTTTTAATATTTCATCATGATCAAATATCTCCAGTGTATTTAGTGAATAATTGCCCTGTGACTGGGGAAGGTACTCAGAGTGTTCAAGTGCAAAGCTGTGATCTCCAATAGTGATGGAAGTATGTAATAACACCCGTTGCAATGCTTCAAGACAGTTCAGACTGAACAATTGGGTTGAGCCCCATGCTGTGGTGCTTCTGTGGCTCTCCTAACCTCCCCAGATTGGTAGTCTATCTGTCCATGTGTTAGGAAATCAGAGCTTCCACTTTTCTCAGAATGATTACATTCTGGGTAAATGGATGAAGTCTCAAGACCAAGTGCTGTTGAAACTTGAAGAGTGATTGTGACAAGAAAAAATAGTGTCAATTAAATACTAAATGCTACAAAGTAAAAAGCAAGTAACAGGATATTTTCGTGGTGTGAAATAACATACCTGTGTCCAGGAGTGTTAAAGATCCCAATTGTACAAGCTGGGGAGGTGGGCTAGAAAAGACTCTGATCAGTGAAATATTATGATGAGAGAGAGAGAGAGAGAGAGACAGAGAGAGAGAGAGAGAGAGAGACAGACAGAGAGAGAGAGGGAGGCAGACATGTGCATGTGCCATCAACCGCTGGCCTCTATACCCAGGTACACATAAGTGTACACTCATCTGCATACACAGGTGCACAAACATGCACACACACATACACTATACATACATGCACTATATGTACATATTGCTCATATGCATACTACATGAACATGTATCATACACATATACTACATATTTGTACACCACACACACAATTCCCAATTATAATTTTTTTCTGATATGGTTAATAACCTTACAATATCTTTTATACAATGTATATTTAAAATATTAAATCTTAAGTTAAAATATGTTTCATTTCCATCAGCTAAAAATGCTAATACATACTCCCTTGACTGTCAACTTGCCAAGCATGCTTTATCTTTAGTCTCAGCTGAGTACTGCTAGAGCTGAGCTGTTCCAACAGAGATGGACAACTCTGAGTCCTGGTGGAAATGTGAGCATCTATGTATCCTGGAAGAAAATCTGTGAGATGTACTGGGAAAACAGCAGAATTGAGAATCCCTTCCATGGGGTATCTTTTATTTGGCAATTAAACTGTTCATAGAATGCATCACTTTCACACAGTGACAGAAAATCATTGAGAAAGGACCCTCTTGTCCAGAGATGTCACAGAAAACATCTGTGTGTCTGTTGGCCTGAGGATGCTTCTTCCAAGCCCTGGGTTTATGCCAGTGGCTTGCAAGGTAGCCTATAATTTTTACATGAATTAGGGGTTTTCCCTCAAGCTTCTGGGACATGTTTATTTGTGTTTTAATAATTAGCTGGTAGATTTCCCATAGGAGGCTGAGCTGTTTCATAGCATTTCCAGAGGAGAATAATAGATGAGTGAAAACATATGAAGAGTCAAGGACTAAAGGGTTAAGACAAGATCATGGGTAGTGGTCCTCAGCTTGCAGAAGAATGAGCCATCAGCTGGTAAAAGGCAAGTCAAAGCTAACAGCCTTGGACTCTGCTCCAACAAATGGGGCTCAATTTCCTGTTGTGCTACTTTCTGGCTTTCAGCAAACATCCTTTCAGGACCTCATTTTCCTCATTTACAAAATTAGCTTTAAAATATTTTCTTGGTCACATATAGAGAGTGAAGATTACAGGAGGGAAGTTCTGTTAACAAAAACTAGGATGCGTATTCCTATCGAGAAGACAGCAATCTTGCTCTCCGTTAGCTATTTATAAAACATGCTATTATCAAGCTCTTATTATGTTCAGAATCCTGCAGGTTTCTGTCTCCTCTGTGTTGTTCTACCACACTGTGTTTGGCTTCATGCACATGCTTATAGACTCTATTGAGTGCATGCATTCTGTCACACTGTTTTTTGTAAGTGTGGACTGATGTGGGTCGCCTCCTCATTCACCTCTCACACTCCCTTAAAATGTTACTGAGTATTCTGCCATTAAGAAGATGAAATGAGGGGGCTGAAGAACGGTCTCAATGGTGAGGCGTATGTATTGATCTCACAGAGGACTCTAGTTCAGTTCCTAGACCTTTGGCAGGTGGCTCACAACCACCAGCTCCAGGGGATTGGATGTCCCCTTTGGCTTCCTCAGGTACTTCACATATGTGCACATATCTCCTCCCCTCTCCATGTAGCCAATTTATAAATCTTTTAAAGAATGCGTAAAATTTCTTTCCAGATCTTCCATGCTATTCTACGTCCCGGGGATAGGGTTGATTAGAAGTTAACACTGGGGATGCTTTTAAAATGCGAGATAAAATCTATGCAAAGATCCATGACTGTACCATCATGGTTTGTCCTCTTGAAGTTTGGATGTAATTTTTGATTTAGGCATTTTTGTCCCCAATGAAATATTGTGTGTTATGATGTAGCAGTTAATAAGACCTGGTATAGTAACTTTAAATTGAATTTCATTAGGGAAAAAAAAAAAGAGCATAAAATGTCTTCCTAATAGTCTTAATTAGGGAAAATAGAAGATCATAGTATTTCTATCTTGATGCACTAACCTTGATAATTGGGGTAATATGAAATCTAGGGTGAGAAAAATAGGGAGTCTGGGAGCCAGAGGGAGATAACCCTTGCGAGCCCAGTTCCTTGAGTTTTTTTTTTTTCCCTCCCTGTTTTTGAATCAAAAGACTCACCAGATGACAGGCATAGACTTGATGTAATTATTCTCGTTCGGGTGGACAAGTCAGCATTGTCCAACTCTGCCCTTGATTTGCAGTGTCTGCTTACTGAGGAAAGGCATTGTTCTGAGCCTCACTGCTTCATAACAAGGCCCACTTGTCCCCCTGATGAGGGCATTGTATGAAAACAGCACATTCATCCTTGGGCTAATCTCTCTGCTTTCAACCCCTGTCTCCAGTTTCTCAGAGCTCTGCCTGGGCATTTTAAATCGAATGCCCTTAACCTTGATATTCATGTATTCCGCTTGCCTGAAATCTCTGTTCATACCTCACGATGAAAGTCTTATCTTTCTCTTTTATATTTCAGTCTTGTCAGGAAAGAAAATTAAGCAAGATTCTCTAATTGGGAACCACATGGGGCATGCGCATGATGATGACTGTGCCAGGACTCAATAGCTACCCAGCACTCGGGAACAGAAGGTCGCCATTTTGTAAAACCAGAGAAAACGCTATTGGGCATTTTGTGGAATTGTCAATCAGGATAGAATGGACACTAATTGCTTCTCCCACAGCTGTTAGCATTTCTTTTCAGTAGCCAAGTAACCCTTAAGACAGGAGCAGACTCTGCAAGACATCTGAAGATTTTACAGAGCTAAGCACAGGGTTCCAAAGTGACATCAGTGATGAGTCCTCTACTGGTTAACATAAATAAAGGACTAATGGCTTATATGATCTGAAGAGTATTATGGTTAATATAAACAAAGAGTTAACACTCCAGAACAATAAAAAATTTAGACAGGCAGTCTGATCTTATTAAAAGAATATAGTGATAAGAGAAACAAAATTGTTAAATGTCTATGATTTAGGAGAGCATTTTGTTCTGATATTATAGATTTGCAAATACAACAGTATTTGTTAGAGAAAATGTGGCCACATCCAGACAGAAAAAAACCAAAACAAAACGTTTCAGTGGCATGTAGGAACAAATGGTTTGAACTTCTTTCCACATTTATTGTTTTCACAAAGTTATGACAAAATGTATAAGGAACTTAGCTCAATAAGAAGCAAAGCACAACAAAAGCAGCCAGATAAAAATGGGTAAAGGACTTGAATAAAGGACTCTTCCTTAAAAGAGACATCTAAGCTGGGCAGTGGGGACACGTGAAGTTAATGCTTGCCCTTGGGAGGTGGAGGCAGGCAGATCTTGGTGAGTTTGAGGCCAGCCTGGACTACAGACTGAGTTCCAGAACAGCTAGAGTTACAACAGAGAAACCACCCTGTCTCAAAAAACCAAAAAAAAAAAAAAAAAAAAAGAAAAGTTTACAGGCATACCCAAACAACGACAACTAATCAAACAAAAAACACCAACACTAACAGCAGCAAGGGCATGACAGTCCATGCCTGTAAACCCAAGCCAAGGCAGGAGAATTGCTCCAAGTTTGAAAACAGCATATTCTACATAAGGAGACTATGTTTCTCCTCTCAAACAAAAACAACAACAAATCAAACCATAACAGACAGCAAAGTCTAGTAAGAATAAAAGAGTAGAAGAATGCATAGAAGAATGAAAATTGGTACAGCCATTGTAGAAAATAGCATGGAGGTGCCATTGAAATATCACATGACCTGGTGATTCAGCTTCTGACTATATATCCAAATCAAGATGAAATCAGTAGCTAGAAGAAAGACACTATCCCTACACTCACTGTAATAACATTCGAAACGGCTCAAATATGGAAACAACCAAAGTCAGTAGGTGGATAGAGAGAGAAATTATGGTAGACAAACAGTAGAATATTATTGAGCGATGGCGAAGATGGAAATTCTGCCACCAGAAACATCCTAGATGAAATTTGAGGGTATTTTGCTATGTGAAATAGGTGAAACATAGACAAATGAAGCTAACAAAAATACAGTAAAATGATGGTTGCTATGGAAGATGGGGAAAGTTGTTGAACAAGGACAATTGCTCATTTTATGATAAAACCATCTGTGGGGAACTACTGTGTGACATGGTGACTGCACTTAACAATATCTACTCTATGTTCCAAATTGCCTAAGACAGTAGATCTTAATTGTTCTAATCTGTGGTACTTTGTATGAGAATGACCCCCCTAGGCTCCTTTTATTTGAATGCCTATTCACCAGAGCAGGCTTAACTGTTTGATAAGGATTAGAAATATTAGGTGGTGTGGCCTTGTTGGAAGAAGTGTGTCACTGCAGGTGGGCTTTAAGGTTTCAAAAGCCCACACCAGACTCAGGGTCTCTCTCTGCCTGTTTCCTAGAGATCTGAACGTAAAACTCTCAGAGACTGCTTCAGCACAATGACTGCTTCCCACCAAGACCATCATGGCCTAACTCTCTAAAATAGTAAGTAAACCCCCAATTAAATTCTGTCTTCTATAAGAATTGCCTTGGTAGTGATGTCTCTTCACAGCTATAGAACAGTAACTAAAACATTATCTTAGAAAAAAAGGAACTAAGTAAAAATAAAAAAAAAGATGTCTTAAGTAACTTAATTGTGGAATGTGTACGTATATATATGTGTATGCATACACACAATTACCAAGCAATATTGTTCAGATTTATAATTTTTTTGTTAACGGTATTTTAGTGAATTTGGAAAAAATGAAGATGAAGGAAATGTGAGTGTAACTAGAATTTAAAACAAAGGTTTCAAGAAGTACATATTTATAATCCATAAATAAATATAACTATCTTGAGAATGTGTGCTCCAACTGTTTTTACTAATGGAATTACAAATGAGTTATTTATTGATATGTGATCATTGCCATGAAATAGCAAGATCCTCAGCCCAGATTAATGACCTCATAATTCCTCTTGGCTCAGGATTTTAGGTACAATTTATCCGTGTAATTCCTGCTCCAGGTCCTTTTTCAGCTGTGGATTAGGAAGGTGTTGGCTCAGGGCCTGAGGTAACATTGCAGGGCCAGCTGGGAGAATCTGTCTCTTACTGTCTCCCCTGGATGTTCCTAAGTCAGTTTTTACAGTCTGTTGGTCTGATGGCCACATTTCCTTGGTAGTGTTAGGAAGATTCCCTCCTTGTCCTGCCTTGCTATAGGGTGACTCACAACATGGACATGTCTTCCTGCCAACAGGTAAGTGAGAGAGGAAAAAGATGCATCCAAGTTAAAAGCCAAAATCCTTTTGTGATCTAATTTTAGAAGAAGGTTCCTGTCTCTTTGCTGTATTCTATGTAGGAACACTGAGATAAGTAAGACTACTGAATAGCACAGCAGAGCATAGAAAATGGCTCTAAACCAGCCATGCTCAAGGTGAGTGATTATTCAAGGTCATGGCTACAAAGACCCAAAGATCTTCACAGAATACTTTAGAAACTACTTACCATGGAAGACATGCTCAAAAATCCAGAGACCTTTTGAGCAAAGTGGTCAGATAGGCAAATTCTTTTCTCTAAATTTTCAGATTATAAATGTGTTAGACTTAACTAGACCCTTTGAATGTTCTTGAATTTTCTTCTTATTTTTAACAAATAGTCTTTAGGATTGGAAAGATAACTCAGTATGGAGTGCTTCAAGACACAAATTAAAAAATCAGTCATGGTGGAACATGCTTATAATCTCAGCTCTGTGAATATAGAGACAAACAGAGCCCTTAGAGCTTACTTGGCCAGGCAGTCTATCCTATTTGATGGTTTCCAGATCTGCTCAGAAACCCTGACTCAAAAGACAAGGTGGGCAGCACCTGAGAATTGAGCTGTGAAGTTGTCATTTGGTCTCTATCTATGTATACATGGGCATGCGTGCGTGTACACACACACACACACACACACAGAGCAGCTCAGATAGGCACCTGAGCACACAGGGATATGCAAACAGCAACAACAACAGTAGCAGCAATAGCCTATAAATATAGAAACCAGTCAGCTTGAAGATTGAACATAATTAGGCCATGGGCAAGATTTCACCTATATATCACGATCTTCCAGGTCTCCTAATGGACCACGAGAAATGTTAGTTGAAAATGAAGAAGAGCCGCAACAATCAAGACCACTTTATGACAGAGCCATTTTGTCCTCAACACCAGGACTCACTGAAACAGACACACAGTTATCTCAGGGAAATGGGTGGCTGAGACTGAAGGACACAGAAAGTCATACAGACCCACTGAGTCTCTTCCAAGTTAATGTCTTCCAGGTGAGATCACAAGCTTCAGTTACAGCTGAAGAACAGCACTGGTTGTATGAATGTAATTGGAAATGCATTCACTATATCTGATTCTAAGGAAAAAAAAATCCAAATATTAATATGTCACAATTTCCAAGAAAAATAGGTGTCTGATTTTGTTTAGGTACAAACCGTCTTGATACAGGATTCTCTTCCTCCCCGTTGACATAGTAATCTCCCTGACATTATTCTATGGAACACTCTTAGGCCAAATGGGTAAACTCACAGCTACGAGCTCTTCCATCTTGTTCAAATCTTGTCTCAAGAAGTGAAGACTGTTGTTTGGATCTCTTGATGAATACTTTCCTGGATATTTACCTCTATGTCTAGTTCATTTTAACAAGCATTAACCAATCCCATCCACTAGGCCAGTCTTTCTTGTTAGGCATGGCAATTTGGGTCTTATAGAACCCATGATCACAAAATGCAAACTGATTTATTCTAGTCTCTGAATTTGAGCATTTTTTTTTTTTTTACACAGGAGGTATTTAAGCAAGATTTATTGAATGAATGAAGATTGAGAAAACAGAGCTCTTTGAGCATTTGCGATCATGGACACGGAAAAAGGGAAGTCAATCTCTGTATAATGAATCAATGCATTGTGGAGAAAAGGCAACAATGCAATTTGTTATCTTCAGGTCACCATAAATCTGGATATGTCCTTATGAGCAATCAGACTAAGTTTATCACCATTATAAATTATGAAGATTAAACTAAAATTATGCATCTGGGATTCAGATTTATATTAAAGTCTGCCACTTTAAAAATAACCCTGGTGGATCAAGTTGACATCTTTGTACTAGATGGCTTGATATGCCCGTGGCTTTCATTTGTGCATAAGAGAATATTATCTGGTTACAACACATAATTCAATTAACACTATCCTTTACATTTCCTATCCTTTGTTGAAATGCTTGAATATTTTCTTCTTTTATCCTTGCCTCTTCGTTTTCAATCTTGAAAAACACTGCCATTAATCAGTATCTTTTGAGGTTATCACTTTACTTTGGCTAAGACCATTCCTTTCTTATCAGTACCCACAATTCATCATCAGGCTGCTCTTCTCCAAGTTATGTATTGCTATCAATATTCCATCCTTATATATTTTTAATCTCAGCGAGGAAGGTTGTATCATCTTTATTTCTGGTCAGATAAAATAAATGTTCCACTGGCTATGTAAATGATCCTGCAAACCAGATGAATCCAGGAGGTTTTGCTTTCTGAGTTGAAAAAAAAAAAAAAACAGAAAAAGAAAAAGATCTTTATCCTTAAATCAGACAGTCCAGAAACAAATGAAATGTTACAAGCTGGCATATTTTTAAATGCTATTTTATTTTTACCTCTCCATAAATTAGGAAAAAGATGACATTTGTGACTTGTGATTTGCTCTGGAAAATGAATCCTTTCATTTCTTACAAAGGAGAAATCCAAAGACCAGTGGGGCTTTCATTTTGTCTGTCTACACAGCTGTCATGTCACCAGCATCTGTAGTGCTGTTAGTGGTGGGGTCTCTCAAATCCCACCGTAGGGCTCTTTCCACTGTATCCTATCATCACGTCATCTCTTTAGGAAATTTTACTGGCTCACCAACTATGTACTGGATGAGAAAATCACAGGATTGGGTAACATATCTATTAAGACTCCAATTAAGAACATTATAGGTTAGGCTAGTAGATTTTCGTATGATGAAATCAAGACATGCTTATTTACAAATAAGTAGATTTTGGTAAAGGCAAAAATGAGTATGGGCCTTCTCAACAGCTGAGTCCCCCATAGGTTGAATTGACTAGTTGCATTAAGGGATAATAAAATTTATAGAAAATAAAAGACAATGCCTCAAAGCCTTGGGTCCCTCCGTACTGTTGCTCTGAGGCCTGACCTCTCAGCAATCACACTTTCCAAAGGTATTTAAGATGCTTTTAAGTATTTAAAGAAACAAAACCACATCATTTGCACATAGATATATCTGAATGGGTATCTGGTACCTTCTGTTTTGAAATCTTCACTTTCTTATATCTGAAAGAAAATTCAGATAAAAAATGAAATATAAGACAAAAACCATGAAGATCAGCAGTAATAGAGATCACCCCGGCTTTGAGATGAAAATCATTGCAAAAACCTCAGATTACAACCAAATGCTGTACTTTCTGTTGTGATGTGGCTCACAGCACAGTGAAGTCCTCTTTTTATGATTTTTCCATGTGTGGTGATTGGTAAACATCTTTAGTGAACAGCTCTGGCATTGTTTAATACATCTCAAACCCTGTTTGTATACACAGAACCTACATATTTACCAGTATGGCTGCCTTGGCTGGCATTGCTGTGTTGAACTCTATCTTGACATCTTTCTTATTATGAGGCCAAATTGGTCAATACTTAAGTAGTAGGAAGTCTTAACGTCATTCCCATATCCCGGTGTCTGTAAATAACTTGACTATAGCTGAAATGACTGTGAGTAAACAAATGTTTAAATATATTCCCTTCCTCAAGTTCAGACTAAATGTGCTCCAAAACTTTCCCACTTCACAGGTGGCAAGGATTGGAACCCCACATCTGCCTTCTCCTTAGCTGGCGTTTCTCTTTGTCCTGCTGTGGCGCCTGGACTCATCCAGGTGTGTCCACTGGGTTCCACTTTTGAGGCACTGAAAGAAGGTTCAGGATATTTAAATTCTTCTTATTTTTTTCAATGAGGAGATTAGCCTGATGACAAGTGTCCCTCAAAGCAAAATTTTCATTCTATGCTCCAGATCTATGATTTTCAGTAGGTTCCCGCAACTCTAATGGTGAGATTAACACAGAATTTTCTTTTTATTTTTTCATAGTCTGGTTCCCACTCAGCTCAGCAGTGACCCTTTCCCTTTCTGGTTGTGTAGCAGACATTCTTTGTTGAGGATTTTTTATTTTCAGGTCTCTCAGTTTTCCTCTTGCACTAAAAATAGTGATTTGTTATATGGAAAGCGTATCTGCTATTTTATTTTATTATATTATTTCTTGTTTGTTTGTCTCTGCCTGGCTAATTTTTTCTAGGTTTAACCTGTGTTACAGATGAACAGCTTGCATATCCCTCATCAAATTTCTAGTTTCCAGCAGTTTCCCAAACAAATTGTATGCAACATCACGTACTCATGAAATTACCTAAAAGTACAGCAAAAGATTCCATTAAATTACCACACTCAGCCCTGAGAGGAGACTGTACCAATACTCACAGGAAATGGTGTGCAGTTAGTAGGCAGTACGGTTAAAGCCAGTTCTTGTTTTTAAATGTTATGCCCAGAAGAGAGCTTTGAAATTTTATAAACAGATGGATTCTTTTTGCTTGATTCACTAATGTTTTACAATTAACTAATTAACAGGTTTATTGCCAAAATTAGCAATAAAAAGTGTTCAGGAGTGTTGACCAAAGCAGTCTTTTGTAATTACATAGATACCAAAACAATCTGTGTGATAGTTTGAGGCTAAACGTTGCTCACATCAGAATTTCACCTGCTGTTTTCAAATAAAAGTTGACAAATATGAAAATGAACCCTGTAGATTTCCATACTCCTTTCGTATACACAGACCTCTGCCTTAATTAATAATAATTACAGGTACCACAAACTAGAGGGAGAAGGACTGGATGTACCCAGATTGCTTTCAAGTATGCAAAATTGCTTGCAAACACAATTCTGAAGGACTATTAGGAAAGGCTTTTATATAAAGTCCATCTGCCCTTCTCTAGCTACAAAGACCTTAAGTGACCCATTCAACCTGATTTCTTACTGTTTCTACCTTGAGTTGCTCAGGGTCCCATCTGGGGAGCCAAACCAGCATGCCCCTACTGTGTTGATCCTATACCTCATGCCTCCCCACAAACTCCAACAAGTTTCTGCCATCCTTGAATCCTAGCTGTTCTCCCCAACATGTCTTACTGCAGCTTTTCCTTCAGCGGGAAGTGTTTTAATGCTGGGAGAACCTTTGAGGCTCCTATAGGATTTTGCCTGAGTGTTGCCTCGTTGGGATGCATTTGCTGATTACTATAAGTGGAGATAGATTTAGGAGAAAAAAGTGTTCAACTTTTGATATTTTCTCACTGGGTAAAGAGGAATAGGCTTTGGTTTTTGGATTATTTTCTTTCTAGGTTTGAGGCTGGGGAGATGGCTCGTGGACAAAGTGGTTCTATACAAGCATATAACCTGCACTAGTTTGTTTGTTTTTACAGAATGCCATCATTGAGTTCATTTTGTGTTGACCATCTGCTTCTGGGCACAGAGCCTACCCTTAGGTGTGGTTTATGTACCCAGTGAAACTCCACTGGAGAAAATTAATATTTCTTTTGCAAGAAGATGGCAATTGGAGATAGCTGTTTGGTTAGAGATGGGAGTTCCTGTCCACTTCCCCCTCTTAGCACTGGGACCCTGTCTGTCTTGGACAAGTGTAGGCCCTGGATTTGGAATCCTAGAACTATATACAAACCTAGCAGACATGAAAATCACCTGTAATCCAACCTTTCTGGAGGCAGAGGCAGGCAGGATCCTCTGGATGTGTTAGTTGGCTATATTAGCTGGAATAGGTGTGTCCAGACTCAGCAAGAGATCCTATCTCAATAAAAAAGGTGAAGAGCAGTTAGGGAAGACTCCACAACATCTTTGGGGCTCCAAAGGCGTGAACAGATAGGGGTATGTGTTTCTATGTACACTACACATGCCTTACACATGGAAATATGTGTGCATACAGGCACATAAGCTGTATATGAAAATTTTCTCCTTGTTTCAATGAATACCAGTTGGAAGAAGAAGAAACTGGAAGGAGAAGTAAATAAAGAAGGAAGGAAGATAGATATGAAGGGAGGGAGGAAGAGGTAGAGTGATGGACAGAAAGCTAGGCCCTTGTTTATTTCTGTATATCTGACTCATCTATCCCGCCCTTGGCCTTCCATGTTTAGTCCACATTTCTGTATTAATTTCTCAGAACCTACAAAAGTTTCAGTTTGTTTCAAACTACTTACTCCTACTTTTATGAACATTGTTTAGAACTTTTTCTTTGTTTTCTTTTTTCCTCAAATAAAAATCAGTTTCATTAATTAGATTACAAGCTTCCTGGGTCAGAAAGTGTGACAGCAAGCCCTCAGTACTGAAAGGGACCCATGAAGTAAGCGCCAACAGAAGACACCTTTCCTGCCATAAGACTCCTCTGGCTACAGCGCTGATCCTTCTAAGAATTCCCTTGCAGCTTCTTTGTCGCCAAGCCCTTGATAAGCACTAGGTGAATGATGAATCAATTAAGCATTTCTTGTGCCTAACAAGATTAAATACTGTTCTTATGACTTTATTGATTTATTAAATTAATTAGTTTTTTATTTATACCCTACCATGTTCCAAAACACACACACATGCACAATTAGATCAAAATCAATTGTGATTTCTTAACCCTGTGACATGGCATGAGCAGTAAATCAAACTGCAGTACCTGCATTTTGTTGGCTAAGCGCTGAGGGGCAGCTCTGTTGAGGCTTCATCTCAAGGTCTCCTTGACTGCTTCACCGAGGTGGGTAATCCTCAACTGTGCTTCAGAAACACCCACACATGCCTATCCCATAAAGTTGATCTAGATATCACAACAGATCATCTATGGCAATTTTATGACTCTCTAATTTTACCTGCTCTGAACAACTGGGAAGGCTGTCAGTGTGCTCCCTGAATGGTCTCACAGGGCCTGGCTTGTGGTATGGAGCCTGAGATCCATCTTCTGTGACTCGACCAGAGATTTACAAAACCACGCAAAACTTCCCCATAGAAAAACCTCTTCTGTATCTTGTATTGAAGAAAGAGGGAATACTAGAATTTTGAGTGAGTCTCCATCAAATAGCCTGGTCAATAGTCTAGCCTCACTGCCAACCTCATTCCTGTCCCCATTTACATTCTTACAGCCACATATTATCTTACACCTTTGGCGCTAAAACAAATCTTGCTCTTCACTTATCTTTCCCAGCTGAATATTCTTTGTTTGGAAGCACCCGGTCCTCCATTAAGATTCAGTTTACAGACTATGTATATTACAGACTATATATTCCACGTACTCCTTGGTATCCCAAGAGCAGTTTGACAAAATCCACCGCATGTTTTTAATCCCATGCCATGTCAGTGAGCACCAACCATGAGTCAGAGAAAGGGAATTAGGAGCGCACTCTGTGAGTAGGGGATCTACCCATTCTCTTTGCTGGCCTCATTTGTTCCATCTTGTTCTTGTGTTTCTCTCCCACAAAGCAGGTTGTCTAGCTAGTCAGGGTATTTGAGTGAATACATTTTGGGGGATTTCTTGCATATTAATTGTCATATTTAACGGCTATGGTCCACCTTCGTAACTAACCACATGTGCACTTCCATGGATGGAAATTTTCAGAATACCACATTAGGAAGCTGTACCTTTCCATTCCAGAAGCTGAAGATATGTCGTACCGCTGTCTTTCTAATCTGTTCTTTTAGAATTCCATTCTTTTGCTTTTTGTACTTCTCTGTAGTTAATTTTTGCATTAACATTGTCTTTGACATTGTATTAGCTATAATACTTTAGTTTTTCACATAATGTATGGAAAGTGAGGTACTGCTTCTTTACTGATAACAGGAATCCTGATAATGGCAGTTTTTGTGCTCAAACTCCGTGTGCATCGTATTAAAGCAGACAGCATTATTTTACCCAGATTCTTCAGGAAGTTGACCAGACACTATTTAAGCAATGTTAGAAGAAATACAAACTTTATTAATTTTCACCATTTTTTATTAAACTATAACCTGTTGCTCTCTTTTCATGGAAAAAAAATTGGTGTATATGGAGGAATGTTACCCATAACAAATGAAATTTGGTATGCATATGAGTGCTTGTGCAGTCATATGGTCATGACTTAACAACAGAGGAACCACAGGAAGCCATATTGAGAGTCAGGAGCCAGAGCAAGAATTCAGGAGAAATATTTCTTTCATTTCTCTTATTCTCAGGGAGAGCTTATCAAATAGATGTATATATGCACAGTGGGACCATTCTTAGTTGAGGTCTACTTAATTGAATGGCTGCAGTCATGTTTTTCTAGGTTTATTCATTAGCTATGTTGATTGACACTCTCCAATCTGTCTCAGAAATGCATGTATCAACAACCCACACTAACACTGAAGGCATTTTAAGTACTCAATAGCCATTTTAAAAAGTCAGTTCTTTGAATATTTATTTTTGATAAAATATACATACGTATGAGTCACTAAAATACTTTCGGTTCATTAAAATTAATACTTGAAGAGCTGGATTCCCAGCATCCAGCCTGAAAGAGGAGAAGCTCATGTTCCCCTCCCATGTTGTATTCATCTCCCGTCCCTGCTTCTCATATACTCTTCTCTAGGTAACCAGTACTCTGTATCCAATCTACTCTCGGAAGTTCTTATACTTGCATTTAAAACCACATATACCTTTGTTTTACTCATTTTGGATTACTGTGTGACACAGCATAATATACACATAGACATACATATATAATCCTATATGTAACTACATGATTGTGATGTGTACATAGATATCCTTCTGTGTTAAATATGATATATTATTTTTATCAGTTTTTGTTAACCTTTCTATTTTTGGATATTATATATATTTTTTTTCTATTATCCTACACATTTTAACAGACTTATTTAAAAATAATAACTTCATTATCCTCTCAGATATTTGAAGACTAAATACTTAACCTTAGACATTCCTTTTCACAATCTAAATGTTATTGTTCTTTATTTGTCATACAGAATATTTCTTTTTTTCTCTCCGATAACTAAAAATTATTTTGGTGGGGGCTGGAGGAGTGGTGCTGCTCTTGTAGAAAACCTAAGTTACCCGAGTTTGTCTCCTAAAACACATACGCAGCTCACAACCACTTATCACTCCAGCCCCAGGGCAATCCAATGACTCTGGCCTTAGTGAATACTTGTTCTCACATGGGCATATCCATATGCAGACACACACATATTCACACAATTAAAAAAACTTTTAATTAAATACGATTAGTCTGTACTGATGTACATTTGCTCATGTTTCTCAATTATTGTTAGCCATTATTCTGTCTTGGATGTTTTATTTGGGATCACTTTCCTTCTGCTTAAAAGTACATCTTCTCTGAATGCACTCTCAGGAGGGTGTGTTCTGCTTTGTTCTTCTCTTAAGTGGTTATTCTGAAAATGGGTTTATCTTGTCCCTTAACAACAGTTTACCTTTTAATTTCCCTCATTACACTGGCAGCGCTATTCTAATATCATACAGCTTCATTGCTGCTAAAATCATCAGTCAGAGTGTTTTCCATTCCTTTGTGGGCAATCTGTCTTTTAAGAAACCCCTGTTTGGTGGTTTCTTGTGATTATCAAAGTATAGATATTTTTTCATTTAGTATCCTTGGAATTTCTTCCAATTCTTAGTACTGATGTTTTTAAACAGTCCTGGAAATTTCTTAACATTTTTTTAAAATCAAAATTACTTTCCTGCCCTGTGGTGATTTGAACAGAAAATGACCCCATAAGGTCAGATATCTAAACACTTTATCCTGAGGTGGTGGCACTGTTTGTGGGGAGTTATGAAGGGGAAGAATTAAGGAGGTTAGAGCCTCACCACACTTCCAGTTAGCTCTCTGCTTCTTGTGTGTGGACAGAAATGTGATGTTTCAGTTTCCTGTTCCAGCACCTATAGCAGTGCTTCCCTTGCTATTATGACCTTCTCTTTGGAACTAGAAACTATTTTTCCCAATTGGTTTTGGTTATGGTACTTCATCATAGTAACAAAAAGTTACAGACACAGTCCCATGTTCTACTGTCTCATGGCAGAGACAATGCTTTGCATATTCCAGGCCTAGAAACAAAAACTCTTCCCTTTACTTAGGTTGGGACTACAGGACAGAGTTTGGTCGAGGGGATGTAGGTAGGAAAAACACCTGTATCCTTCAGAAGTGGCAGACTACATTGGCACACTGGGTATATCAACTTGGTGTAGTCTCAGGAGTGATCACTGAAAGTCAAAGTACATACATGTTCATCGGAAGTTATGAATGGCCTGGACATCTAGTCAGAAATTGGGAAAGGAGAAAGGAGACTAGAAGACTAATGATGAAAGTCTGAGACAGAGGCATGTGAGTGAACATGGTAGTGTGTGGGGCTGTCCTGAAGCCAATGGGAGGTCAAAGCATGCTTTGAATCCCAGAACTCTCACCCTGAGAGTGGAAGGCAGTCAGCTGCTCCTTTCTCTTACTCTGACAGACCCCAGCTAGCACTAACAGCTAGCTAAGCTCTTCCAATATTGCCATGCTTTATGATACACAGCACCTGATAAAATCCTACCTCTCCAAGGAATCTGGTCTGGTTACTGCCTGTCTGACTACTGTGGCTGGAAGGCCTTGGGCTAGACTTCTCTTCTTCCTACATGACCTTATAATCTCTCTTCCTTTGGCCCCCGTAATACATCTGCTTATGCAAAGGAGGTTCCTCAGGACTTTGTCACCAGCCAATGACAGCACGACTCAAGTCTAGTTGTGAGCCCCCTACATGCAAATGAAGCTACCCTAGTACCACTGACTTAACCAGTGACCTCTCACCACATAAGGCATCCCTCCTTTGTCTATACTCTCTCTATATAATACCCTTTGCCTCAAGAAACTGAGCTGTTCACACTGAAATTGCCACATAGGAAGTCTGTTTCCTACAGCTCTTTATTTTTGCCCAAGGTCATCTGGACCCATTCAGTTCCTGACTATGCCTCTCCTTCCCCAAAGTTAGCCACCTGCATGAAAGGCATGCTGCCAAGGGGAAGGAACAGACATCACAGACACACAGGAGTGGGTGCTAAGTTTAAAGATTTTTGGAATACATGTCCATCACAAATAATCTGCTTTGGAAGAAGGGATCAAAATGACATTAACAGCCTTATTATTATTTGTTTGGACTATCTTGTCCTTGACAGGAGAGACATGGATGGCAGTGCAAGTACCAATTGGACATCCTTTTGACTGCATGTTCAACAAGGCTGCCCCAACTATAGCCATGGCTAAGTGCTCAGTTGATCAACAGTACATCATTGATGAGCATCTGATACTGAACTATTTCATGAAGAGACAACTTAGCTCTTTTGAGGACAAATGATTGACTTTCCATCTATCTCCAATGAAAACGGAAGCCTCTGGCCTTGATGGACACCTGCATTCACATACACCTGTGTCCCCCTCCCACATGTACATAATTTTAAAATAATAAAAGACTCTATTGGTTATTTTGAAGAATATATACTAATTTATATTTGACCATGTGTTCCAGTTATTGTTCCTCATTAATTCACCTCAGATGCTTTTTTGGGTTCAGTAGGGGTCACTTTTCTTCCGTTTAAGCTACATTTTCCAGAAGTCTTCTCTTTCTACCACTGACTGCATTTTAGAGACTGATTCTTACAGAAGGTACACATATGTGTATCTTCAATGCACTGTACTACTGGGTGTTTCTGCCATATACCATGTGTCAAAGTAGAGGACCCACTTTACAGCAAAGGAAACACGATCTAATCTGAAGATTACAGAGCCCATGGTGGAGACTGGAGACATTACACATTGTTCTGAGGTCATCTGCAGCTCCAGTGCGGGTGGGGGGGGGCATGATTTTTTTCTACTAACCTTCCTCTTTTAACTTCACAGAAAAAGAGAACCCTACCAAACCATGCAAAGGCTATTTTCCAGCCAGATTTATGTCTCTGTTAGCATAACAGTCTTTCTTAAAAAATAAAATCCTTGACTGTAGACAGCTACCTTGCCCAAAGTTAAACTCTTCATGCTGTGGCTTATATTCATTGATCAAAGCAGACACCTAAACAGCCAGACATTTTGTTCTAGCAATTGACAACTCTCTTGAATGATTTTGTTTCTAGAGCTTCCTGTTGTTGACTTATTCTATATATTGGTTTCATCCTCTGTTCAACCCTGCTACTGGCTTTTTCATTTCCCAGGTTCTAATCCTATTTATGCGTAAGCATCTTGCCAATAAACTCCCTACTGGAGTCTGCTTTCTGGAGAACCAACCTGCGACTATTATAAAAACATAATTTATTCTAGAACAATGGTGCCACATTGTATGTGTGAAAAAGGGCAATATAGAGACTTCAGAAACTTACAGCTTGACAGAATTGGTAAAGAAAAAAATACAACAGCCATCAAAACCTATACTCAGGTAAAAAGCACATTAGTGTTCTTCTCATGTGTTTTGTAAGAGAGGTGAAAAGATTTGTATAGGGTCATACACAAAGAAGTATATTATTCCTAAAAACAGGCCCTTAAGAACACTGGTTACTTCTTAACTAGATCAGAAGTCTATTAAGTTTTTAGTAACCTAATAACAAATTTGTCAAAAACTGAATTATTAATTTGGTGTCCAACTTTTCTTAAGTGTACTTTTCAAATGGGTTATTTTAGCTGCTAAAGCTACAGAGACCATAAGAAAAATATCCTCACATTCACTCTGTATCCAGGCTAGGATAATTGGAAAAGACTTACTGCACAGAAAATGGACCCAGGGGTCATTCATAGACTCTTCCAATAAGAAAAGAAGTTTTGTTTGATGCCTGTACAGTGGATGTCAGCAAACTGTATATTGCAGATGTCTTCCTCAATGTCTTTTTTCTAGTTGTCTTTCAGAACGGCAACATAGTAATTACTTTGATATTGGTTTACCACTGTTGGCTGAGTAGGGTAGAGTTTAACCACAACTTTGGCTCAATGGTCCCAGGAACCAAGCTAAACTGCATCTGAAGATAGTGATGCTTATGCCACTTGGAAGGCCTGTATGCAGAGCTGAAGCCAGTGGCTCGGTGATACTTTGCAATGGAGTTCAGTGTCTTCTGTGTCTAGAATAAAATCATTTGACAGCTGGAGGACAAGCAGATACAGAGACACAATTCAACACATCCTTTCTATTTCGTCTGCAAATCTCCATTTTTCTCCCCCTACCTGACAATTCTGAAGACCACTGTGGAGACTGATGATCTACCAGTTTTGGGGACATCTAGAGGGAGAACATTTCTCTACGGTTTGCCTGATTCACATCGGAGTTTGCGTAGATAATAATCACACTTATTTTGAAAAGCCACCACATCTAAGCTGGCCTATTCAGGCTAAATCCTGTGTCAAGTCTACGCCAGGCATCTTCCCTTTAGCCTCCACGTCATTTGCTCTCTCTCAGCTTTTCCATTGTTTTCATTTTAGGATACAGTCTAGATCATTTGTCTAAATTCTACTTCCACTTCAGTTACATTTCCAAGTCATCACCAATTTGCTGTTTATTCGGCCTATTGCATGTTTCTCTTTAATCTATTTCTCATGAATGGGAGTACAACTGAGGTCTCTTACAAATCTATACAAGTTTGTATAGCCGCTCTTTCCCTCCACTTCCATTTTCAAACTTCTCTGGGATGCTATAAGCACATATTAAATCTCTACTTTTAAAACCATTTTTTTAACTTGATGTAACAATCACTGAAAAATTCAGGTTCCACTCTTAAAATCCTTCTATTTCTGATTACTGTCATATTGTCACACCTAGGCTTTTGTTTCATCATTTCTGGCTGTGGTCTGCTTATTGTTCTTGATGCTTTGGGGGAATTTCTTGAGACCTCTGCTGCCAAGTATGTTCAAGCTGTACCTGCACTTGTATGGACCATTCGAGTAGCAGCAGTGTCAACTTAGGGCCACGTTCCTCACATTGAGCTTTTTATTTTTAATATTCTTTTTTCTAATACCTTCTCGTCATGATCATGATCATTATTATTATTACTATTATTATTATTTTGAAATTGTGTCTCATTTTGAAGCCTAGTGTAGCCTGAAATTCACCATCTATCCAGGCAGCCTTGAATTATCTTCCTATTTCAGCATCTCAAGTGCTGGGACTGCAGGTATGAGCCCACAAGTCCAGATATATATATATATATATATATATATATATATATATATATATATATATATATATATATAAAATATCAAAATAGAAGAGTGAATTTGGACTACAAACTTCTGTAATGATGCCTAATGACAAAATGTGACCACATGTGCTATTTTTCTCTTTTCATTCTGTACAGGAACATTGTGTCCATTCTTTTCTATTGCCTTTTCTAAAATTATTCTTGAGTCTGTGGTCTGTGGGAACGCCGTTATGGAGGTTACTTCCATAGGCTCTCTCCTTGTGAAGATTTCAAGTTTAAACCTTAGCGCCAGCACCTTTCAAAACTTCAAGGTGTAAGCTGAAGAAACACAGGGACTATGGGAACCTCTCCATGCAATCTGGACTCTTATAATATCTTCTCTCACTTTTTCTTTGTCCTCTGAATTACTTCCTTTTGTGCCAGCTCAGCAACACCTTTTAGAAGATTGAACATATATGTTTTATCCAGCAGTTTAGTTCTTTCCATCAGGAGGTTGCTCCGAATTATCTAATCTGTCATCCTGCTGTTAAAAAAAAGTCAGGTGAGCCACATTTTAGAAATGGATACATCCACACGCAACTGCTGGTCAAATGGCAAACCCACTGAAGTTAAAGGCATCTGTTACCAAGTTTGCTTGTGATAATTTTCTAAATTATGACTCATCTATGGAGATGTTATCCTCATTAATTGTGTAAGAATGTTTTATTATGATGTAATGATGGCAAAGATGTCTAACAAAATAATCTTGTAGGTTCAATGCGTGGGTGTGAAGGACTGTGTTAAACCCAGAAAACATGAAAGATTTGGGAAATTTGTGAGAGTATTTTTTAAGAGGTCACCTCAGATTCCTTTCCAGACATTTCCCATTATTATTCTATTTTAAAGAAATTAAAATGGAAAGTCATGTATTTCACTTATATTTTTATATTAATGATGTAATAAAGATGGCAAATCAGTCAATTCAGAAAATTCACTTGAAAAGGAAGAGGCATTGAATAAAATCTCAAGATCAATGAGTACATATAGCTTGTCGATTCTAAAATTCTTTTGACAAATTAAGGAGTGGTGTTTATTTCTTTTTCTTTTCTTTTTTTTTTTTGTGTGTGTGCAAAAGTTGACTTATGAGTGCGGTGGTTCTTAGAGTAATTTCAGAAAGCTTCTCCCAGCAAAGTGCTGGACAACAGATATAAGGAGCCGAAAAATCAATCTCATTACCCACAGTTTGCAGGTTTACCTAATTTGGATATGGCTTGGCTGTTTGGCAGCCTGTGATTGGCTATACCTTAGCCACTGTGATTGGTTCATGCCTAGCTAGTTTGCACATTAGTAGCTTGTAGCTGATGACATAGGTGGTAGAGAAATGGCGTCGGCCTAGGGATAAATGTAATTTAACAGTACATATGTATCATGCTTGTGATTCCTCAACAAAAACATATTTAAATAAACCAGCTCTGACTATAGAAAGAAAGAGAGCTTCTGGAATTCTTAACCACAACAATCCAGTAACTAATATAATCAGGTTTTTGTTCACATGTTTGTTTTGTTTCTACTTCTGCCTTCCAGAGATCAGCTTCCTCCTTCTGGAATCTCCTTTTAGACACTTTGAACTTTGGTCAGGCTTATCATAGTCAAATGTGACTGTGAGTACTTTATTTAACATAGGCCGTTCTTATCTTTAGGCTACATGTGTCTTCGTGGGTACTGTGTTAGCCTAACACAGTTATATCAAGCTTAAACCATCAGCATTGTAGAACTGTTTTTAAAGCCTATTACACCTGTGGTAAGCAATCTACTGTGGGAGGAGTCTGAACTGACTTTCACCAGTCAGACAAAATTTAATGAATCATCCCCTATCATTAACCAGCAGTACAGCTGCTCTTGACTTCCAGTCAAGTATGATCAACTCCTTTTTAGCCCCATGATGGCAGTGCTGCTGGTTATTTGTTTGTGGCCTCCATTATCTCCCCCATTGACCCCATAGAGAAGGACCTACATTGATTAAGCTGAAGAGCTCATACTCCACCTTGGTCCAGTTCAGAACTTCCTTGAGTCTCCCCTACTCATATTTACCCTAGTGACTATCTATCTCCTAGAGTAACTTTTCTCATATCATTGGATATATAAAGTTCATAGTTTCATAAAGCTTTTAAAGTTTGCAATTTAAAACAAGACAATTACTAAAAGGAAAACTACTAAAATAGTAAATACAAGTTAAAATAAAAATGACCTCCCACTTTAAAATTTCAAAAGTAGACAAAACTTAACATAGTTTTTCATTGTTGTTCTGGGACTTTCTGCCACATTCTGTGTTCTGGAGGACGTAGCCTCCTACTGTTGTTGTTGTCATACCTAGATTACTTAGAATCCTTGTGTGTGTTAGTTATATGTCAACTTTATATAAGCTGGAGTCATCTAGGAAGAGGAAACCACAATTAAAAAAAAAGAAAAGATAGCCGGGCAATGGTGGCACATGCCTTTAATCCCAGCACTCAGGAGGCAGAGGGAGGGATCTTTCTGTCAGTTCAAGGTCAGGCTGGTCTACAGGGTAAGTTCCAGGATACCCAGAGTTAAAACAGAGAAACGCTGTCTCAAAAAACAAAATAAAACAAAACTCAAAAACAAACAAAACAAAAGCAAAAACAAAAACAAACAAACAAAAAAGGGAACAAACCCGGACAAGCCAGTAAGCAGCGATCCTCAACAGCTTTTGCTTCAGTACTTGGCTCCAGGTTCCTGCCTTCCTGCTTTGAGTTCCTGCTTTGACTTCCCTCAGTGAGTGTGAGAACTGTAAGATGAAATAAACCCTTTCCACCCCTAGTGGCCTAAGTCATAGTGTAAATCACAGCAACAGAAACCTAACAAAGATGATGCCTCATACCATGGATACAGTAAACATATAAGAATTATACTGTGCTCTGAAGGAAATACTGAACAGAGAAAACTCTATACAATCTTCAGCACATTGTAGATTGGTTGAGTCCATTTATGTGAATTCTATAGAGTCTACAGTATAAATGGTCACAAATTCTGATGTGGTAGGAATAAGCTGTGACGGTGTCTTTTCGAATGTAATTTGCAAGTATGCCCAAAACTTCATATTCTTTCCACTGAATCACTAATTTCATTCCTTAAAAGAAGAAAAGGCTTTATATGTGAAAATGATCACTGCTTTATTTGTGAGATTAGAATTAGGATCTACCTAAATGTCCAGAAATGTTAATTATTACACAGACATATCAATTGAATACTATGAAGACTTTAAAATTCTGCCTGGAATGATTTATAATAATAGGTGAAGTCCTCTTTTGCTTAGGTTGGTTTATATGAAGCAGAACTTGAGATGAAGGATCGAGTGTAGGTCATTTCTTCAGGATGGAGAATACAGCAGGTGCTTAGATATCAGGGAGCTGACACTAAAAGTCAGCACAAGATGCTTTGTTTTGCCTGTGGATATACAGAGATCAACTCTATTGGAATCTTTGAGAATTATCTTCCTCAATTATTGAAGATAAAAGTGTTTATCTACTGGCCCTGCCCTCTCTTGCTCAATATTGCCCTCATGGACATATCTCCAGTTTGGGCATGAAATCACCAGGAGATTCTTAGTTTATAGAATCAGACATCTTCGTGTTGAAAAGGAAGCTTGCATGGGGTACTCTCTAAACTGCACCTGCTTGAAACCCATCAGGATTCTTTGATTCTGTGGGTCCTGTCTCCTCAAAGTAAGCTGTGAGACTGACAGCAAGCATGTTCATCTCACTGAATATTGTGAAAGGAACATAAGAGCTACAGTTTCCATGCTCAATAGAATGCTGATCAAAATCATGCTTCAGTAGTCTATTGAATGATGAACCCATTCCAGCTCCTATAAAATCAAAGAATGTGATCAAACTCTTCCTTTTGGGAGCATATTCTCTAGGGTAGGAGGAGGGTTTGGCAGCTCAGTTGGCTTGACAAACAATAAACGATTAATAGACAAAACTAATACTGTGATTAGGGCTAGTCTGGTGATGAAAAATCAACAATCCAATGATGCTTGAGAAAGAGATTAGTTAGAGTAGAGCAAAATGTCACTGATAGAGAGATCAGGGTAGGATAACTTATTTTACAGTACTTAAAAAAAATTTTTCCACCTTTTCTGTAATGGGAAAAGATTTCTCTTAAATGCAGAAAAATCCTGGTAAAACTATCTTTGAAAGCATTAAAAAAGATAAGAAAATCATCCCTCATTCCTTACAATGCTACTGGTTTATAGCCTAGTCTATATTGCTCTTCCTTCTGTGAGTCATCTCCACTTACTTTTCAGTGACTTCCTGAAAGTAGATGCAAGTGTTGTTGGCTTCCCTGCCCCTTCTCTCTCTTTGTATGTAAAGAAAATCCCTGGAAATACATTTTCAACATTGCTACCCTTAGCAAGTACCTGGTGATTGGATGTTTCTGAAATATAACTTATCCCATTTGCCACTTGCTAACAAGACTAGCCATCCATGAAGTTGACTCTTTTGGGAGTTTCATGTCTGAGCATTTAAATTAATGACTTGAAAGTGGAGTTCACTATTTCTATGTAGTACAGCCAGCTATTGTTTAAATTCATAATAAACTATGCACAGACTTATATTTTCAGGTTCCAAGGTACCTACTTAACACTGTGATTGGCAATTCAACACTGCTTCCCTGTCCCTGTGACAAGGTGTCGCCAGAAACACAAATCTGTAAGAAACTGCCGCTTACCATCTGCTTCCTACTCAAGGTCTCCAAATGGCCCCAAAAGGTGGTGGCTGTTTGCAGCGCTTGGACTTTTGAATTGCATTAAGTCCCAATCTGAAATTTCTTTTTGGCTGACCTCTAAAGAATGGCAGAGGAGACATCAAATGTCCAACAAAGGAACCTTTTGGGACAGTAGTTGCTCCCGTCCCTGATGCCAGTGTGACCAATTCAGCAATTGTGTCTTTCCTGGGGATAAAATGAACATCATGTCAATGAAGCTAAAATCAGAGAATGACGATCTGAGAATCAGAGAGAAGGAAGACACTGACCTTGGAGAGGTTTAAGAATGCCTTACGAACAGCTATCCTGAACATAATTAAAGGCATTTTAACATTATAAGCCTTGAAGAATGCAAACCATCACTGCCGCACACTGGGGAGTTAAAGATATTGCTTTTAGAGCTGGGGAGCTTATGGTCAGAAGTGATATGAAATATTAGAAATGTGACAGTTTTATAATAATTTCATTCTTGTTCATTGTGATCATTTTCGTTTGCAGCTTTTTACCTTGGAATATGTTGAATTGCATTAAGCCTCCCTCATGCCATCCTTGCCCCTTAATATTACAGGCTATGGTTATAAGCTGAGGAATTAGAGAGTGTCACAAGCAAACAGGTAATGGTGTGTATGATGCTTATTGTTTCATGAATTAGACATTCACAGTGAATTTGTCTCCCAGTTAATAGAGCATAAAATGAAATATTGTCTTTATTCTTATTTGTGTCTTTTATCTCGTTCCCTTCTTAAATATTTTTTCGTGTGTACTGTTTTTTACTTGCTCATATTCTCTCCAATGTTATATGTATTTTCTGTACTGAACCATCAAGTCAGAGTTGAACCTACAGGTCATCTGATGTACCCATTTCCATTGCTCAGATGAGTTAACATAAAGTCACAAGGCTCAGGAGCAAGACTAGAGTCTATTCTAACAAGCACAAATAGGATAGCTAACACAGAGCTCTTGCTGGTGACAGCTGAAAGTTCTAAGCACTTTATGTGTGCTAACTCTCCTAAGCTCTAGAGTGAAAATGAGTCCAATCTTCCTATTCTTGTGATTCCCATTTCATGGAAGAATGAACCAAGTCACAGGAAGTCTGGGAAGCTACCTAGAGGATGGTATTTATCCTCTTGGAATAGTAAGCTGCAAAAATGAGTTTCTCCCTTAAGGTGCATGGTAAGGTGTCACAACGGTGTGTAAACTGATTAAGATAAGTGGCATGGGTTATGGATCCAAATAAAGCAGACTATTGGTCCTGACTCCACAAACTTTGATGAACATAGAAGTCTGAGCTCAGCTAACATTTTCTTCTCTTTTCTTTTCCTGAGGAACTTTCTGGGAAAGAAGACGTTTATATTATCAAATAAACTCTCACATTTGGTGTCTTCTTTCCAGGCCTAACAAGGTTGTTCAGCATCAGGTGGTGTCGAAGAAGCACTTCATATGATCTTGTCTTTAAAATGTTAGAATTTTGTTGGAATTAAAGTAATGAAATAAAATTCTATCAGAAATTTCTGTGTAATTGTTACATCGGACATAGAGTACAAAATACTGTTGATTAAAACAGAGCCCAAATGGTGATCATAAGTTTATTTAGATTTCCAAGCAATATTTATGTAGGGGAAGTTAAGATTTATAAAATAATTATGACTGTTTGGAATTTCTGATTTTATTAAATTAATTTTTTTTCGTTTCACAATTCATCATATATATAATGCATCCTGATTACTCTCACTGCAAAGCCACTCTTATCACCCCTTCCAGACATCCCTGTCTCACATCCATGTTTTTTAAATGTTGTGGCACACTTAAGTTTAAATAGGGTCATCTGAATAACCTTGGAAGAATGGTGACTCACCATTGGTGGACAACTGAAGTATCCATCAGTACTAGCTCCTCCGGGAGGAGAAGGACCACATGAATTCCTCCTCTATCCATAATTTATTATTGACAGGTTCAGTCTAGTATAGTCCCAGTGCAGGCTGTGAGTTTATGATTGTAATGGCTATGGCACTGTGAGAAAACAAGATTTGTCAGGCATTTCACTCTTATCAGACTGTTACATCTTTTCTGTTTCCTTATCCACAATATTTCCTGGGTTTTAGAGGGGGTAGTATAAATGTCTTGAGTATTGAATACCAGTCTCTTATTATCAGCATCATGAGTAGCCATAGTCTCTACATTTACCACCATTCACTATACAGAGAAGCTTTTCTGGTAAAGGATTAGAGTAGCATTTGTCTATGGGTATAAACATAGAAGGTATTTTAGCCCCATGTCAATTTATCAAAACAGAGTAGCAAGTTCCCCTCTAGGTCCATGATGTCCTACTCATGAGATTGTTTGTTTGTTTGTCTATGTGTTTGTTTTGCAGGCTAATGGAACAAGGCGTGAATTTTCTACTATGGTTCAGGTCACAAATCCAACCAGAATGAAGTTGGTTAGCCCCACAACAGTCATGCCATTATTGCATCAGTGGGCACACCATTTTTACTGGCATGGAAGTGTTGTAGAATGCAAGGTTCCCAGCTGGGTTTGAGTGTTGATGCGTTTTCTCTCTCAGTAGCCTACGTAGCACCTTCTGGCATTATATGTGCTGGTGAGTAGAGAGAGATTCCAGTTCAGTTCAGGCTTGATTTCTCTATATCTTGCAACCAGTGTGTGCAGTATCTTTGGCAATATGGTATCATCCTCTAATTTTGGTGTATAACCAAGAACAATTTTAGTATAGCCAGTGTTATTTGGGTGGCCTCTTGGGTCTTTGTAGCCAACTCATATAGAGGTATCTCACACCTGGCACTGGTATTTTGCTTGATAACTTATGGCTTCTGGGATTGGCACTATCTAGTCAGATAGGGCAATTCTATTGTAATGATTTTAATTAGCATATAAAGTAGAAGGCTTCCATATATGAAGGCATTTCCAATTTGAATTTTTAATTTATAATTAAGTGACATAGTACTTCTTTAGACATGCAATTGATTAACGAAATATTTGATAGTTTTGATAAGAAACTTTGTATTGACAACATTTGTAAACCAAATGTTCATATGTGAAGATATTTCTGTATTACCCACTAAGGTGATACAACAATCATAAAATTATTCAAAGCAGAGTTACTGTCTTTAAGAAATGAGAATTCATTGAAGAAGATGATGCACAAATGCACCTAAGATCCTTCTGATTACCATATATAAATATATATATATATTTACTTTCAAAGAAGTAAAAAAAGTTCTGATTCTGCCAAAAAAGTGACATAAGTACATATGCATCACATTATAAAAAAGATATAATTATCTGGGAAGGTGTGGGGAAAGGGGGTAGTTTTTAGATGAAACTTAAATCATTTGTAAGCTTTAAAAGGCTAGATAGAAGTCAAGTAACCATTTGACCACTTCTTTTAAATGTTAAATGTTTAAATGTTAAAACTAGTAATCAAGGAAGCATAAGCAGAACAAATTTGTAATATTCTTCTATACTCCCTTCCAGTTTTTATTTGCTTTCAAGGGGTGAGAAAAATATATGCCAAAAGTTTATGTGTTAAATACTTGGTCCTCAGCCTTTGGCACTGTTGGAAGGTGGTAGAACAGTTAAGAGGTGAGGACTGTTCTTATGTCATTGGGTGGTACTCCCTAAAAGAGGACTGTGGGATGCTAATATCCCCTCCTTCTAAGCCAGGAGCTGAATACACTGCCTCCATATAATTCCTGCCATTATGTACTGCCTATCCATGGGTTCAAAAGCAACGTGGGCAAATTCAATACAGTTATACATCTCTAAAAGTGCAAGCAAAAATAAACTTTTCTTTTTCGTTTTGTTTATGTAAGGCAATTTTTTCAATAATGGAAAGCTGGTTAGTGCATTTATCACTGAGCAAGCAGGTGTTAATATGACTGATTAAATCTCAAAGTGTTCTCTCATACCGTCATATTGATGTAGGATCCCTAAGGCCTTCCTAATTTTTTTTTTATTTTTGTTGCTGAAACAAAATTCCACTGACCCTCATAATTTACAAAGATATTTATTTAGTTTGGTTCATTGTTCTGGAAGTTTGGACATTGAGAGGTGTGCAAGCATCATTGGATAAGGGTTTTATTGCTTCATGCTAGCATGCTAGCAGAGGCATCCTTGGGTGAGGTAGAACAAGTGTGTTAGCTGGGGCTTTCTACCTCTTTTGATAAACTCACCAAAAGCCTTATAGAGTATACAACCTCATGACCTCATTCATCTCTGAATAGCATTCCCATATGAACTTGGGAGTTAAGCTTTTAGCACATGAACTTTTGGGGGGACACATTTAAACTGCATAATTCCTTATTGTTGGAAAAGCACCAATTTCCCTCCTTGTCCTCCTTAACACTCTCTCTCTTTTGCTCTCCCTCTCTCTCTCTCTCTCTGTCTCATGATTTATTTCCAAATATTAACCTCACCTATGAAAGTCTTGCCCTCTTAGAGAATCATGTTCCCTTTTTACCATTTTTTAAACATGTGTCTTGATAGGCAACTCAGGCCAGGCATGGTGGCTCATGTCTTTAATTCCAACACTCAGGAGATAGAAGTAGATAAATCTCTTGAGTTTTAGGCCAGCCTGGACTATATAGTGAGTTACAGTCCAGTCAGGTTTGCAAAATTGGACCCTGTATCAAACTCAAATAAATAAATAAAGTTACTAGACATACTTTCTTAAACTTGGCAAAAATCACATGCTACATGTAGAAGATACAACAGTTTATATATTACAAAAATCAGGCAAGGTGCATGCTTTGTCCTGCAAATATTTATGTAAAGTAGGACTTGAAGATATTTTGACATGTGCTAAAATGGTCCTGGCGAACTGACTAAATTCTTGACTAATGTTTCACTTTCCAAGGAGTAGTTGCTTCATTTGACAGGAAAATACCATACATGTTTTAGTTTTCCACTGTGTTTTCTGTCACCATTTTCGGAATCAATTTGAAGCCATGCCTAAAAGCTAAACCAACATTTTATGTAGTTTAGTCAAGATAATAAGATATCTGCTTTCTGTAATGTTGATTCTTGGGCATATTGAGAATTGATTCACAGGCCCCGCTATCACCCTGTTTTATTTTTATTTATATTAGAATGCAGCCCTTTGGAACGCTACATGGAGACAGCAGCCATTTGCAGACTGTGCTTTATATTAAATTGATAAGGCGTCAGACATGTACTCAGCTCAGAATCTGACATATTGTAGAAGTGAGCTAAATAATAGCTACAGCATTTTGTTTAAATGAATGCGCCCCCCGTGTTACTATCTCTGTAATAAAAGGTGGTGATTCGACAAGATATAGGCGATGGTAGTAATATTTATTAGAGAACTTCAGCACTAAAACAATCACAAGAAAATTATAGGAAATGAGGAAAGGCTGTTTTGAAATGACCCATGCCTAGCCCTTGGAGTTGGTGTTGTCAGTGTACTTTCTTCTGTTTGGTAGAGCCTGCCTTTGCCAACATCGTTTGCTTGTCTTCCCTTTCTGTGGAGGCCTCAACATATTTTCCATTATTGGCTCCTGGGATCTACTCATTAACTTGTTGAGGATGCCTGGAAAAGACAAGACAAAGAACATACCCTTTCCTCTTTCCTCTGTTTTGTATGTTTTGCATAAGTGTGATGAGGAGATGCCTGGTGTTAAAGCAGCTGTCTTCAACCATGAGGAGCATCACAAAGAAGCCAAGCAGAGCCTTGATGTTGCTGAGGGATTGTATGAACCCTAGCTACATCCAGACTCTTTTGTTTGAAAGTCTTCTATGCTTCAGTTATTCTATTTCTTGAAACCAAAATCGTCCTTTGTATCTGGATAGCTTTATAACACTGAAATGTTCCTTTCAAGATGTAGCTTTATAAGGGCAGGGATCAAGTATTCATATCAAATTACAGTGTCTCAAATATGATAGAAGTTTATTTCTACCTTACACTCAGTCTGAGTTGCTGTGAGGGCAACTGATAGGATAATCTTGTCATGTAAATAGAGTCCCTTCACCACATTGATCTGCTATAGAATGCTGTGGTAGTTTGACTAAGAATGGCTTCAATAGATTCATATATTTTGAATGTCTAGTCCCTAATTGGTGGAATTTTTGAGTAGAATTAGGTGTGGTCTTGTTGGAGGAAGTCCGCAGATCCCAGTGTGGGTGGGATTTGAGATTTCAAAAACCCATGCAAAACCCGGAGTATCTCTTTCTTTTTGCGTATCGATCAAGATGTAGCTCTCAGTCGCTGCTCCAGTGCCTGCCTGCATGCCATCATGCTTCCTGCCATGGTGATAATGAACTAAATCTCTGAAACTATAAACAAGGCCAGAATTACATGCTTTCTTTCGTAAGAATTGCCTTGGTCATGATGACAATTTAAAACAATAGAATGGTGACTAAGGCAGAGACAGTCCTCATCTCTAAAGTTCAAAATAACTCCCACTACATCTGTGTCACAGAGAACAGCAAGGGACAAAGACAGCAAGGAGACACATTACTTTTAAAGGCACAGACTAGAAGTCACACATACCTTTTTGCTTAACATTATGTTAGTTGAGACCTGGACACCTGGCTGCAGAATCTAGAATGGCCAAGCACTAATATTTTTACTTTGTACAACTATGCAGATTAACAGACTAATAGGTTTAAATAGATTTAAAAAATAGAATTTGAGCTCTTGTTTTACTCAGGTACTCCAATAAGATGTTCTTTGAATTTTCAATAGCCATACCATGTAAATACATAATTACCCCCACTCTGGAGACGTAGGTAACAGTCCCATAGAGTTTATCTATGTGGTCCAATGTCAAGTATTAAATAGTGTGATTTACACCGAAACCAGAACCCATTTCTTGATTTTTTACTCTTTATGATCTGTGTGACTCAGGACCCAAGTCTCAGGTGCTATATTGTGATGTTACATCCAAGGTCACTTTTAATCTCTATTCAAAGTTTGTTTGTGAAGCCCAAGGGCTTACTTGTTCTCTTTCTGTGCTCACTCCTTGTTTACATTTTCTGCTTCTGTTTCTGCTTCTTCCTGTCCCTTTAGAGTACCAGCTCAGATGTGATGCACTCATTCATCTCTGTCCTCCTTACCTCTAGCGCCAGTTATTAATCAATTGCTTCCCCTTGATTTTTATTCCTTTGTGTTTCTGGGGCTCTGCATTCACCTTTCTGCTTTGTCACTCTCCCCTAAGACATACCAAGGGGAGGCAGTGTAATGACAATGGGACCACCACTGACTGTTGCCTCCTGTTTGCTTTGTTCAAATTCGCCTTTTATCAGTACCACCCAGGGGAAGATCTTTTTTCTTATTTCCCCAACACTCATAGAACTAGCCTCATCATGCGTCATGATGGGACTGACATGGCAGTCCCAACTACATATCTGTCCCTTCATTTCCCAAAGCCTGAACCTTAGCCCCACTGGGTCTTTCTATTTTACTTAATGTGAATAACTTTCTCTTAGATTTCCCAGGCTTAGGGGACAGCATCTGCTTGGTGCAATTTCTACCTTCATAAGACTTCACAGTTTCTCAAATCACTCATCCCCTCCTTAGTCTCAATTCCTCTAGGAGACAGAAATAAATGTATAGTCAGCACTGCTTTCATTTCCTGCTCAGCTATGGCTTCATTTAACTGAATTTTTTCTGGAGTAGTTTTGTGTTGCCATTTCTTGAGGGATTAAGAAACTTCACAGACATTCTTTGAGTTAGGGCAGCATGTCACATCTTTATCTGTGGCTGCTCCACCGTGGTCACAAACTAGAGAGCACAATAGGCACCAGTTCAATGGGTATATCCATTCCTCATTTCTGGAAATGTTTGTTGGTTAACTGAATTGTTGTCACATTTATGTCCTTGTAAGCTCAGAAGCTCTTCAAGTGTAAAAATGCTCTCTATTCTCAAGTTTCTCTTTGAGACAAGCATCAAACTACTCACTCAATGGGACGGGAAACTGAAGTTAGGTGAGTGATTTGGTCAAGCTTTCAAATTAGATTACAGCAAGAATAAGAAACAAGATTCTTGTACTGCTGTCTCCTGAGATTTCCCCACCCCCAGATAAGAGAGGACAGAGTGACCCTTGAGGCTAGGGTCCTTTCTTCTTTTTGGTAGTTTTTTATTAGAAAGTATAACCCTTCATTTGCCTGACCTGCCTGGCTAGTATTTTCTACAGGCTTAAATTTCACTTCAGAGAAAAAAATAGAAGTAAGATCAAAGTCTCATATAATTTCCTTTTTCCAGGGGAAAGAAATCTTCTTCTAGCAGGCTGCTCATCAGGAGTATTCCAAACTATGCTTCTTCCCCTGTAGCCTGTGGGCTACAGACAGAGACAGAGATTGGATGTTTCTTCCTGTAGTCACTAATGATCTCAGGGATGGCTTAGCAGCCACCTGGACATCCTGAGGGGTGACCATGAGCCATGGAGCTCCTACCAAGGGTATGGAACAGCACATGGAGTTGTAGTTACCTTGAATCAGAACCTATATGAATTTGGTTTGAAGTCCTTATTTGGATGCAGTCAGGCAAAGGACCGTGTGTGAACATTTCCAAAGACAACATTCCCTTGAGTGTGACTGGCACTGTGAGATACCTCCATAATTGACTGATGGCATGTATCTCCAAGACTAGTACTTGAGTCATGTTATTTTTATTGCATATTATGCTTTGGCAATGGCAGGCTTACAACAGGAGAGGTTGGTTGATATGATGAGTTGCTTTGAAGATTGAGTGATATTTAATATTTTGAGTAACTACATCCTGCTGAAATGATTTGGTTCTTCAAGGACATGTTGTACATGTTTAAAATGGGATGTCTGGGGCTGCCACAGCATAATCGACTGTGAAACAAGCCCCTAGGAAAGAACAATTACTTTTAGGGTCTCAAATCCAGTCAAGTCTCCCATGGCAGTCAGAGGGAAGGTCCCGCATGGTTTTAGTCAGGAATCAAAATGACTCCTACTCCTATTCCATAAAGACCAGTAGCTGCATTGTAAAACCACACCCAGACAGACAGAGTACAGATATAGTCTGGGTGATCAGACAAAAATAGCTCATAGTATGATTGCATTTATAGTATATCCATTCCTCCACCTGTTTATTCATTTGTTCATTCATTCATTCATTTGTCCGTGCTGGCATTAATTATCCAAAATATGCACTGATAACTTATTCTGTGACAGGCAAATGTACAGGGTTCTAGAAATAGATATAACGTGTACTCTTTAAGCTTATGGATAAGTCTGCAGAGAGAGAGGGGGGAAGGGAGAGAGGAAGAGAGAAGAGAGAAGAGAGAGAAGAGGGAAAAGAGAAGAGAACATTGATTAAAGATAAACAATACTGTACTATGATCCAGAGCTTATATATCCAAGGCATCTTCTTCACCATTCTGTATAATAAGGGTCATGCCCATTTCAACAGAGGATAAGTCTGATTCACAGAGCTGGGAAGGTTGTAAGGAGGATGCTGGTATCTTCGTAGGTGGAATACATGTGTTTTTGCCACCATGATTGTATACTGGAGAGGTGTATACTGGAGAGAGAGCTAAGATGTTGCCAAGAACTGACCCAGACTTGGTTCTCACACATCCCCAGTTCTCGAGAGCCTCCCTACCAATCAGGCAATTTTTCATTCTTTCTTTTTAATGGAGAAATTATTTTTCTCTTTTCTTCCTAAACTAATCAGGGATTCTGAAAGCTGCTTGGTAGGTTTTAAAGAAAGGAACGTACTGAAGTCGTACCCAAGTAGATGTAGAATTACAATGACAGTCTGCCAATATCCACACTTTAGACACTGTACTGAAGAACGCCCCCCCTAGAAATATAAACCATTACTTGGCCTAAAAATGCAGCTGATATTTGAAATGCCAAATTAATTCAAGAAACCCCCTGAATGGCTCTACTATTCGGCCTAGCACTGTATAAGATGACAACTGTAGCTTGACCTTCTGAGCCTGGGGGTGCCTTTTCTTTATCATTGTTTCATTGTTCCCTACTGATAAATACTCTTATCAGTCATAAGGCAGTTTTCCTAAAATACACAGGTATTCAAACTTAACACACACACACACACACACACACACACACACACACACACACACACTCCAAGACATAATATGTTTTTCTTACCAACAAAATCTCTGATTCATACTTCGTTCATCATATGAACTAAATCTTGTTTTTGAAAATTTATTTTGGCTTCTCTGACTAATGACTTTAATTTTTCCTACAATGACTGCCAAGTAAAATGTCCCAAACCATCACTTCCCTCATCCACTATAATATTGCAATAGCTTCTCTGGTGTTATGGCTTGAATCAACAAACCTCCACCTTTTTGCCTTTAATGCCGGAGAGATTAAAAAAGCTAAAAACTATATTAAAACTGCATTTTCCAGAATCCTTTCTAGATGAAGCTCTTGGTTCGAGTTGAGCTCTACTGATTTGTGCAATATTTGGGTGGTACTCAGGGAGAGGAAGCTGTGTCTGCTCTCTTGGGAAGGCAGTACGTGGGTGGATTCTTGCATTGTCATACTTTGTTGTCCACTTCTTATTGCAATGGCTTCTTGACCCTGTCAGAACTCCAGGGCTCTCAGAAATTGTGGTTCGGCTGGAGGTTTAGTTTGTATTGATTCCAAAGTTGGTCATGGAGGGGCAACCTAGAATCTTCTTATCAACCAGCAATAGGAGTGCAATTAACGCTTACTTCCCTCCCTTAACATTTTTTTTTCCTGACTGAAATACCTATCACAGCTTCTTTCTTGATTGAACCCCGACGAGTACTGAAATCTTAAAGACAGTCTGAGTTCAGTCTCAGCTCTAGCTCGTTAAAAGAAAATTAATAACTTCAAACTTGCTGCTCTCTAATTTCCACTGATTGAATTCCATACCTCTGCATTTTCAGTCAGCATCTCTTTTTCTCTGAAACGTCCTTTGGTTCTTCCTTCAAGCATTAGGGCTGATGCCATTTGCTTTGTTTTATCATAGTTTTAGACTTGTATCTTAGGTGCATTAATTCCTTGCGCTTCAATCATGCAGTAAAGAGTGCTAAGGACATAAAAGGTCACCCCTTGATTTGGGAGTGAATTGTCAATGTAGGGCGAGAACGGCTGTGTGAGTACACAAATTCTTAAGAGGCAAGAATCCAACAACACATTGATCTTTCCCTAGGTTGGCACAGCGTTGGTGCTCATTGATGTCTGCTAATATGGTTTGATATGACACGTGTGGGTGAAATTATGAATAGGGGAGCTTGCAGGGCAGCACTTGATGCCATGAAAGAGGCATTGCCAGTTCCACTTCATGGATCCAAAGTCCAGTTGCACTTCACTCACTCTAGGTTAATGGTTTGCTACCACTTTGATCCCCTTCAAAAGCCGTGGTGGTTTCTATGGAATGGAAATACGCTGATTCTTTTCTTTCGTCATATAGTTCAACACTGGTTGCGTTAATTTTCCCCAGAAGACACCCCTAGGTTCCATCTGAGCATTTAAAAAATGTACTTGATTAACTGCAGAATTAGCACCTCCACACCTAAAAGAGGAAAATATTAATAAACTGGCATTTTTATGTACCATTTATGTTTGGTGAAATTAAGTGCATACTTACAAAAGGTTTAAATTGAATTTGTATTAAAACAAACAAGCAATCAGAAAGACAAAAAACGAGCAAGAAATCATTTTAATTTCCCAACGTGTCTGCCTCAGAGCACAGTATTTGTCAAAGCTAGCCACTGTCAAACACATGCACAACTTGGAGTGACTTACAGTGTCTTCCCTTTAGGATTTCTACCTGTTCAAAATTAAGAACAGCAGCACCTCAAACCATCTTTTCTTGAAATATTTTCTTTATTAACTATTGCACAGTCTACTCCTTGCCCCTAAATGGAATGCTAAGCCAGTATCCGTCGTATGTGTTAAGAGCTCTCCTTCTGCCCCCATCATTCCTAATTGGACCAGGTTAACTTGTCTCTTTCAGATAAGGCCAGCTCATTCTTGGTTCTTTCTTTTCCTCACCTTCCTTCAACATGACAAACCTTCTGGGGATGGCAAGTATCTCTAACTTGTTTTAGTTTTAACAGCCAGCAGACTTCATTTACCCATGGTTCTGTTCTCTGAAGTTTTGATTTTGTCCTCTTGTTCAGGCAACTTCTAGAACTTAAAGCTAGTCATTGCTTTTCTATTTTGAAACAAAAAAGAGAATCTAAATAGGGATAGTGTGTTCCAAAGGGATATATCGAAGCCTTAATCCCCACTATCTGGGCCTCTTGTTGAGAAATAGGATCTTGGTCCAAAAGTAATCAAGTTAAAATTATGCTACACTCAATATTCCCTCTTCTCAATCTAGTACAACTGGCTAAGAGAGAAGAGAGAAGAGGAGTAAGGATAAGATACTATAGAAGTACAGAGACACAGGCTGCAGGCTGGAAGAAGATGTGATTTAGCCATGGAGGCCAAGACTGGAGTCATGATTCAAATAGCAAAGCATACCAGGGGACAAAGAGAAATTTCTGGGGTTGAATGGACTCATTCCCACAGGTTTAGAAGGGAGTCTGGTTCTATCATTACCTCATTTTTGGAATTCTAGCTTGGAGAATGGTGAGAAACAACATTTCTGATGTTTTGATCACTCATTTTATATTAATTTGCACCTGCAAGCATAGAAAACTAACGTAGAAGCTTAAACAAGATATGGCCTGTGTCTGTGCATTGAAGTCAAGAGAAGCAGAGCTACGACTGTAGTGTGAATCTGTTTGTTTCACAGATGAGGTAGATGAGGCTGGACACCAAGGGACTTGATCAAAGCAGCTCAGCTACCAGGTGGCAGAGCTCATTTTTAGTTCTTCTGACTAAAACCCCCACACTCTGTATTCTACCCTGTTTGCTTGGCATATGGCCAAGAAGTCTTTGGGACATAACTCATTTCAATCCGTGTCACTGTTGGTATCTAGGCACACCTGACCTCAGGACTGAATCAGGTACCTCAACTTAGTCAAACAGGTGTCCAGATGAGACACACAGATGAAAGAATCTACTCCGTTCTTCTCACTCCATCTCCACGGATGTCACTGTAGTCCAAATCGCCATTCTCTCTCAACAGAGCCATGCCACCACCTTCTGTGAGTATGCCCCTTCCATGTCTCAGGCCACCCTTTTCTCAGATTGGCCAGACTATCTACACATTTGACTCCCACAACAACAGTTCCATCCAGTGCCTCAGTGGAACACAAGAAATCCTAATGTGGCTCCACGGTATCTTGCATGGCCTCCCACTTCACTTCTTGTCTCTCCAAATCTTGTTCATTGTCCTACAACTTCACATTTTTTGTTTTCCCCTTGAATATGTTAAGAACATTCCCAATTCTTGCTTTTGTGCCCACTCTTTCATATGCTTAAGCCTTCAGATAACAGCTCAGACAATCCTTTTTCAGGATAACTACCTGAAGTTAAAAGAATCCATATCTTCAGTCTACTGGGTTTTTTGGTTTTATTTTTGTCATAGATTTTGATAATATTTCTAATTCATGACCTTATTTATTGTTTGTCTCTCTTACAAGTTCCTGGGATTCAGGAGGAAGAGAGATCGTCTACGTTTTCTTCTTCCCTATTGAATTTCTAGCGCATAATTCAGTGTCGGATGGTGAATCAAGTAAGAGTTGGTTGAATGAACTTCAATTTAGGAATAACAACCCAGGTTTCCAGAGCTTGTCCTGAATCCAGCTCTCATCTGAGGTGAACATCAGTGATGTCACTAGCATTAGAAATGATCTTAACCCTCATGGTAGAGATGAGACACTAAGGAAAAATGCCATTATAGGACATGTTCAAAGTGACACTGTTGGGCTGTGTCAGAGGCAGGACTCAAACCCAGATGTATAGATGATTGACTTGTCCTGATACACTATACTCTCTGCTCCCATAATGTACACAAATTCAAGTGAGCTCTGCTGAGGCAGGCAGTGACAACTTCAGAAAGCAAGTATGTAGTATGAAGTCAATGGTCTTCTCTATTTTATGGGAGTTGACCAGTTCTGTTCTCACATGAAGTCATGACTTAGTACAAAGAGTCAGGAAAACGGTCCTATGCATGGCAGTCTCATTGGATTCAAAGGCTTTCTTCTGGCATCATTTACTTTTGTGCTTTATGGGCTGGGAAACGTAACCCAGACAAGTCAATGGGTCCCCAGATAGCAAAGGATTCTTAGAAACAAAGGGGTCATGACAGCATTGTTGCCCATGTCTCCTCCTTCTCGTATGCCTCTGGTTAATATCTACTCCTGCATTAGCAGAGCTGGCTGGGACACAGACCCCATTTAGCAAAACGATGAAACACAAACGTTTATTGAAACTGTGTTTCGAATCAACAGGGTTTTCCTCAGATTGAGTTGCCGCCAATTATCCTCCATGCAATTATGGTGATCCCAGAAGCAAGCAGATGGGGAAGAGTTTTGTTTTCAAATGGAGGAGAAACCAATATGTAGGAAGAAAAGGCAGCTTGTTCATTTGAATAGACTCCAGGTGGCTGGTTGCCAACAGGCAGAGAGCTGGGGAGGCAGGACTGGCCTTGGAACAGTCTGACTGCCCACAGTCTAGAGCAGCTACTGAGAAAAGGCTGTGCTCTGCTCATCTCCTCCATCCTAAACCAGACTGACTGTGGGAGTGCAGGCAGATTGAGCAACAACCCTAGAGGCCTTCATAGGTCAGAGTGCTAATCTCAATGCCATTATATGTTGCATCCTGCTATTTTGTTATTGTTCAAGAGCAACACATTGGTGTGTTTTGTAAGAGAAGAAAATTCAAGAAGCAGCAATCAAAACCCTATACCATATGACCAATCTTCTTGTATGGCCTTGATCGTTTTGGAACTTTGCAAGACTAAAAGATATCTCACTTTCTTAAGAATTATCTTGTACCAAACTTCTTGTTAGACTTTACTTTTCAGGTTACTATTTACAAGAAAACAAAGACTGGTGTTGTGGTTGGCATAATTATCCCATTTTGGGTTTTCAGTCATAATTATATTGTGTGCCTAGGATTCAATAAAAAAATCTCCATACTTAACAGGCATGGTAGCAAATGCTTTTGATTGTACAATTTAGGAGGCAGAAATAAGATCATAAATTCAAGTCTAGCTTGTGCTTGTCTAAAAGTCACCAATGATTGTAGGCATAGTTCAGTGATAAAGTGCTCGCTTAGCTGACACATCTCCTTAGTTTGAGTCTCAGAATTAAAAAGAAAAGCAACCAACAATGAAGTTCTAAGAATATCAGGCTTTAGTAGGGACCCTTTCCTGTTTTGACAACAAGACAACATTATTAGACTGAAATAAATCCAAAGCACAGGGAATATGGGAATGATTTTTGCTTTTACTTAGTAAACTAATAGTGGTGAGAAACGTATAATTAAATGAGAGAAATTTCTATGCAAAATTCAACCTATCTCATTAGCCAAATGAAAGTGTTTAAATTTTAGTTTACTAACCATGTCATAAATAGCGATTTGCCATCATCTCTCAGAAAGGGTAACCATTTCCCACTAGGAGAAAATACCTTATATATTTAAATAACTTCAGATTCAATCACTGTCTGGTCATAAATAGATTCATAATGTCGGTAGGATTATGTAAGCTCTCTGACATTTTGGTTAATTTCTCCTGATTAAGATGATACTTTCAGATTCTGCAAAGAAATTTACTTGTAGATATTGAAGCATACTTTTGTGATCAGAGAGAGAAAAATGCCCAAATAGGTTGTATCTTAAGGAACTGATTGACTCTGCACTCACCAACTTGAGATTGCCTGAGCTCAGCTGCTTGTGTCATTCATAGTCACAATTATGTACTTCTTTCCAGAGGGGTATAGTGGAGATGTGTAGGCTACACAAAAACTGAATCTGGCTATACAACAATATGTAAGCTTTATGTTCTGATTGTCAGGGGAGGAAAGACCAGAAAACCTTTCAGAGGCAGGAAACCATTTTGGAAATGCTACAAAAAGACATTAATATTGCTCTTGGTTTAATAGGAGTAGTGTCCCATGAAATAAATCAGCAGGGCCATGTTTGTCTTGGTTAGTAATGTTAGGGGAATGAGGAGGCTTAGCTGTAATAACAGTAATAACTGTGGTATGTAACTGCAGAGGCAGAATTTCCATCTGCAGCCTCATAGTGTATGACTTTTGTTAAGTTTCTACCTGTTGATTATTTTCCAAAGCCAAATTGATTCATCTGTTCTGTTCAGGCAATGGAGGCTCAAATTGTCTATCTTTCCCTGAATGAGTCAAGATATTATGGGCATTTATTTAGCGTGACAGATATCCTTTTGTATTCATTTAGAATTTCAAAGAAAGGAAGATGAACATTATCAAATATATTTATTGTTCCTTTGACACTGAATTAGAATCTTAAAGCATCACTTAAAAGTTTCTTGTCATTTATTTCTTCTCATTTTTTAAAACAATTCTTAAAGTCCCAAATGACACCTGCATTTTCTGCTTAGCATGATTTGTTGGTCTCCCTTGATAGCGTAAGTCATTGCATACTCTTCAAATATGCTTGTCTGGCAAAGGTTTTGTGGTGAATTCATTACCAAATCTTGCTTCTTTTACTGGCTTAGGCGTTATTTGTGGAGACCAGGTCTTATCTTGGATCATGACTTACAGAGGCTGGTTAATGCATAGTATTTACTAGACGTGCAAGCGAATGTTCTGACACATTTGCTATTCCACATCTGATATTGCGCATTCTCCACTTATCTTCAACTAGTGCTGTGGTGGGGTTGATTGGGAGAAGATGGAAGAACAGACGGACATAGACCGAGGGTGATTCTATTGCTGAAGATTTTCTAACTCATTAGCAGTGCATAGGGGTGTCAAAGTTCTTGCTTTATAATTAATATAAATATTATATAATATAAATATAATATAATTAATATTCTGGAGCCAACTCCAGACCAGCCCCTGTAAGGCTGGGTGGTAATACATCCTTGCCAGCCTTGTTCTTTATCTACTATGCAACTGTTTATCTTTCTATTCCATTTTCTTATTAACTTTATGTGTTTTACTTACTTACTTTCATCACCATTTTCTTTTGCCCATTACACTCCCTCTTTGTCTCCAATTTGAGGCTTTATTCCAGTTGATGTTCCAATTTTTCAGTCATTCCTTAGCTTTAATCATGTTGAGCTATTCTCTGGCAGTCTTCAAAAACAATTTTCAATTACCTTTCTGAGAATTGGTGAGAAAAGTTCAGCATCAAAGTCTAAAGAATCCTGGACCATCGTATCAGACCGCGTTGTAAATGCTTGATACATTTACTAATTATATTTTGGCCTTGATTTCAGTGGTCTTCCCTTAGCCTGTCTTATTCACAATTTTACACCAGAATATATCTGAAAGATTGTGTCCTTTGAAAAATTAATGCTGCCTGTCCATATCTCTCAATAATCCTATGCTGTCTTATGGAATCAGCAATATCATCATAATCGATTTGTGTCTAGTTTTGCCCTGTTTACACAGCTGCACGTACATATGACACATTATAATGCCTTTGATATATAATAGTGCATAGAATCCTCTCTAGGGTCTCTGGCTAAAAAAGTTGATGATTTTGGAATGGTTTCTGATGACATGCATATTTATGTAGTGCTGCCTAATGGCTTTTCTGTGCATCCATGTCTCATTTTTCTGCAATTTGTGTCTTATTTTTCTGAGAGGTGAATGGAGTAAAGTTCTGCACTCTCACTTTAAATAATAATAAAATGATAATCAGAGAACTGAGAACTAGCTCTCATGCAGATTAATAATCCTGCTGCTGCTGCCGTTGGTGATGATGATGATGATGATGATGATGATGATGATGTGATGATGATGGAAGTGTCAGTGATGACCAGTCATTCTTGTGAAGAGAATCTTCTAGTGTCATGACACTTTTGTGAATTTTTTTCAACCAGTGAACTTTTTGTAGGGAAGTCTGTGATAATCTCTTCTATCTTAAGCTTGCTATCAGTTCCTGAGTTGGTTTGAGTTTCTCATTAAATGTTCCGATATGACAGTGAACTCTTCAGCAGGGGGATCTGCCAAAAACTCCAGCCAAAAATATGACAGCAACTATTTGACAATCAAGTTCTGATGCTGATTTTAACTGCGAAACAGCTACAACACCATGGACCATAACCCGGAAAGAAAGAAGACAGCCAGAGAAAGACAGGAGACATCAGGGCCCCAGCAGGGACTGCAATGGTGTGAAGTATCCAAATGTGATACCTTCAATCATCCCTCTCAGAGATTATGCTGGTGGAACTTCCATGTCACCAGCAAGAATTCTGTACTAGTCTCATATCAGACACTTAAACCTTTGCTCCAAATTAGATCAAATTTACTCAGGCAGAGCTAGAGTTAATGTGTAAATTTCCCCCTAGGGGATCCTTCATTTTGGACTGAATGACTTATCACTTTGGAAATTTTTCAGTCATTCATGAGTGTGCAGGGTTGAGGGATTTGCAAGTGTGGGTACTGGCAGGAATTTTTCAAAAGTTATTATAAGGAAATGCTATACACAATGATTGGATATACTCCTCCCTTTTTCCATTTTGAGTTATCCCTGTTATCCAACTAACCATTTCTTAGTTTGTCACCTGTAAAGGTGCAAAGTCAGACTTGAGCTCCTGGGTTCTCTCAGTCCTTATGCTTTTGGATCCTGGGATACACTTCTGTACTCATTCATCCAACGTGCCACCAGAAACTAAATACTCTGTTATGCTTGTCATTGATTAATATTTTGAAATTACTATGTTACAGAGTTTTATACAGAAAGACTAAAAATTCTCTTTCCTTCCCCTGCATTCTTTCTCCTTTATATTCTTTGCATCTACAACTGATCATGTATTTATTGGTCATCTTACATTATAGCTACTATGATAGCCTTGCATACCTATGTCTGGCAGGTGGGAAGTTAGGTCACTGTCCACTCCCTCTGCATGTTCTTGTCATTTTAATTTAGGAAGTATTACAGTTTGAATCTGAAATGGCCCCAACAGATGCATATTTTGAATACTTTGTTCTCCAGTTAAGTGCCTATTTTATTAAAATAAAATACAAATTATTTGAGAATTTTAAACATGATTATAGTGTATTTTGACCAAAATTACCCCTGTTCTTTCTCTCTCCATCTCCTCCTGTACTCCACACCACCATTCTCCCCTCCCTATTTAACATGCTTTTTAAAACTACTGAGCCTAATTAGTGCTTCCAGGTTGGGCAGGGTTATAGAGTCACTCTCTAGAACAGGGGAAATCTATCAAAGCCTTCAGCTGAGGAATTCGACTCTCCATTCTCTCAGCAGCAATCAGTGGCTCAGAGCTCCTCAATTCCTCAGGATTCCTTTCCATATCCATGTGGTATTTTGGCTGGCTTGATCTTGTGCAGATCTTGTGTATGTTTTCATGGGCACTGTGAACTCATGCATGGAATACCCTTGTCCTATCTGAAAAACATTGCAGCAGTCCCTCACTACCTCTGGGTCTTTTTATTTTCCTTCTTCCTCTTCCTCAATGGTTCCTGAGTTCTGAGAGAAGACAGTGAGACATAAATGCCTCATTTAGGAATGAGCAGGCCACAGTCTCCTATTCTCTGCACTTTGTTCAGTTGTGAATTTCTGCATTAATCACTGTCTTTTGGAAAAAGAACTTTCTGTGATGAAGAACAAACACTGCACTAATCTAAGAGTAAAGACAATTATTTAGGGCCAGTTTAATACTGTGTCCATTTAGCAGAACAATAGTAGTAGGTTCTCCCTTAGGACCTCTATCTTACCCAGTCATGGGGTTTTGGCCCAGTTACTGGTACCAGACCTGATTTTGTCTTAGGGAGCAGGCTTTAAGTCTGGTCAGAAAGTTGTTGGATACTCAGTCCCATAACATTCACGCTGTTATTACACTAATGAACATATCTTTCCAGGCTGGTTAATAGTGTAGCTGGCAGGGCTCACAGTTGTAGCTTACCTTCTGGTGTAGCACCTTCTAGCACAATAAAGTCATCTAGCAGAGATGGAACTTCTAGGTCAACACCATCTTTATATCTCCAAATCCTATGACCAAAAGATATGAAGTCTTTAGCAATAGCATCTTGGTATCAAGTTCTGATAGAGAATGAAGGGCAATGGCAACAGGCTGTATTGTTTTAGGGGTCTATGGGATCTTACTGAACAACAATTTGAAGGGAAGTGCCCTTCACATGACAATGAATTTTATGTTTGACTGCCTGTGGCATCTAGGAGAGGCATTGTCTCTCATGTAAGATGACTCCATTTAAAGTCTTTTAATACATGTATGTATTTTAGGAAGCTTTTGCAATAGTAATTTCCATATGGCTTTTTCAAAGATCTGCAGTATTAGTTGTCCTTCCTGTTCCCCACTCATTTGACCCTTCTAGTCTTGTTATTTACATTTCCCTCTTCATTCCCCTTGCATTCTGCTATGACCCCTTCTTGAAAATCTTTCAAGCCTACTTTTAGATTTCATGGCTTTTGAAATCACTCCAATTTAATGACACATATCTAAGATTTCCCCATCAAATCCCTCCCCTCAGAGCTCAGAGAATTCTGTGGAAGAAAAGGCAGAAATATTTGGGGCTAAAGATGGGATAGAGGAAATTAGAAGAACAAGGTTCTCTGAAACAACGGAGCAAAGCTCATGTGAACTAACAGAGACTGAAGCAGCAACTTTAGGGCCTACAAGCATCAGCACTGGGTAGTCTGGATATATACTATAGCTTTTAGTTTAGTACTTTCATGAGATTCCTGAATGTATGAATGAGTGGATCTCTGATTCTTGTGCTTGTTCTTGAGGCCCTTTTATTTTTCTGTTGGCTTATCTTGTTCAATTTCTGTATGAAGGTTTTCACTTTATTTTAATATATTTTATTTTGTTACGCTTTGTTGTTATCTCTAAGAAGCCTGTTATTTTCTAATGAGAGACAGAAAGGGAGTGGATCCAGATAGGAGAGGAGGCTGGGAGGAACTGAGGTGAGTAGAGGGAGAGAAAATTATATTTAGATTGTATTGTATGATAAAAGAATCTATGGTTAATAAAGGGGGATACAAATAAATATAGACACATATCTAAAAAAATCAAAGCTAGGATCCACATGTGAGACAGAAAATGCACTGCTTGTCTTTCTGGATCAAATATTTATTTTATTTTTATTTGTGTGTGTGGTTGGGCATGTTTATGCAGGTGCCTGTAAAGGTCATAAGAGGGTGTCAGTTCTAGAGCTAGAATTACAGGCAGATCTACATGGCCCATCATGGATACTAAAAATTATATTCCATTTTTCTCAAAGATGAACAAGCACTGATACCTGCTGAATCATCTCTTCAGCCTGAATAGTGGTTATTTTGAAGGCTGTGATGTCCTTAGAAAGTGAGCCCTGTCTGGCAGGAATGTATCACTATGGGCAGGTCTATGAGAGTTATTTCTAGTTCCAGACTACTTGCTGCTCTGCCAGAGGGGAAGCCTGCACTGCAAGCTCTTGCTTGCAACAGCTCAACCATCACTTCCCTACTATGATGAACCAAACTTCCTTAGAAATTGTGAGCCAAAATAAACTCTTCTTCCTTAAGTTACTTTTGTCAGATATTTTGTTGCAGGGATGAGAATGGTAACCATGGAAAATTTTAATCTTATCTATTGGTGACCTGTGTAACTTTAAATAATATGCTTAGATTTTCATTTATTGCATTATTTCATTTATCAACTTTAATGAGATGGAAGAATCTTGTTTATGATATCATTGGCAGAAATTTGCCTGTGCTAACGTCCTTAAAAACAAGAGTAGGTCTAGTTTTGTAATGTAGGTCACTATATCCATGAAAAGTAACTGTCAGGAGGATGGAAATAAAAGCTTTGAGAATAAGACAGACTGGAAACCAATATCTTGGAAGGTTTGGTAAAGTTAAAAACTGATAAACTCCGGATGAAAAAAATCGACATGATGAACAGTAATTGAGAAAATTGCTCACTTAAAAAAGAAACAGTATCTAACAATTAGCCGAATTAGCACCTCTATTGATTCTGCGAAGTATTTTCTCCCATTTAACCTACTCAGATCAATTAGCTTGGCATCTGCCTGCAACTTCATATATCAATATAACTGTTTTCTCCCCAGCTAACTGCTACTTAGGAGATAATGGGAGGGGTGGGCCATTTTACAAGACAATAACATGGTTCCTGGTGAAATAAATTGAGACACTGAAGGAATCAGATTTATTTCCAAAGAAAATGGAACATCCCTCCCATGGTGCCACATACACCGGTAGTTAAACAATTATGGCTATTTTTGGGCACAGAGTTAATTACTTTGAAAAGTCTCCATACTGCCATTGACAAATACTACCCTTAAAATCCTTAGAAATAACAAGACTGTCACTCAGAACAGCTAAAATGGCCACATATGACACGTCTTATTGCAGGAATTACGCTCTTCCTGCAAAGTTACTTGATCTTTCTAATCTTAATTGAGCCTTAACAGGGAAGACTTCAGAATTCTCCCAGAGGTGGGGACTGAGCACCCCACTATTTTCGTTGTTAGGACCTGTGAATATTCTGCAGGCAGCTGTTCCCCTCCATTAGCTGTCAAGTACCTTTCTCTCAATGTTAAACCCTTTGATTTTAAATTATATTTAGAAGCTAGGCTGGCCCTGGATGTCAAAGAACGTCATCTTAATGATCAATTTCTGAGCTGAAACTCGGTTTGCTTTCTTAAAGTTCTAGCTTTCTGCTTGAAGTGTAAGATCACAAACAATGGAGACAACAGGGGATATTGGTGTTACAGATGCAAGATTCACACAGACACAGCAAATAAGTCTCTGAGTAATATTCAAACACAACAAAAATGCTGGCGAAATACAGTTAGATGTATGTGAAAAGGCAGACAACAAAAATAATCTGGGAGTTTAATTTAGATTTGAGATTGCTGCAATAGGTCAGCAGCAGCAAAGAGAAAAAGGAGATTAGAAACATACCACGTATTTTGGAATGAGGGGTTACTTCCTAGGTGCCGTTTATTCAATATCTCTTTCATAGACTGTTAAAATCAAACTTTAGTACTAGAGAGACAGCTCAGGGTTGAAGAGTGCTGAGCATTCTTGCAAGTTTAATTCTACATCTGGTGTCACAAACTCCTGTAACTCCAGTTCTAGGGGATTTGAAGCCCTCTTTTGGCCTCTCTGAATACCTGCACTGTTGTGGCATACCCACACATAGACAATGCACACATTTCAAAATTTAAAAAAAAAAAAATAATTAAGAGACATTATGAATTTAGAAGTTTGAGACCATACCCCTACTGATTTTCTACTTACTGTTTCATCTCTCACCTTCATATTTCCCTCTCTCTCTGTCTCTCTCTGTCTCTGTCTCTGTCTCTCTCTGTCTCTGTCTCTGTCTCTCTCTCTCTCTCTCTTTGGTTTTTGTAATTAAAAAGGTGCTCTGGCTTTTCCCCCTGCCTAAGACAGACTTAATGAAGAGTGACAAAATAGTGTTTTCTGTGGCTTGAATATGTCTCCCCAGAATTCGGGTGTTTCTGGTTTGAAAAGGTGGGTCTGTAAGAACTCCATGGCAAGAATGGGATCAGGGCTTTATAAGAGGATCCATGTCTTGCTCTTCTGCCTTCATCCATGAAGGCTATACCAGAAGTCCTCTAACTGATGCTGATACCTTGATTCCTGACTTTCTAAGTTCCAGAACTATGAGAGATCAAGGTCTTCTCTTTATACACTTCTCAGGCAACAGTATTATGTTATAGTAGCACTAACAGACTAAGTCAGGGCACATAAAATGCTTAATCTCTTTGGAGAACAAAAATTTTATATACACTTGTAATACTGCGTTTCCTAAGTGATGCCTGGTTCCTCACAGAACATCCAGAAGGGATTAAGGAAATGAGTTTAATGAGAAGGCTGCTCAGGAAGGTGGGATCTGAGAAATGAACAAGCATAGAAGTAGAGAGGAGCATGCTGGGGTTAGGAGAGGACCCACAGCAGCATTCATGGTCTCTGGTGCCACAGGCATCCAAGGCAGTAGTACTACAAAGCAATAAAACATAATGAGCTATTGATAGAACCAACAACATAGACAAATCTCCAAATAATTACGTGGAACAAAAGAGTTCACACTCTGTGATTCCATTTATATTAAATTCTAATAAAGTTAAAATTCAACTATAAGGACAGAAATCAGTGATTGCCTGGGCTGTGAAGGTCTGGGCTGACAGCAAGAAAGGAACTCAGTAGCATCTTGTGGAGGGAGGGAATCTCTTTCTTGATTATAATGGTGTTTATGCAAAGGTATACTTTTGTTAAAATTCATTGATCAGAGTCAGTTCAAAGGATTTGACTGTGTGCAAATAAAACTGGTTAAACAAGTTATGAAGTCTTTTAAACAAGTGGTCCAGAGAGAAGAAACTGGGCGCATAAGATGCTTCAGCATTCCTGGCTTTCATCTCTGAGTATCTGCTACTGCTTCCCATGGATTTTCTACCTAGGATACAAGGTAAATGACAGTCCAAGGTATGTTTTTGAGATCAGTCTTCCTGACCCAGAGTATAGTAGGAAGTAGATCTGCAGTAGCAAGAGGATATGATCCATCAGAGTCCTCATAGTGCAAGACCATTAAAGGGACTTCTTGGAGGAAAAATATTAATATTAAGCAGGAAACTATCTCTTGGTTAAAAAAAAACCTACTGGTGACATAGTTGGCCACCTAGTGCAAACTGATTGAGGGCTCTAGCTATCCTAGGGAAGAATAGTGTAACTTGATAAAAAGATCATCCACAGCAGATTCCTTTGCTACTTCTCAGTGCTCACAGAAAGCAAAACCAGGCCCTGCTTGTTTTCATCTATGCTCGGTAGTAAACTAATGTGAATAATCTGCTTTTGTGTGGCATTCTTGTAGCTGACTGACCCTATTTTTCCCCATTTAATTAGTGCTTTTTGGAGACTTGATAAACGAGACTATAAAATACACAAGTTCCTCCCCTCCGGGGACTATGTGACCAACTTCCTACCAGGATGCATGTTAGATAAAAGACAACAGACCTTTCTCAAAGGGCAATGCCTCACAGTGACACATAGATGCCTCAATTCCCTTCATAAGAATTTATATTTTATTTGCCTGAAGTCACCAAGTGAATTCAATTGATGATTCAAGTGTCACATCACACATGTTTTTAATGCCAAATAATAATAAACTTACTGTTAAACATCATTGCAAACCTCAACATTTAGAGAGCTAAAATACAAACACAGTTTTTGCATAATTGAAAAGACTGGGACGAATTAGAACACTTAAGCAGTTCTGCACAATGGTGATGTCACATCAATGTCTGAGGAACATGGGACTTCTTTGCTTTTCATTAGGTGGTCCCAGATAGCTATCGTTTAGTTTGTGGTCAATTGTGTTTGTTGCACTAGTGATTCTTCTCAGTTCTCTCACTATGCATCTGCCTAAGCTCATCCACACAAGATTCTCCTACAAAGTTTCTATATTCGTTGGAATTGACTTAAATTTATGTTAAATGAGCCCTGAGTGGTTGCAAAACAAAATTTCACAAATAAACTTTTTACCACCAATTTTTCTTTCGGAAGACTTTTTGGAAAGCAGTAATCAGATGGGCTTTTGGTTTTAAAACCTCTTTTAGTTTTTTTTTTTTCCAGTTATTTATTTCTAAGCTCCCATTTAACTAACTTCTCTTTCTAAGACTAACACACTTCATGTGTTATCAATTTTGTGAGGTAATGTTTTGCTATATAACTTCTTAGAAACTAAGTGATTCCTGTTCCCATACATGTTTTAAAGATGTAGAGAAAAAAAATGAAGCAATGTATATTCTGATTTATTGACAATCATAGTCAGGAATTCCTTCCTGACTGTGGAGTTTCAATCATCTATAGTAGTTTGTTGGGGAAGTTTAATTTTAGTTATGTTTGAAATTGTTTTATGCACTGTTGGGTGAAGGGCGACCCTAGGTCTAGGGTATTCTGTATAATTTGCAGGTGTTGGATTTCTGTGGCGATTGTTTAATTGCTAATGATCTGCATACGTTATCAGTAGAATACTTGAATCAATAAAAACACCTGAGCTTGGGGTTCCATTGTTGAGGATGGTGTTTGCCATGACGGTGGTTCCCTCTGCTGAGGTCTGGCAGGGTTTGGGTCTATGAAAATGCCTCCTTGTCTCTCTTGGTGAGACACCACAGTGGCAAACTACAACAGGAATCAGTAGTTTTTCAATGGAATCCTTGTAATTGACTTCTCTTTCTTTCTATTGGGTGGCTCTTGTTTGGGATGTATGATAAATGAGATAAAAAATACTGTAACATGTAGTAGAACATTTGGACTTGTTCTCAGATATTGTAAATGAACTTTAAACTATTTGTTATGAGCTACTGGATGAAAGGTCACGTTGGAACCAGCTTCCTGAGTATGGATGGACTATAGCCTTTTGGAATGCAAAAAGAATACTAGTTTGAAGAATCAATAATTGTCTAAGACACTGATGTTCAGATTATCTTACCCTCTGTTTATGTCATTGCTAATGAAAGGCTTTCTATGGTTCCTCCCCAGTGACCAACAAGGAGTTATGGAGACACCCTTGTCTCTTGGTTTTGACCCTCATCTAGTGGCAGAAAGTCAACTGGCCAGGTGTTGGGGGAAATGGATTATAGGATTCTGATCATTAATGTAAAATCAGTGGGCAGTTCCTTTTCTCAGTAAATATCCTGCAGATAATTTGCTTAGAGTTCAGTCCAGTGGCTTAGTCTATGAGAGGCTGGGCCTTCTGCCTGAGGCTCTCAATTCTGAACTCAGAAACTGTCTTCTAGCTCATTATTGAACCTGTATGAAATTAATACTTGTCATCCACAGCATCATCCCTTATCTGTGTGGGTACAACTGAGACATTTAACAGATGCTTGAATCCATGTACAGTATTTAACTTATATATACTGTCATTGTTTTTGACACATACTTGCCTATGATGCAGTTTAATATATAAACTAGGCATAGTAAAATATCAATAATAACTAGTTATAAGGTAAAATCATCAAAACAGTATATTGCAATAAAATTGCCAGCATTGTAGTTTTGCACTCTGGGGTCATTATTAAGGAAAATGAGGGTTATTTGAATAAAAGCATATGATAGCAGAACAGCTGATCTGATAACTGAAAGGCTACTAAGCCAATTTAGGAGCAGGCAGCGCATTCAGCGTGGATACACAAGGCAAAGGTTTAGGTGGGACAGAGCTAGATGGCTTGTCATTTTATCACATTACTTAAAACAAGGCACCATCATGGTACCCAGAGCTATACACATTTTAAAACATGCACTAGCCAGAAAGCAGTGGTGCAATCCTTTAATTCTAGCATTCAGAGGCAGGTGGATCTCCCAGTTTGAGGCCAGCCTGGTCTACAGAGTGAGTTACAGGCCAGCCAGGGCTACACAGAGAAACCCTATCTTGAAAAACCAACCAACCAACCAAACAAACAAACCCATGAACTATCTCTGGACATTTTTATTTAATACCTTTGGATTACACTTGGCCCCAGGGAACTAGAATCACAAAAGGCCACAGAGTAGATAAGAAAATGCCTGTTAAATTTTTCAGTTTCTTTGGAGTTTCTGGCTGGGAGTTTAGACCTCATAAATTCTTTTTTTTTTTAATTAAAACTTTAGGATTTATTAAAACAAATACTAACCACATTGGTTCAATTAAAATTACCTTAGTGTTATTGTGAGTTTTAAAAATTTATTTATTATTTATTTTTCTTCTCTTCTGCAGCTTATACAATATATCCTGACCCCTAATATCCTCCCTTCACCCCCTATCTTTCCCCATTTCCTGTTTTCCCCAGATCTATCCCCAATCACCACCCGTAAACATCCCACCCTACTTCTCCCCAGAAAAGAATCATATGCTGGGGTTACATCACAATCAGGGCATGGCAATGGGATGGAAGGAGAATAACAATGTAGATACCATGATGTTTATTTAACTACTGAAAAAACTGAGAACTTAGACAGACTTTTTCATGTCTTCAATCTCTGGCAGTCAGTAGACAATATTGTATGACTACGACTTACAATACAAGTTTGCCTGGTTCAGTACTCTTTGAAAACTAGTGATTATATTTTCATTTAGTTTTTGCTTTTGCACCCAAAACTGTAGACAGCCACAATGACTGATGTGAGAACACCCATGAGTGGCAGGAAGACAGGTGTGTACTCTCTACACCAGAAGTTCTATTTTCACATTCCCTTTCTGACACAAAGTGCTGTCAAAAATTGTTAGTTGAGGAAAGAATTAATTACTGATTTATATCTTTATGTTTCCAAATTTTCACTCTGTAGAATAAAGCAAAAAGTAATGGTTTTCCAATTCTTTGAATTCAGGTATTTTAACTGTCAACAAGAGTAGATGAAGTTGACTTGGGTACTCAAAAATATTTATTGAACAATTACTGAGTACTCTATTGAAGTTATCAATTGCTACTTAGTAATAAATTATCCCCAAACTCTGTGCCTTCTGATAACATGTGTTCAGTGTCAGAGTTTCAGTAGGTTATTTTTCTAGGAATACATTCACTGCGTCTACTGATTTGACATATCTCATAAGACAAGAATATGGTAAACATATGCTTTATTTGCAGTCTTTGTGAGTCTCAGACTTCAAGAGAGACTGCATTTAAGTCATTCACACAGATGCTAGAAGACCTGAGAGTATCAACTTCCAAGCTTATTCACATGATGGTATGGAGCTCAGAGCCTGGTAGCCATTGGTTGGAAATGTCAGTCTTATGACACTGGGTCCATGACAATACTCTTGCAGTCTATCTCCTTACAAGGTGGTAACACAGGTACAAGAATAGCAAGAGATGGGAGTATTGAGGTACATCAGAGAGCCTGCTTGCCAAGGTCAGTCTCATTGTATCAATGAGGAATATTTGATTGACAACCATCTACTTGCTCCAAATTGATGAGATTTTTTTGTAAGACAGTAAGGAGTTGGCCACAACAGCCAAAGAATAGGTGGGAATCATTTTCCTACCCCAGGAGGACTGTAGTAGAGCTTAAGAAATGGTAAATAACCAACAGCATAAGCTAATTAATACCAGGTTGCATGTAATTCTTTGTACAAATAAGTAGAACTTGCCCTCAAGGAGTTTCTAATTACAGATGATGCTTGTTCTGGAATACTTATGATTTAAGTACAAAAATATCAAGGAATCTAAGGAAGAGATTGCATAGGAGTGCAAAGAAATCATGGTGCCAGCAAAATTATGATGGTTCAAGCTAAAAACATACCTTGGAACCTAGATATAAAAACCTAGTTTTTAGGTTGCCAAGAAAAACCCCCTTATTGTTCTCACACAATGTAATTTATTATTCATTTGTTGTTTGCCCCCTAGAAATATCATAAACAGAAGCTTTTCTGCTTGACGATACACTAAGGTTTGTTCTAAGTGCTCCAAAATTCCAAATGAATTAACTGAGGTTCAGATATGAAAACCATTGGGATTTAAGTTTGTTGTACCAGGTTACAAATGCTTCATTTATTTTTGTTCCCTTAATTTATTTATTAAGTACTTGCATGGGACCTACCAATCTCTGGGATCCACTTAAATCTGGAAGTCCATGGAGTTACAGAGATAAACTAGAAAAGAGATTTGATTTGTTGTGGTCCTGGTTCCAGTCGGAGAAAGGTCAACAGTTGATATTCAATAAAAAACAACAAAACAGAAAAAAATATATGTCACATGGTTAATCATTTTTTACCTATTTGAATGTTGTCAAATTTCTCCGTGTTTGCTTCCCTCCCTAGGAAGTAGCTAAGCTTTTGGCCAGTAGCTCAGCTTTGGGGAAAGAAAATGCATGGTGTGAGTCCACAGGTCCATGCAGGTCTTGGATTGGAGGCTTCAAGAGCCTGTGGGAAGTACTGAATTCCCAGGAGAAAACAGAATAGAATGTCACTCAGTTTATTGAGGGGACAGATCACATTTATAGAGAGGAGAAGGGTCTCTGGCACCCAGGGGCATCAGGGAAATCCCATTGGTTAGGGCAGCGCAGGTATGACAGTCCCATTTGCATGTTGGGGACTCTTAACTTGGATCTAGATGATTTTTCAGGGACAAGAGGGAGAAACCTTATACCATCATATAGGGAGAAGTAAGTCCCAGAGTCAGGTAAACAACTTCCAGGTCCGTATCTTTGAGGGGGTGTTGCCTTGCTGTGAAAGCAGGCAGCATAGCTTGGATTTTGTCAGAGCAGGTGAGAGGGAGCAACTGAACACCTTCCACTCTCAGAATGAGAGTTCCAGGATTCCAAGCACACTTCTACTTCATCTTTAGTTCTAGGACAGCCCCATAAATGTCAACTTTTTAAGAACAATAATCTCATTTATTTTCTTATCATTATATTTTAAGTGCTTATTAAAGTTCTTAGCAGGACCATGATCAATAAGGTTGTTTGTTTAACCAATGTAAAATAGCAAGCAGAGAGCTGAGAAGCAAATAAACTTATGTATTGCAGAAAGTGAATAAGGGGTTATTTCCTGTGGTTTATTGATAGATTGAATCCCAAATATATGTGTGTAAATTGGTAAGGCCAAGTCTTAATGACATTGAATCTTTGCAAACAATGGTGATATTTCCTTAGATGTTAACAACAAATGACAAAATGTGTATCAGTTTGGAAACTGATTTTCTGACATATCACGGATAAGGGTCTTAGACCAAAGAAATTTGTTCTTACAGATTTGGAGGCTGAAAGTTCCAGTTCAAGATATATGTCAGTGAGGTTGGTTCTTCTCAGGGTGTGAAGGTGAATCTGTTTCATGTCTGCTAAGGCTTGAATTTGTCTCTTCAAAAATTAAGGTGTTGTCAAAATGGTAGTATTCAGAAGTGAGGCTCCTGAGAGGTGATTATGCCACGAAGGCTTCTCCTTTGTGAATGAGATTAAGAAAAAGCCTTGTAAGATTTGTATGGAAATAAGTATGGAGGTTCCTTAAAAAGCTGAAAATAAAATTGTCACATGACTCACCTATACCAGTCCTGGGAAGACATCAAAAGTGACTGAAGGCAGCATGCTAAAGGGTCACATGCAATCCGCGTTCATCACAGTGCTGTTTGCAATAGCAATTTATGGATTAGCCTAGCTTTTACTAACAGATGAATGCATAAAAAACATGATGTAAACACACAATGGCATTTATGAGTCACAAAGAATGGAATTATGTCATTTTTGATACAGTGGATGCTGCTGGAAATCATAGTATCAAACAAGATAAGAGAGACTCAGAAAATTGTTTTGTCTTATACATTGGCTTAGATATTTCATAAACACAGAGAGAGAGAGAGAGAGAGAGAGAGAGAGGAGAGAGAGAGAAAGAGAGACATATATAGAGATATGAAGGTCTTGGAAAAGGAAAGAACAGGATAGGAAAGGTATAGAAACAGGAGAGTGGAGGGGTAAAATATATGGGTTAAAGTATATGATATAAACCAATGAAAATGCCCTTATGAACTTCAAGCTCTCAGTAACGAATATATGACAATGAGAAGCACACTTTGCGCAACATCTGCCTGCTCTCTTTTCTCTTCCGTGTTAAAGTGCAGCAGCACTTTCGCCTACTGAGGTCCAGCCTCCACCACTGAACTTGCCAGGACCTGGATTTTTGACTGTCCCAACCTCCAAAATTATGAGCAATAAATTTCAGTTCCTTATGCATTACAGAATGCTGGGAAACAAACAGAGTAAATAGTGTCTCTTTCAGCTTCAGGTGGCTTTCTGGTGATCATTGGCATTCCTGGGTTGGTGGAAAATTTCCTCATCTCTCCTTTCATCTCCATATTGTACTTTTTCTATGTGAGCATGTTGTTGGACAGGGGCAGAACTCACAATTTCTCATGTTAAATGGGATTTGACTAGAAAGCGATGTCAGGTGCTGAGAAGGGAGAATCTGGTCACAGCTGGGCAGATCTCATGGAGGAGGCCTTAAAAATGGGTAAAGCCTTTTGCAAACATCAAATTTCGGGCTTCTCTGGAGCTCCCAAGCCATTTGGCTAAGTAAATGGATAAGGAAGTGTATTATAAGCACAGAGAAGCATTCATTGTTTTCCCCTTCACAGAGGGGAAGATCACCAAGGAATTCCTAGACTTGTATTCTGATCAGTAACTTCAGCTATTTCCAGACGGAGCTGACAGCTACCCTGGAGGGAGCATTGACTTAGAAATATTCCCCAGTTCCCAGGAAAAGCATCTCTCTTTCTGTCTTTGTTAAGACAGCAGCTCTCTGATGCTATTGGTTAAATCTTACCTGTGCCCAGGACTATGACATGAAGATAAGAGAAAAAGAAAAAATCAGATTGAAATGATTTCTAACTTTTATCCTAGTGTGTTTTGATATTGATTGGAAAGACCTAATAAAATATAATTACCACAGTGCTTTGCTTTAACCTCATTGTTTTTAGTAGACAAACAAACTCCTGTGTTCTGGCCTGCTCCAATTCTCTCACATTCCTGCATTCCTCATCCCATGGCCTTTCTGTATTTCTTGTTTGCTTCCCCATACCACCTACTGCATTTGCCTGGACTTTGAGTATGCAAATGCTTTCCTTGTAAATCTAAGTTGTGGTCACATCTCTTCCCCACTTTTGCTACTGTATTCACCCTAAGCTTTGAGGGAGCAGAGGGAAACTGTCTCACCCTTATCACCTGTCACTCTTCACTGGTTCATTTTGTAATAGCTTTCAAAAGACTAGGTAGATTTTGATGGAGCTATTCATTTGTTAAAAGGCAATGTTAGGCTATTCCCAGCATTCCCACTAGGGGGCAGACTCCTCAAGTTTTATGCTTCGGAATTTTGGTTATAGCTCACTCACTTGATGGAATGCAGTCTAAAGGGGAGTTAAGGGCAGAGGCCCAGCTTCAGTGAGGTGAAGGTGGCGTTAAACTCTGAAAATTTAAAAAAAAAAAAAAGGAATAACACAAGAGGAAAATCCAGAGAGGAGAGGTAGGTAAGTTGTGCAAAAGATGAGGCTTTGGTTATTTAAAAGTTCGTAACAAATTCTTGAGAGTAAGAGGTATCCGTGTAGTAGGTACATCTGCCAGAAGCTCTAATGAGTGGAGCCTTTAATTTTCTGTTCCTTATCTAGAGAAAACTGGAGATAGTCATGTAGAAGGATCAAATGGGAAACAATAGATTAACCTCTGGTTGGTAGCCTGCAGTACTGAACATTTTTTAATAGAAGGAAGGAGGGAGTAGGGTTAAGAGTGTGTGGAATCTCTGTTCCCAGCTTTCTTGTGTTAGTTGTGTTAGTTCAGTTACTCTGGAAATATTTCATTTCTTCTCTGTGCCTCAGTTTTCTCATCTGTAGCATTCATTTCATTTAGTTTCCACAGTTAGAAGCTACACAGTGCTTATTAGTGCTTCATATCTAAGTTCTGTGGTTCTGAAAGCATCCCTGAGGCATAGCTGCTACTGTTGATACTATTATCTACTTTATAGACTCAGAAAAGGAGCCATGGAAGACATTAGAAGTTTTCCAAGGACACAGAGCTGACAGTGACACAGTCAGGACTTGAACCCACTGGACACTCACCAACCCTGTTAGCTTTCATTCTGACATTTGTCGGCAACTTCTGCTAGCCATGTCCACCGGTTCAGGAAGTGAGCATCTGTTTTTAAAGCACTAATATTGTGTAAGAGACAGGTTTTGTGTAAGAGAAGCTATGCACACATGGTAGTTCTAGTTCATGACAAAACTTCCTGGATTTGTGAGAGGATGCTGGGAAACTTGGGGACTCCAATATCTCTATTTCAAAGTCTATATGGACAGTCCAGGATGAGTGGCTTACCATTCTGTGTAAAATGTAATGTGGTGGCCCCACTTTAGAGACCATGATAGGACCAAACCCTCTCCCTCTGCTCACAATTCTGTGACATTGGATGTACTGCTTTTAGTCTCTGGTGCATATCTTTATTCTCATAGAGAATTCTGGAGGCTGTGAGAATGGGAGCAGTAATGTGAAGCAATGTAATTACAATCATGAGACTTGGAAACCCTAGGTAAGGCACACTATATGCCTCATGCACCTCAGACAATAATAAGAGTCATTTTAAAGTAGGGAAACAGAAGGCCTGTATATGCAGGAGGCTTTCAACAAGGAGACCAGTAGACTTCCAAGGATGATTTCTCTCAAAAGAGGCAACTCAAACCCAGTCTTTTAGACTTGGTGTAATAGGAGAAATGCCTGTATCTTATCTATCAATCTAGCTAGCTAGCTAGCTCTATCATCTATTATCTATGTTTCAATTAAATGCTTCTACTTTATGGAAGGAATGCATTTGCTGTAATGCATAGTATTTATTCCTGAGCCATCTAATCCACGTCCCTATTAAATCTGCATCCTTGCACCAAAGTTTGATTGATGTGAGAGGTACAAGCTGCAGACAGGCACCAAGTTATAATTCAAATTGAATTTATAGCTCTAGCTTGATCCAAAATGATTGTCAACACAAATGTTCAAAACCTATTGTATCTTCTTTGGAGGGTGCCTCATGTCATTCTTAAGGATTTGCTAAATGACTATGAACTAAAGAAATGTTAATAACAGTTAATGTTTTGGTATTTAACTGAGTATGGTACCTAGTACATAGAAGCAAAAGGGTATGTTTGAAATCTATGGCCAGAGTCTAGTTTACTATTCAATGTCATGTCTGATTATCTGGTGTTTACATATAGTATATCCAAGCCCTGAAGGGTACAGATAGGATGATTGCTCTACTGATGTTCCTGGATGATCATGGTTTCTTTTTAGTTACTCACAAGTGCATGCATATGGAATATTTTATGTATGTATATATATGTATGTATGTGTGTGTGTGTGTGTGTGTGTGTGTGTGTGTATATATATATATATATATATATATATATATATATACTTGAACACTGTAAATTTAAACAATGAGGGATAATTTCTTCTATGTTATTTCATATAAATGATGACAATAATTGATTCCAGAAGTGACAAATAATGGTGGAGGAGGATCATATGGCCTATGGTCAGAGTAGTTACTAAGAGTGAGAGTCTGACTATTTGCTCATATTGAGAAAACTTTACTTGTGAAAGCTTTTTCAATGATCACTCTTCCTTGGTGTTTTACAAGGATTCACTGTTACTGAGGATCAATAAAACTAGAATTTATGGACCAGTGTTTGAAAACCTTTGTTGCAGGTATATGAAGAATGATTAGTAAACTTGGATTTGCAATGCTTTGAGTTTCAATGAGCTTTACAGGCTTTCCCAGAGTGATATTTAAAATGATAAAATTCCAGTACTGAAATATAACGATAATCCCTCTCACATACACTAAGGGCTTAGATTTTAGTAGTAGGCAGACATAACAAATATCAACCAAACAATTCAACACATACAAGGACAAAATGCTTGTACCTTCTCCAAAATTTATATACCGAATACTAATACCCAGGCTGATAGTGTTAGGATTACAGCCTTGGGAATAAAGGGGATTGGAGAACTCTTTTCTGCTATGAGGACATTAAGATGATTGTGTATGAACAAGGAAATGGGCTCTTACCAGAGCTCTGGGAAGGACTCTGACTTCTGGCACATTTCTCTTGCAATTTCCAGCCTCTAGAACCAAGAGAAACAAACTTTTGTTGTCTATAAGATATTTTAGTACTTGGAATATTTTTAGATGTAGATTCAGGGCAAAAGGCAGTCTATTCTTTGGCCGGTTCAATCTCCAGTCCGTAGAGGATTTCAGCTTCTTTACCAATTAATCTTAAACCTGGCATGCTTCAACTACCTTACAATCTAATCTTCAAGACAGCAATGGGTAAGATGCTTCAAAAGCAAGTCTCCAAACAGAACAGCTAAATAGATACAGCTCATCAATATATAAAATGCAACTTTATTGGGAAATATTACTGACATATAAAAGTTGGATTCTTGAAATTGGTGGCAAATAAAAGAGAATCAATAAAAATTAGGAGGTAAGAAGGAAGAAAATGATAGGAAGGGAAAGACTGGAGATAATAGAGCTGTGAAAGGAGGGTTAGTGACTGTGAGAGTTTGACTTTCAGATTTGTCTTACTCTGTGTGACTTTAGGCCGAGTGTCTCTCTGATCCTCAGCTTATTCATTCATGAATGGGGCCAATAAATACAGTGTTTTGGCTTCTTTTATGGGTACACTTTTCTCCAAGCATAACAACTATTACCAACTCCATCAGAGCAGCTGCAAGAAACCTTTAAGTTAGGACTTGTTACTATTCCCCTTTAGAAAGAGCATATCATTGGAGCCTTGCCTGGGATCTCAGCTGCCCTCATCTATACCTCACTGCTAGCTGTATGTAATTCTGCCCCAGCTGCGCATGGTCTAGGGAAGTGTCAGCGTATACAGGTGGTGAAGGTTAGCTGAAGAACGGACTCCATCTATGCAGTGATGAGGAGTCATCATCCATGCTGGAGTGAGACTTTTAAATGACGGCTACTTTGGGGTTACTCCTGATGCTATAAGTAACTCCGTACCCACACTCTGTAAGTAAGACCCAGATGTAATAATTACTTTGATCTGTTGTTGGTGCTCTATCTGTGAGTAGACATTGTTTATCTCTCTTCCCAGAGGAAGTTCACATGACAATTTTCTTTCCAGAGGGGAAAACTTTATTGTGTTGTGCGATGTGACACGGGTAGAAAGGTATCTTTTTCAGAAGCTGGTGAAATCTCTACAAACTTTCTGTTATATTACTGCTGATATTGGGAGAATTCAATATTACAGTGCCTTTGAAATTCTCCAAAAATGTCCCTGGCACTTGGTAAGCGATAATTGGGAGGGAGAGAAAAGTAAGTCTTACAAACATTTAGTAAGGGTCTATTAACATTGCTTTCCATTTGTTGAGTATCATGTTGTCATTATCACAAACTAGAAAGTCAGATATTGACATTTACTTTATGGTTGAAAAATAGAAAGGCACGGAGATTAAATGGGCCATACCATAAATCTGAGAAGAGGACAGAGTCCAAGATATTATCTGTCTATAGATAGGCAATTCCATGCTCTTTCACTTGTAACTTACCAGGCAGTACTTTGGCTGTTCACTATTCACAGTTATTTATTTCTAGCTTATAATAACCATGGAATGTAAGTATCCATTTTTACTTTAAAGTAAGTTTTAGAAAGTTAATATACACTTATACTTCTCAGATTCTAATGCTCATCTTTTATTGTAAGAACATATGGAGAGCTATTTGTAGTTGTACGCCACTGAGGTGGTTCAGACAAGAAGACAAGGAAGTGCTTTCATACGTGGAATCCCTGCCAGACCTCAACAGAGGGAACCACAGTCGTGTCACGTGCTATACTGACCATGGAACCCTGTGCATCTCAGCTCAGGTGTTTTTATTCACTCAGAACTCCTTAGGTATTCCTCTGATAGCACATGCAAATCATTAGCAATTAAACAACTCCATAGAAATCCAACATCTGCAAACAATACAAAATGCCCTACACAGCCCCTCACTCAACGGTGCATAAAACAATTATTTTATATATAACTAAACTTCTGCAACAGATATATTGTTAACTGTGAATATAAAGTAGTACACTTTGCCTAAATTGTTTTACTTACTGGTGTTCAGATATAATATGCAAACCTGAAAAAATTCCAAAAAGAATAGTTTCACATTGTATGCTACTTAAAATAATATGATGAAAACTTGTTCCATCTTGCTCCATCCCTCATGGGATATAAATTAATCCTTTGTCCAGGGTACCCACACTGTATATGCTACCTTCCCATTAGTCACTCAATCATCACCAGTTTGGGTCTCAGACAAACTAGCTTAGCATCGCTATTTTCATGTTCAATCAATTCTTATTGTATTTAATGAAATCTCGGTATCTCCAGATTCTAAGACTAGTGTTGTCTCAGTTAGAATAAGATCAGAAAAGCCATAAATTACCCATTTAAAATAAAGCAATTAAAATTCTCAGTTTAAGGAGGGAAAGAAAAATATATCTGTCAACGGAGGTCGCTAACATCCGTAGTAAGCACAAGTCTTCAGGCAACGGAATAGTAAAGGAGGGAAACAAATCTGTGTTAGTTTTGCTGTCATCCTTCAAACTGATGTCACGATCAGTGTGTGGTAGCTGCTTAGTTAAGGTGGGAAAGTCATTAAATTATAGGGCTGGCACTGTGCTCTGTTTCAGGCTTCACCTAGGGATATTTAAATGTGTGTTCCACAGATCAAAACAAAACAAAACAAAACAAAAAACCTAGTCCATAATTCTCTGCAGTCCAGCACTGGCTAAGGAAGACACAGTGAGGGTTAAATATATTACTTTTCCATAGGCATGTTTCAAAAGTAAAAAAGAAGTGAGTGCAATTAATTTTAATCATGTATTTTATGTGCCATAGATCCACCTCACTGCACTTTCCCCCCCCCCATAGATTTACTTTTATTCAATGTTAATGTTACAGAGTTCTTACACTGTCAAACCAGGCCTGAGAACCTAAAGAAAGAAATGGTACAATGGATGGCCTTATCCACCGAGACAGTGTATTAAAACTTGATTCACATCCATTGTATAATTTCACAATCTTAAAAAAAATATATATATATATATATATATATATATATATATATATATACATATATATATATATTTATATAACAAGACTTGGAATTTACTCCTGCTGCAGGTCTTCAGTGTTCCACTACAATATGCCTTTAAGTAAACCTCTTCACGTCTGTCTCAGTTCATTTCTCAAACCATAGAATCAATATGAAACTCACGAATGGTGTATCTTATGTTTCATCTTTTCCTTATACTTAGTACTTTTCCCTCATAGCACATCTCAGTTGGACTAATGACATATCTCAATTTTTTTCAGCTTTACTTATTTATTTATTAATTAATTTATTTATTTATGTGTGTGTGTGTGTGTGTGTGTGTGTGTGTACACATGCATGTGGAGATCAGGTCAGAGTGCAACATGCAGGAGTCATGTCTCTTCTTTCATCGTGCATGTCCAGGGATCTAACTCAGGTCATCAGGCTTAGTGGCTCGTGCCCTCACTCACTGATTCTTCAGTTCTCATTGGCCCCTCTAATGTTAATAAGCCAACAGGAGAACAGTGGTTGCCATATTTGATCACAGGGCGTCTGGCAATTGTTTTGCCAGTTTGTCTGATTCTTCCAGCTGTAGAAATTATTGAAGTCAGTAGCCAGAGCAAAGTTGTCACAGCATAGCAGAAAGGAAATATGATCAAAGATTTTATGAGTTAATATTGTCAGCGAAATTTTGGACTTCCTTGGCTAAATCTACAAAGCAAAGAATAGACCAACTTATTTTGCCCTTAAGAAAAATATAATTTGTTCACTTACACATGAATTTGGCTCATTTCCCCTTTCCCTAATCAAATTAAAAAAGCAAGGTAGTTGGATTTCATGTGAAACAGAGGGAAATATTTAAAATTCATTTGCAAGATGGTTACAGAATACAAAATAAGGAGCGGGGAAAATGAGGATTTCGGGGTAAGTCATCAAAGCCTTTTATCACTAAAGCTGTCACTTTATAGAGAAGCTGTCATCTGACATGCACTATATTGAGTTTGCTCTGGTGGAGAGCTTCCTGTTTTAAGGTAATTTTATGAACTCTGGTCTGAAATGCAAAGACAAATCCCAGAGGCCACAGCATGTGCATTTGCCTTTCCTGTTTACTTATGTCATATGGGCCATATGTCAGAGCTCTTATACTGAGAGACTTTTAAGTCCCACAATAAACTAGATAATAGTTAAATTTGACAGCAAGAGCCAAGGAGTTTCAAAGAAATGCTAAACCTCTAACATTCAGAAGGCACAATTATATAATATTTCACTGGTATGTTTCATACTTCCAGAGGGCAGTAATGGCATTCTAAAAGCTTCCTCCAAAATCCAGACATAGCCAGCTCCATGTAAAAATTCATGGCTCAAGTAATAAAAATATCTGATTGTGCCTGGGCTATGTGAAGTGTTTTTAGTTCTAGCCACTTTTAAATGCTACATCCTCATTTAATAGCCTTTTCTTCATCTTTCCCCTTCTTATTTGAACCATTGTTTCATCAACTCCCCTCATTATTGTAAGTCTAGAACAATCAAAAATATCTGTTATTAAACTGCTGAAATTTTTGTGTAAGGTTGAGGAAGAGCATTTCAATTCGATCAGTATGGGGGCTAATTATTTTAGGCAAGCTGTCATTTAGGCTTTCTAAAGTGAACTTTATTCTTGCAGTCAAGAACATTGCTTAGTGCAGAATTAATTAATCATTATAAATATAAAACCTGCAGTATCAGCTCCTATGGTAGGAGAGATTTCAAGAGGCAAGGTTGAAGGAGTCAATAGACTGCTGAAGGGAAGATCCTCACACACCCCCACCCACTATCTGATAAAAGGACAATAAACACTGCACTTCACCTTTTTATAGAGCCTGACTTTAAGTACCAGTTCAAAAACTGGAGGTATCTACTCTTCTGAACTAAGTGTTTCCTTTGACTTCTTTCGTGTGCATTCTTTTGAAGAGATTTCTAAAAGGCAGGATAGACAAAGAAATGGAGGAATATTAGAATTTACTTTGGCTGAAAGAAATGAAAAACTAAAACAAAATAACAAAACCATTCCACTCTCTTAACACTGTGCTAGAACCTATGCCCTTAGTGGGGTCTAAGCTTCCCCAGTCACCCCGTGGTTACTTAAAGACTGATCTATACAATGACTCTAATCATTGTGTTCCTCACACTAAAGCTCATAGTACTTCTGATACAAGAGAAAACATTCACTGTTCCCATCAACTTTCCCTGCTTGTCATAATGGCTCTCTGATATTGTTCTATTTTCTTACCCCACGATGTAAGCTTGAGTCAATCATGTTATCATCCAAAGCATGGAAATAATGCTCACAAGGGTAAAGAACCCAGTTGGCTTATCAATGAAGATAATGTTAAGATTAACTAACACTTAATAAGCCAACTATATGTGACTCACTCTGAGGACCTAAATGTGATTGTCTTGGGTGTGTCCATTTTATGTAGTCATCTCATTTAAGCCTTACCATTTATGAACAAAAACTTCCACACGGGAGAGCTTATTCAACTTGCATATCATTTTGTTAATACCTCAAATGTTTAAATTAACCTATCTATTTTAAAAGTGTACATATATTTGGAACTTTTCCATTCACTAAGAAAAAGACAAAGCTCACTGATTCTCAAACCAATGTGCGTACAAAGCATTTGGTCGTCATCTTGCCACACTGCAGATTGTGTTCAGCTGGTCCGGGTGTGACCTGAGAGTTCATAATTCTCAAAAGATGCCAGGTGATGCTGTAAGGACTGTACTTTGTGAACAAGGAGAGTAAAGGAGAATGTTTATAGGTAGAACAAGTTTGAAATGATAAAGACCAAAGGATCATAATGTAATTATTCTGAGGAGTCAGGAGTGATAGCTTTTCAAAACAGTGACTTTTTTTTTTTCAATACAGGATTTCACTGTGTAGCCCTGGCTGTCCTGGAGTTCACTTTGTAGACCAGGCTAGCCTCAAACTCAGATATTCTGCTTGCCTCTGAATCCTGAGTTCTGGGATCAAAGGTGTGTTCCTTTTCAAAATAGTGACTTTGGAATTGGGCCTTTTGTAATGAGGGAAAGTAGATGCGTGTTGGAGAGCTCCCTTGGTATATTAGCTACCCGTCTTGCTACTAAGAGAATATACTTGGTAACAAACACAAAACAAAACTAACGACCAAACTTAAAAACAGCAAAAGGAAGGAATGGTTTATTTTGGCTCATTGTTTAAGAGTACAGTCCGTGATGGTGAAGCAGGCATGTCAGTGGGAGTGTGAGACAGCTGGTAACATTGCAGCTGCCATCAAGAAGCAAAAGACATTGGGTCTGGTGCTCCACCAACTTTTTATTTTTATTTATCCTTTTTATTTAGCCTGATACTCAGGCCAGAGGGGTGATGATACCAACCATTAATGTGGGGGTCAATCCATGTCATTAATCTAATATAGGCAATGCTTCAAAAGCATGCCCACAAGCTTTTCTCTTAGGTGACTCCAGATCCTGTTAAGTTGATAGTGTTCATCATCACACTTAGTATGTTCTAATATGTTCTTACTATGTTTTCCATGGGTTGTGGGAAAGTGTCCTCAGTGATGGTGGAATGTCTGCAAGACTTTTGACTCTCTTAGAAAATATTCTATGGGGACTGGTATATTTTCCTGGTGTCTGCATTTGCCTCTGACATGCTTCTGCAATTACGATTTCTTTAACAACAGGAGCCTCAACTTAAGTCAGGACAGGTAAGAACAGAAAAGCATGATACAGCTTGTGTGATCCAGAGAATTAATAATGCAAGCAGTTCCCCATTTATTTTAAAGATATCACTTTGTGATTTATATCACAACAATTATATTTCTAATGGGATTTTAATTGATTTTGAATTCAATTAAAGGAAACCTATTTTTAAAGTCCATCTCAGCTACTTCTACCTCAGGAGTCACAACTGGGCTGACATACTGTGAGTCATTACAGCATACTGTATGACCAGCTCAGGGAATATGAAAATGACCGATAGTTACTGTTTTTTTTTTAAATTGCCTTGATATGAGTTTGGTTTTGTGCTTATCTAGATGTCTGTTTTAAAAACTCCATCTCTGTGTGTGTGTATGTGTGTTTATGTGACCTGTGTGTTTATATAATGTGTGTATGTGGGTTTGTATATAACCACCATAGGACAACCTTTGGTAGTCAGTTCTCTCAGTCTTTATGTGAGTTCTAGAAATTGAACACAGGTTGCCAGGCTTGTGCAGCAAATACTTTGACCTGCTGAGCCATATTGCCAGGCTGTCTCTGTCTATTTCTAATAACACAAATGACAGGTTTGTGCTAGACAGTTCAATGGTCATTGGGGGAAAAGATATTGCTTCTGATTTGGGGCTCAGAACATTTTTCAGGATAAAATCCCTTACCTAGTGCACCCTCGATGTAGGGACTACTCTCTGTGCTTGTCCCATTTATTGTGTTCTTTTTTTGAGCACTAACCCTGGGAAGACTGCTCTCTTCTGCAGGGAGAAGCAGGGACAGGAGGGGAAGGGAGAAATGTATTATATGAAAGAAATAAAAAAAATCTTATTGCCATGGACACACACACAAACACAAACACACATATACAAAATATTAGTGTTTACTAGTTGTATCTGTGCATTAATTCTTTCCCCCAGATGACAATGCTTTGAATTTCTTAGGAAGACAATTGCAAATGGATTCTTAAAAAATATTTGGTTCAGTTATATTAATCATAAACCTAAATGAGTGAATGGTTCTTTGCCCATTGAGTGAACTCAAGTGAAGACCAAGTGAAGACAGTAGAAAAGATGGCATAGAAATCCAAGAATGGGAAGGAGGGAGGAGAGTTGGGAAGAGAAGAGAAAGACAAAAGAAACTAGGACAGGAGGTCAAAATGTGAGTTTTGCCTTTGGGGCCAATAGCATAGTCACAATTAAGAGATACCTTTAAAGTCTCTAAAAATCCTCAGTGAGGATTAGAGACAGCAGTGAGGAATTTCAAACCCTCATATGAGCATGAAGATTTGGAAGGAATAGTTCTGTGGGAAAGGCTTGGGCTTGGGCTTGGGCTAGAGAGGTCTTGAAGTACAAAGGTCAGGAATAAAGGGTACTAGTAGCACATATCCATGCCATGGCCAATAAATTCAAACAAACACATCCATAAGTCAGTGGATTCTGGTATAGTTATCCCATGACCTGGAGGAATAGCCAAGGACAAACCAGAACTAGAAACTTCTCAGTCTGCTACTTACTATGAGGTAGGTAGTTCCCTTGGGACTTTAGACAAGTCTAAAAGGAAGGAAAATGTGGACCAAGATGCTGAGTACAAATGAAATCAACATACAGCAGAACAAAACACTGGAAATTTTCTCAGATCAAAAGAAATTCAAACTGGTGAGGATTAATTCTAAAAAAAAAACTTGGAAAAATTATGTTATGATACCATTGAATCTGTTGGAATGTAGGAATTAGGGCTCTCAAGAAAGTTGAATTATTCAAGATTGCTGTAGTTTTACATAAACTACTTGTATCAATCAAAATATATAAACACCCACTAATTCTCATGCCATTTCTTCCTTAAAACCTTTGCCATTCCTCTACTTGAAGGTTTTATTGACATGTAGCTTTGCTTTGCAACTCATTTCTAATTGTTGTAGTTCATAGAAATTACTAATTCATTTGTTCACAGAATAAAAAGAACCTGGTGGACTATCCTTTAGGCATGTCTATGTTGCCCTGAAGATAATACAGTTGCTGAGGGAAGAATATCCTTAATTCATTTTTATATAGAATAAAGTACTGTGCAAATCTTTGTTTATCTTGAATGTAATCAATATGTGTTCATAATACAACACAATGATGTTGTATCTCATGTGTAAAATTGAGATGACGAAGTCATGTTGTCCTAGAATGGCATTGGCTGCCTTCCACCTACCTTGGTTCCTTGAGACAGTTAAGAACCAGGGAGAACGCTAAGCAAATTATTTTCATTGTGTAGCCTTGTTTTGCTGTTAGGATTGGGTTTTTAAAATTTCACTGGGACTGCAGAGCATAGTCAGTTTGAGACTGCGTGAATGGACTTCTACATTTGACTTTGACCTTATAAGACTAGCCAAAACAGCAATTAGGTTATAAGGAAAGAATTGTTTTTTTTTTACTTTCCATTTGTAGATCATTTCAAAAATGAGCAGAACAGCAATATGCTGTCTTTTAAGCATCAGGACATGTAGCAATACATTTACTGTTGTTTTCTCTATTGTAATTTCTTCTGAGACCTCAGAATAAGTAGGGGATGATCTATACCAGAACACAGGAAATAAACTATTTTGTATCTGTGTCTTTAAATTGTTCTTGGTAGGTGTAAAAAGCAATGGATTCCTTGGTCTTAATTCTTCTTCTTTCCCTCCCCACTCCTTACTACTTTTCTCAACTTTCTCCCCTTCATCCCATTCTCTGCCCTTCAGCCCCTTCCCTCTTCCTCCATATATTTCCCCTTCTCCCTCTCTCCTTCTCTCACGTCAGAGTAAATCCATGAAAGACTCTGGCGTCTTGGATCCATGTGGTTCCATCATTGAGCCCTATAGTCAGTAATTCCCACTCCTTCACCACATTGTTTCTCTTCATCTCTTGACTTTTTAATTATGAAAATTATGAGCTTCTTAATTATCAGAAAATTATGAAAACTGTGACAGTAGTTTTATAATATGTGAAGTCTAGCTTCATTCATGGAGGAATGGTGGCCTTTATTAGTAGACTACTGTACTAGAAACATTTTGAATACTGAAGTAAAATATCATGAAATCATCACAAACACGTGTATAAGAACCATTTATCGAAAGTCTTTGTATCTGCACAGCTTTCCTTCAGGAATTCAGTGATTGTGGAATGAATGTAAAAATATTGAAAAGCAGACTCACCAAATCCAAGATGCTGAGGGTAAACAGTGTTAGAACCTGGCCTTGGTGTTAATTTACTTACTGTGTTGATCGAGTTTAGAACGTTTTATATCCTATAAAGCTCCTCCCAAAGTTCAGCTGCCTCTGTTCGACAAAAAGACAATCGCATGGACGAACTCCCTAATGATAGCAGGAGTGAAAGAATTCTCAAGAAAATTCAAATTTCCAAGTATTCCCCAAATTTCATCCTGAGAGGTAGCTACATTCTGACTGATATGGATGCAAAATATTAGACAACATCCAGCTTCCCAAGGCTTCAATTTTTATGACCAGCCTGGTAAGGAGGGATGGGGATGAGGGGAGTCCTACTATATTTCTTAGAAGAAGAATTTGGAGGTCGTGCCGAACCTCTGTCCAAGACTCCTTCTTTGGAGAAGCAAGGAAGCAAGACTTCTTTGGTTCACAAAGATGGGAAGTAAGTACTGATCACACATGTCTAAACCCATTCCAGTTTTTCTTTCTGAATCAATCTGCCTATAGCATCGGACTTCTAGGTTGTTAGAATATATGATGAACTGTCTTTGAGCCTGATTCTAAAGGATGAACTAGAGCTCTGTGTTGTCCTGCTAATATGGATAAAAATGCGGTGTTCATGGGTTCTCTTTAATGATGAGTGTTTGGTGTCCCTTAGGTGGGTCTGACTAAGGTCTAGTTTTGGAACATTTTCTTATTTTGCTTTCTCTTGCTGTGATTAAAAACTTTGTGACAAAAAGTAACGTGGGGAGGAAGATTTATTTCATCTTACACTTTACAGTCCATGACAAAGGGAAATCCTGGCAGGAACTCAAGGGTTTAATCCATAGGCAGGAACTAAAGCAGGGACCATGGAAGAGTACTGCTAAGTGGTTTACTTCCCACTGCTTGCTCAGCTTGCCTTTTTCTTGTCCACATCCTCAGGGTTTGCACTGCACACAGTGGGTTGTGTACTTGTACATCATTCATTGAATAAGAAAATGCCTTGCAGGCTTGTTTCTAGGCCGATCTGATGGGGGTATTTTCTCAGTTGTGGGTCCCTATTCCCAGATGATTTTTAACTTGTTTTAAGTTGATAAAGTAGCATAGTTTTAGTTAGGGCATTAAAATCCAATGTGACTGCATGTTGATCTGACTTCTCTTCTACTTTTACCAACAGCAAACTGTTTTCTATTTATCACATTTTTTGCCCATTTCTTCAAACATTTGCCTGATTGTTTACCATCTCAAGCCATTTAATCATACATGAAAGATTTTATACAGCATAGTGATGAAATAAATGCAGTGAAGACATTTATGTAGTGAACAACAACATCAACCTTGGAGATAGCCCTAGATTCAAATCCTGTTTCCTTGCCTAACTAGTTATTGATCCAATTATTCATCTAACCGAGTTTCTTGTAACAAAACCTATCTTCCAGGGCTGTAAAGATTAAATAAGATGAGATATATACCTTACTTCATTATCTCTCTGTATCAATGAGCTGGCATATAGTGGAACTCAACTGTGAGTTATTTTCCTCATTTCTCTCCTGTGGTAATGTTTATGTATATTCACCCTCCACTCCCACATAAGTGCATCCTCTGTTCTTCCACAGCACGCTCTTCACTTCGTCATAATCACTTGACCTATTGTGGAGAGAGGAGTAGGTTTTGTTTAAGATGCAAATGATCCAGTGCTCCATTGATCACCTAGACACTCCATGGAAATGCTGCTTCCTTCTTCCTTACCAACACAGACCCATTGGAACGCTGCAATTTCCTTTATGATAGACTCATATTTTAGAGTATGATGAAATTATCCCAAGAGAACCAAACTCCTCATTTGCAAAATTGTTGGATTGTATTTCTAAGATACATAAGGAATCTTTTTTTTGTTACAAAATTCTACACTTCTATAAAAATGCCACTGTATTATTACCCACAAAAATATTTTCTTTACAGGTCCTACTCCATGTAATTTCCCTAATAATTGGCCAAGGCTTGTGTTTACAGTGCTTTTGTATTTTTCTTTCATAGTGTGGAATGATAGGGGAAAATAGAATTGTATGAAACTATATAAAAACACTGAAGAAGCCTATTTAAATGTGCTAATGCCATGATTAGGGCTCTATTGATTAATTATCTCATTCAGGTTGAATGTATGGGTTTCAACTCTGATGATTCCTCACAGGGTAGGTCATCAGAAAGGGTAGACTGAAATTTTTAGACTGGAGAGGAAGCTGCTGTCTATAGGTGGAATGTCCCCATAATTGACCAAGCCTCAGTGACTCTCAAGGCCTTTCAATAAATTGATTCAGCCACAATAAAATTATTTGAAACAAAATTACTCGGTCAAAATCAACTGATCTTGGAGTTTTATCCAATCTTCAAAATACTTTGATAGGATCACCCAGATTAATATTTGATTGAGGCAGAATTAGCCACAATGACACAAAATGACATCACAGTCATCAAATGCAAAATCTTTGTCAACCAGAGAGGTAACTAAGAGCTCTCTCCAAATTACATCTGAGATATGGTGAAAAAGCTGTCAAGTTCATTTAAATTTTTTCTTCGTTCATATAACTTATACAATACACCCCGACCCCATCCTCCCTTCATTCAACCCTTCACCTCCTCCCATCTCACCAGATCTATACCCCTCATCATCACCCACAAACACCATCACCCCCTGCTTCTACCCAGTAAAGAATAGTCCTCTGCCCCCAGGGTTACCACTCAAATAGAGCATGGCATAGCTAGATGAAACAAGGCCAGGCACCAATTCCTACATCAAGGGTGTGCCAGGCACCTTGGCAGGAACAAAAGGATGCTAAGGAAAGGTAAAAGTGTCAGAGACTACCCTACTCCTGCCTGTAGGTGTTTTTAAAGAAGACCAATCCAGACAATCATAAGATATATTTAGGAGATCCTGCAGGTTCAATGTCTATCTCCTCAATCTTTGTGGGCTCCTAAGAATAGTAGTCAGTTGACACTGTGGAGCTTCTTCACCTGGTGTCCTCAACCTCTTTGGTATCTGTCATCCCTCCTCTACCTCTTCTGTGGGTACCCTGATCACCGAATGATGTTTAGTCCTGGGCTTCTCTGTATGCTCTTATCAGCTGCTGGAAGAGCCCTTTCTCGTGAGGACTGGACTAAGTACAGTCTATGAGCAGAGCATGACAACATTAGAAATCATCTCTGGTTTATCCAGTCCCTAGTTTCTGGCCAGCCTTGCAGTTTCAGGCAGGGGTTCCCCAATTCAGCATGGGATTCTGCCTTTCCATTGTCAACAAGGACCTTGCAGGGAGGCTAGGCCAGAAGTCCGATGTTTGTGGCTGGGATGGTGTCTGAGTCTCATCATTGGAAGCCTTGCCTGGCCACAGGAGATGGGCTGTTCAGGCTCCTGTATCCCTTATTACTAGAGATCCTTGCTAGAATATTCTTCATAGATTCCAGTGAGTTACTAGTATACTAGGTCTCCTGATTGACCCTAATTGGCCCCAATTCTAGTTGTCTCTCTTTATATTTTCTCCCTCTAGACCTCTCCTCCTCTTGGTCACCTCCACTTCCATTCCTCTCCTCCCCCAGCTCACCTGCACCCTCTGTTCTATATCCAATTTACCAGAGCGATTACTGGGGCTCTCCTTTTTGTGTAGTTTCTATATGCCTATAGATACTAGTGCCTTTCTTCTTTAACAGTTAAAATCCATATGAAAGAGAGTACATAACATGTTTGTTGTCTGGAACTGGTTTATCTCCCTCAGGATGATCTATTTCCAACCATCTGCCTGCAAAGTTCATGATGTCATCCTTTTTTAAATTGCTGAATAATACTCTATTGTATAAATGTATCACAATTTCTTTATCCATTCTTCAGTTGAGGGGAATCTAGGTTGTTTTCAATTTCTGGCTATTATGAATAAGGCAGCTATGAACATAGTTGAGCAAGTGTTCTTGTGGTAGGATGTAGGATCTTTTGTGTGCATGCCCAGGAGTGGTATATCTGGGTCTTGAGGTAAGTCAATTGTCAATTTCTTAAAGAATCCCCATATTGATTTCCATAGTGGCTGTACAAATTTGTATTCCCACTAGCAATAAAGGAGTATTTCCCTTGCTGCACATCCTCGCCAGCATGAGCTGTCTGTTGTGTTACTGATCTTAGGCATTCTGACAGGTGTAAGATGGAATCTCAAAGTGGTTTTAATTTGCATTTCCCTAATGGCTAAGGATGTCGAACATTTGTTTAGGTGTTTCTCAGCCATTTGAGATTTCTCTTTTGAGAATTATTTGTTTATATCAATACCCCATTTTAAATTGGATTATTTGTTTTGCTGATGTGCAGGTTCATGCAATCTTTATATATTTTGGATATTAGCCCTCTATCAGAAGTGGAATTGGTGAGATCATTTCCCATTCTGTAGGCTACCATTTTGTCCTATTGACAATGTCCTTTGCCTTACAGAAGCTTTTCAGTTCCATGAAAGTTGTCTCCTGTGCCAATACATTCAAGGCTATTCCGCACTTTCTTTTCTATCGTGTTCATAGCATCTGGTTTTATGATGAGGTCCTTGATCCACTTGGTCTTCAGTTATGTATATGGTGATCAATATGAATCAATTTGCATTCTTATACATTTACACAAATATTAGACCAGCACCATTTGTTAAACTGCTTTCTTTATTTCATTGTATATTTCTTACTTATTTATCAAGAATCAAGTGTCTATAAGTGTGTGGGTTTATGGCTGGATCTTTGATTTAGTTCCATCAATGAATATGTCTGTTTTTATGTTTGTACCATGAGATTTTTATTTCTGTAGCTCTGTAGTAGAATTTGCGATTCAGAATAATGATACCTCCAGATCTTTTATTTTTCAGGATTATTTTAGTTATCCTGGGTTTTCTGTTTTTCCGTAAGAAGTTGAGTATTATGCTTTCAATTTCTGTAAAGAATTGTGTTTGGGTTTTGATAGAGATTGAATTGAATCTGTAGATTGCTTTTGGTAAGATGACCATTTTTACTATATTGATCCTACTAACCCAGGAGGAACATGGGATCTTTCCATCTTCTGAGGTATTCTTAATTTTCTCTCTTTAAAGACTTAAAGTTTTTGTCATATAAGTCTTTCACTGGCTTGGTTAGAGTTACTCCAAGATATATTATTTGAAGATATTGTGAAGGTGTTTCCCCAATTTCTTTCTTAGTTCATTTGTCATTGGTATATAGGAAGGCTACTGACTTACTGATTATTTTTTAGTTCCTTTTGTAGCCAGCCACTTAGTTGAAGTTGTGTATCAGCTGTAGGAGTTCCTTGGTAGAAGTTTCGGTCAACAATATATATATATATATACATATATATATGTATATATATATATATACACATACACACACACACATTCATATCATCTGTATATAAGGTATAAGGATATTTTGACTTCTTCACTTCCAATTTGTACCCCCTTCATTTCCTTCAATTGTCTTATTGCTCTAGCTATGACTTAAAGTGCTATCTTGAATAGGTATGAGGAGAGCGAACAACCTTGTCTCATTCCTGATTTCAATGGGATTGCTTTGAGCTTCTCTCCATTTATTTTGGTGTTGGTATGGGCTTGTTGTAAGTTGCCTTTATTATGCTTATGCATGTCTCTTGTATCCCTAATCTCTCCAAGACTTTTATCATGAAGGGGTGTTGGATTTTGTCTAAAGATTTTTCGTGAGTAGAGAGATAACCATGTACTTTTTTTCTTTCAGTTTAAAACTCTCACTTTCAATGCTAACAATTCCACCTCCACTTATAGTCACAAGTTTTACCATGCCATCAAAGATTCAGAACTTTTGTTGCTATTACCTCTCTAGCACGGAAATTTTTCATGAAATGAGTTTTATATTACCCTTTAATAATGTGAATGGAGGGGAAAATTCAGGAATATAGAGTAAAAATAAATATAAATAGACATTTTTAATAAAATACACTATTTAGATTCACTAAAAGTTACTGAGTTAATTTTTTTCTATAGTAGGATTCATGGAAAGCAAGTTTCTTGGAATAAAATGTCTAGTTAAATGTAGTAGTATATAGATGTATAGTATATATATATATATATATATATATATATATATATGTATTTATCATCTATTGTTATCATAGATCTTTCAATGATTGATATATTAATTGTAAATTGTCTATCTGTATTTATATATAGCATTTTTATTAAATATGTAAATAGACTATATATAGATATTCTAGAAACATAATTATTTATGTATATCTACCTGTTCTTAAATACAGAGTTTCTGAAATAATATATGAGGGAGAAATGTTAGAAATATTTTCAAAAGCTTCCTTGCTGCACAATACTTCAGAACCTTTTGTATGTTGACTTCACTGTCATCTTCAAAAGGGACATTTGGAATTTAGCTTTCATCCAGTGCATTTGACAATGGGATGCCTTTATTCCTGAACTAAGTCAATAGATTTTTATTTTCTGAAATACACATTTAAAATATGTGCCCCAAAGTATCGTTTATGGAGTGGGAATGAGAAGTATTATCAATTAAGTAGCTGTTTCAATCCAATTGGACATTTTATCTTCACATGCTTTAGGTGGCAGACAGCTCCAAAGTTGTGAGGTCGAATCACTCACCCAATGGATAATACTTTTCATTTCCTTTCAATCACACAGATGGTCAGTACCTCCTATATGGGAGAAGCTAGAGTCTCACAACATGATCCATCACAGTGTCTTCATCATTGCTTTGATAATGTCATTTGTCATTGTCAAAGGTCTCCAACAAAAACAGTTTTAAAAGGAAAACCAACAGGCTAACGTAGAAAGCAATGCCACACAGCATGGTCTAACAAGCAAGTACACAGTGTCTGTTGTGTGCAAGGAAGTAGACAGTTAACCACCCTCCATGCAGAAAATGGACAGGGCTCAAGCCAGTTACTATATCACAGTCATTTTTACTTGTAAGAAACTTATACAAAAACATGAGAGGCTGGGGCTTCCTTGAAAATTTGTACAAGTGTGTATATAGAGATCATAATTTTTCAGATTGATATTTTTTATAAAACTTCATTCACCTGAATGTCAAATGAAGGGACTGCCACATACAGAGGTATAAAGAAGAGGAATACTTGACATTGGAAAAATCTTAGAATCTGAGTGTTAAGTAGAATTAGAACACAATGCGAGAGATGAGAGGTGTGACAGATTTAATGTGTTGCCTCAAGATTTAGATACTGATGTTATAAGCCCTGTGTCTTATAATGTGACCTATTAGAATACAGAATCTTTTCAAAGGGAAGTAAATTGACGTGAGGTCATCAATATAACTGGAGTCAAACTCACAAGTAATGAAGGTTGCCTAAGAAACTTAGGGTGATGCAGCCAACTATAACCTAATAACTTGTTAGAATCAAGTCTATTTCTCATGGCCCCAACAGCAACCAGGCTTGCCAAAATCTTGATTTTGGACTTCTGTCCTCCAGAGCTGGAAGACATTACATTTCTGTTGCACGTGTCACTTTGTTTTGGCAGCCGTAGATATCACCTGAAGGAAGCAAAGCTGAACTGGGAGTCAAGGCTAGACCATGAGAACACTTCGATTATGTATGCATCAGTCTAAGTGACTGGAAATATCTGAAATGTCCTGATATACTTACCCAATTCAATATGAAGGAGATGGAGCAATTTTAGGTTGGGGGAGGGGAGGCATTTGAAACCCAGAGTCCAGGTCTCCATCAGTGGGCTGGGTGAAAGATGCTGAGCATCAGTGTGGAGCATGGGGGTAGTTTAGAAAATATTGAAAAGCTAACTGTAATCAACGTGAGGGCACAGATAAAATCAAGAAATCAGAAGAGCAGCAATATTGTAGTAAGAGGTTAAATCTTCTCTTCCCTAGTTGAACACAATGGGTGGGTTTGGGATGTTTCTCTTTTTGTGGGCCATTTGGCTTTTCAGGTACCGCTCTTAATGGTCTCCCATATTTGTTACTCTGCACTGTACACCCCATCTATCCTTTTTCATTTCGTTCTCTGTCTTAGTGTAGGGTATGCAATTCAAAATGATTGCTGCAGTCAAGCTAATTAAAATTTCTGTTATCTCACACCATATATGTTTATTGAGGGACTGCATAATGTATACTCTTGTAACAAATATCACATATACAATACATTATCAATGGTTAGGTCATCACTCTGCATATTAGGTGTCCAGGATTTCTCAGATATTGGTACTTTGTGATGATCTTCTTTCTCCCAAATACCTGCCTCTAAATCACCACTTGTGTCTGTTTTTTTAAAATGACTTTTCAGTTAATGTATTAAACAATAGGTTTCCCTATAATTTTATGTATTAAAGCCACATTTCTTACATGTTTCCCCGCTGTCACCTTCCTGTCTCCTTTCTTACACTAGTTCTTTTCTCAACATAGCTCCCTTTCTGCTTTCACATCATATTTATATCATTCAGAGTAAAATTTATAATCCCATATAAAACGTGGTATTAGTCTTTATATTCTATTTTTACTGAGTTTTAATACTTTAGCAGTTTTGTACTTGTATCAAATTATTGTGTTGATATTTACCCCTGCTGCGTTATCTCCCTACCACTCTTCTGCATACTTACTGTTCCTAACTAGTTCTCAGTCACCTTTCTACTTTTATTCCCCATCCCATCAATCTAGAGCAGGTAGTCACTTGAGCAGGTAGCTGCTGTGTGCTCATGATGGCAACAGCCATGTCAGATCCAGAAGATGGTATTTTATGTCAAACTCCTCATCCTCTGTATCTTGAAGTTTTGTGCCCCATCTTCTGTGATGTTCCCTGGGCCACAGGGTGGATGATATAGATGTGCCATTTAGGGCTGAGCACTTAGAGGTCTCCGAGTTCCATCAAACAGTATTTGCCTTTCTGTCTGAATTTTTTACTTAGCATTATGTTCTAAATGTTCACCCATGTTGCTAAAAATGGCAGCTTTTTATCTTTTATAAGCTCACTAATATTCTGTGAGCATGTGTGTGAGAATGTATCATTTTCTTTATTCATTTGCAGGTTGACAGTCACTTGGGATGTTTCCACATCTCTGCTGTTGTATGGCTTCAGAAAACAGAGGAGTACATGTATCTTTTCCATTCTCTTGTGGATAGTTATTGGCTTACCTTGTGCCCAGAAAACACACCATGCTCTTTTCTAATCAGAGATGGTCCATGTCCCAAACTAAGCAATGCCTTTGGCCCAGGCATCACCCAAAAGCTCATGCATATCCCTTCTGGGAGGAGTTGCCTGTGTCCACAGCATTGCTGCCTTGGTCCTCTGAGTGTCTACACTGTTTGAAAGAAGTTATTGGTTTCAACTTTGGAGACTTATGCTGCATATGTGTGCTACAGTCTGTTGTCAACTACTTGTCTTTAACTCAGAGCATCCATAGATAATTCAGACTCCAAACGCGACTAGATTTTTTTCTACTTGGAGCTACTGCTTCTTCCTGGAGTCTTGCACAGTTTCTAGCCCTTGTTAGGTGCTTATTTGATGGTGGATAATTAAGTAAATTATTTGGTTTGAAATTGAAGTCTATCTTTGTAATTTCATAAGATTGAAACTATTTCAATGCTTTATCATTTTACCTTCTAACAAAGAAAATCATAGTGTTTAATTAATGCCTTTATGGTGACAATATCATTCATAGTAATATCAAAATTAATTAAATTTAAGAAGATATAGAAAATGGGCCAACAAGCTGGTTAAGTGGCTAAAGGTGCTTGCTGTCAAGCCTGATGTCTGAATTTGATCACTGGGACCACATGGTAGAAGGAAAGACACAGTTACTACAGTGGTGCTATGACATCTACATGTACACCATGGTATGTGCACACACACACATACACACACAAATAAATGTAAAAAAATGAATTGCGAAACAATTGGGGTTTAATTTCTCAAAGAAAATATTTTAAATTGTAAATATTTTAATATTTTTGTATTTTATGTAGACATCTAGTATTTTAAAATACCAAGTAAAATGTGGACAAAAGAACACCAGGAAAAGAGCTTTTCGACTATGTTCAATTCCCTGTCCTCCTTTGTGCAGAGTGAGGCTGTGATGTGTGTTACCCGTGTGACAGAGGATAAGGCAGCCTCCGACCTTTGAGTAGCTTAAGCGTTTAGACACCTGATGGCAATCTTTCATTAAGTTTGGTGTACTCGCAGTGGCTCTGGATCATATGAGAACACACAATTTGTTTTTCTTCAGCAATCTTCATACTGAATACCTGAAAACATTTCCCAGTGACAGACAGAACTGAGAGCTTAATGTCTTTCCAGATGAGTGTCGTGGCTTTCAGCGAGGGAAAGGGATATGGATAGATGAGTTCAGGGAAAAGTGAAGAGAAGAGGATGGGAAAATGAAGTTTATGCCTGGTCCAGATACATTTAGGGACTTGGGCAGACTGCTTAGAGGAAAAGCAGGGTGTGATGCTAATGGGCAGGAAACACGTTCAGCGAGGTTTATGTTGTGTTAAAATGCATGTCATTTTGTGAGCCAGCTCGTTCTTCCCCCTTGCTCTTTCCTTGATTTCTTACCACTGCTTTTGCTTCAGGCTTGGAATAAATGATATAGTTTTGGGCATCAGGGTGGAGATTTCTCCTCAGCAAGAATGAAAAGGACAGGATTAATTGAGAGTGTGCCAAGACAAACTTTCTATTATCTTCCTGCTTATTCCTTGGATCGTATTTTCTGTGACCTTGGTAATATAATATTAGCTGAGAACTACTTTCATTAATCATCTCTGTGTTAAAACTGTGTGTGTGCATTGTAAGTTTGACTGTTAATGTCTGAATCAAAGCACCTAAGTTCGAGGATTTAGTAAGTTTTCAAGTCATATCAGCAGTTATCCACTAACCCTTTTCTATAAAGGAATATACCTGTTGAGTACCAGGATGTATATGCAAGAATGTGCACAATACCATCATTTATCAGCACAGAGCTGCTTGATGAAATTCTAAAGATGACCAACAGGGAAAGATAACTATATTGTGCTCTGTTTATTCAACAAAATACAACTATGAAAATGAAGTAGCTAAGTCAACATGAATTGATGGGAATCCATAATATAAGTTTTCATAGCTCCAAAGAATGTATGCATCAATTTGTTCATATTTGAAAAGCAAACAAACTATAATACATTATGTAGGGACATATATGTATAAATATATCTGTATAAATGCATATTATAAGTCTATGAAGTAAAACCAAAAATAATGAGCAGATTGTAGGACAGTGATGCGATTAGCTGTAATTTAGGTGTCTCTGCGTGTATCTTACTCAGGTTTGTGAGTTGACTTTCTCTTTCTTTGAGGGCTATTATGATGAGCTAATGTTTATTGTTTAATATTCATTTTTATCCTTTTTTCCTCCATAGGTCTCTTGCTTTATGAATTACTGAAAACCACTTCCCTCAGATGAAAATTATCTTCCAAATAATTTTTATACTTTAAAATATTATCTGTCACTTTAATTTTTGTGTATGGTATGAGATGCATATTTTTTTAAAATAAAGTAATAGAAAATTATCCCAGCAACACTTATTGACTAGCCCATCCTTTCTCTATCTATCTTGAACACCCACTCAGTCACTCATCAAATTTTCATATACGCCATGGGCCTGCTTCTGGCTCTCTTCTCTCTTCCACTGGTTTTGACAACCTTGCTCAGGATCTTCCTAGTTCCCCTCACTTCTTGTTCAAACCACTCTCTACTTGATGACTAGAGTCAGCTTTACAGTGGTGTGTGTGTGTGTGTGTGTGTGTGTGTGTGTGTGTGTGTGTGCGCGCTCATATGTGTATGCAAACATCTGCTTATGTAAGCTTTCTTTTAAAGTACCAATTTGTTTGCCCTCGGCTTCTTAATGTTTACACAACTTTCTCCCAAATTTCTGCCAATTTCTCTTCCTATGCACAGATGAAACACTTGCAGTTTAAAAAGAAAGGGAACTTCTCAGTGAAAGGAAAGAAGTAGCAGCATGGTCTTGTTTCAGAATCCAGCCAAGTTTCCACTCTCCACTTGGCAGTTTTTCCCTCAGTGCCCCTCCTTTCTTTGAATCCAGGATTTTTCCACTTTTGAAAAGAACTTGGTATCATTAATGTGATTTTCAGCTCTTCTCTGTTAATGAGTTAGCACATAGCATTTTCTATGTATCCTCAGCACCTGTCCTCTTCATCCCCAGCTTCTTTTCCTCATGCTCCACTCCATGAAGAAGCCCCCACTGGTGCTTCTTTTGACTTCCTGTCTGTAATTGAAGACCTGTAGAGACTTCCACTCTCAAAGTGTACAGAGTTCCAACACCCCCTTACTACACAGAACTCAAAGCGAAATCATTATTGATAAGAACTTATTTGTAAGGGAAAATGAGACCAAACATCAATATGGGTGTTCTTTCTAGGTTTCTGGCACACCTCTGCTAGTTCTCTTTTCTACATCTCCTGTCTGCCTCAGAGGAGATCAAGTATCTTGCTCCCAGAACATTGTGGCTCTCCTTCAAGTCCTGTGGCAGACTATCCTCATATCTTCCTTACCCCGTACTTTGCCTGTCTCTTTGAAGAGAGCCTCTCTTCTTTATATTACTCTTCCCACAGGTCACTGTGGTGGGGTGAATAAGATGAGAATTTTTTCCTGCTGTGAGTCTTTTTTCCTGACTACTTCTTATATCTAGACCTCTCTCTTGTCTCCTGTTTTTCTCTGTTTCCTATGACAGGGTGTTTCTATGTGCCTAGATCAGTCTCACCATGCCTGGCTGCTAGGATTCTTTTTTTTTGATCAGTAAGAGATGATTGCATTCTGGTTCCTCTTATTATTCTGACCTCTGATGACCTGTGTGCTACCGTGGTTGAGATGCTGTCTCTTCATATCATGACTAGGATGTGAACCCTGTTCTTCACTATTGTATCAGCTTATCATGAGAATGAAGGATATTTGTTGTCATCTATTTTTCCCTCATTTTAGATTAGGTACTTTGTTTCCACTTGAACACCATCTTCCTAAGAGCACAAACATTTCCTTCGGTATTGTGCCTACAATTTCTGTGATGTGACTGCATGGATATGAGAACTTTGACCAAGTCTTCTCTCGTCAGCTATTAATTTCACGTACTTATTCACTGCACTAGACCCTGTAGTGATTTGCATAAAAGCTCTCGTCTGACCAACAATGACAATGTGTGTTCACATGATAATATGTAACCAGTTAAGGGTCTTTCCTACTTCATGTTCTAATTTCTGAATTGAATGATTATTTTTCATCCCCAAATTTCTCTTTCTTTTACCCTACTAAAAGAGGCCCTGCCTTCACAAAGCTCGATTAAAAAATAAGTGAGAATTATGCTCAATTGCTTTCTTCATCCATCCCACATTAAGTCAGTCACCATGTTCTATTGATTTTACTCCTAAGTCTGTTTCATATTCATGCATTTTCCTTCTTCCCACTGTTACAGCTCCAGTCTGGTCTCCCCTTGTTTCTTGCTTAGCTTTCTAAAATCAGACCTGGTTGGTTTCTTTATTTTTGCCTTCCTACAAATGTTATCACACAGAATCAAAGAACTGTTTATACTAGAGCTATGTGGCCATTCTCCCATGTGTGGCTCTTTACTGCCTTCCTTGTACACCTGGATAGACTCCAAGGTCCTAAAAGTAATGTGCTACCCACCAGATGTACTTCAGCCCCTTCAACATCAGCACTTTCATTGCCTGTTTCCCAGTGGGTGCCATTCTTTCCCTGAAGCTTATGTGACTCTTGGAATGAGAAAGCTGATTATGCCTTGTGCAGGTTCACAGGTGGGAAATCAAGGCCAGGGACAGGGACAGACTGGATGATGACCAGATATGGAGAATAGGCCTCCATGTCTCTTTGCTTCTCAGGCATCACATTCAGATAGTCACCAAATAGTGCTGATTTTATCTCAATATCTCACATAATGGTAAGAAGATGCTCTAGGGACCCAAATCTTATGATTTCCAAACTTTGTTTAATTTTCACATTGCTGTGACATTATTGCCATCCTCTGGGATGGTGTTCTGTCTATGACACTGATAAATAATCTGTGCTGACCAGGTCTGGGTTGCTTTGCAACTCAAATATTACTGTCTTTGGAACTAGAAGGCAATGGGGAAAATTTGAGGATGAGGTCAACTTTCTGTACACTAAGAAGCTTATCTGTGGCTCTGAATATTTTTAATCAACTGCTTATATCAAGCAGTATCCTAAGAAGATAGTGTATTAATAACAATACAATTTCAGCATTATTTATTGGCGGCTTCTTCTCCCCCTCCCCTTCCTTCTTCCCCATGTGTATAACTAACTGTGTGTGTGTGTGTGTGTGTGTGTGTGTGTGTGTGTGTGTTTGTATAATGTGCTTGTGTAAGTGCAGATGCATGCATGCCATGGTCTCTATGTGGAAGTAAGAAAACAACTTTGTGAAGTCATGTCTTTCCTCCTACCATGAATTTTAGTGATCAGATCTTCAGGCTTGTGTGTCCCCACTGTGGTATTTAAATGTTTCAAGCCTAGTCCTTTAGGTTTTCTACATTTTATTCAACCCCAGGAACATCTCTATGATGTAGGGACTATTGTTACCCCTTTTTTGATAGGTGGAGAAATTGATGTATAGAGAGGTTAGAATTTGTTAAAAATCTTGCAGGGAGTAGACTAACTCAGGCATAAGCTAGATGGCCTTCCTCTAAAGACCATGATTTTAGTCATAATACCATGAGATTTCCAACTGAGATCTTTTTAAAGGAAGGATTTTAGATGTGTAAGACAGGTCTGTAAGTTTAAGGCAGTGCGGTAACTGTTATGATCCACCCACTATGGCTTTTTAGTTACTGATCTATAGTAGATGTTTTCAAATGTGCTTTCATCTCTTTGGCATATGAATTTCTAAATTAGATAATCATATCAACTGTATTACCTTGTAAAAGTTACTTCATGTCTAGATTCACAGTTTCTTCATTAATATACAATAGATAGCAGTATCTATATTAATGTTACAATTAGTGTTAAATAGTTAATGTATACCAAATGTTCTGGACATCATTTACCAATATGAATGCTGTTATAAGTTGCCAGGGTGGTAATGAAAAGACTATTATACAAATGTCAGATAAAAGTTAAGGAAAAAATAATTTACCTTCACAGTAGAGATGTTCCCCACAGACATCAATACATCTAAGTTGGGTCTGACAAGAACTCTCAGAATGGTTTAAAACAGAAATAAGAATCACTTGAATCTTCCATTTCTTCCTTTTCCCAAGGTTTACATATCATATTCTACGCCAGAGTTACTACTGACGTTCATCCTGCTACTCTGAGATGAGTCTCTTAAATACTGAAATAGACACTACAGAAGGCAAATAAGGCAGATGCAAATATGTGGGTCCTTGGTAATGCCAACAAGGTGTTGGTTCGCCCAAATATGAGTCTTGCCAACCTCTAGACTCGTCACTATTGTGAGCCCATATTGATGTTCCACGATTGAAATATGTCTGAGCTGAGACTTTTGGTTTCTGCTAACTGCAGGGAATTCTAGACAGGAGGGGTATCCGTGCAATGGCTTTCAGGGAGATAGGAGAGAGCATGATGGGTCTGGAAATATTACATTGAGAAATGAGGCCAGAAGGTGGGTCAGTGCCAGCTTTTCAAGGGCACTGACTTCCATTTTAATGAGTTTGGACTCTAGCCTGTAGGCAGTGGGGAGCAACAGTTTTTTAGCAGAAAAGTGACATGATCAGATTTGCATTTTAGAAATATGACTTTAGCTGTGAGGGTGAGTTTGGGTAGGAGTAGGGAAGGCTGAAAGCAAAGGCAAGAGTCAGTAGGTACCTGCAGTGGGATAGAGTATTGAGTTACTGAACTTGGACAACAGATGTGGAGACAGTGAGATAGGGACCTGATCTCATTTTCTCTATATCCACCCTGTCATTATGCACACATTGGTGTGGATTCTTCTTGGCTGTTAATTCTGGGTTCACAGATGCTGCTCCCATGGCAGCTGCAGACTGGCACACAGGCAACTCCTGCTTTGCAGGTGCATTCACTGCTGAGCCTTAGCAATTCAAGATGTGAGACAAGAAGCTTTCTTCACTCTGTTCATCCCTGATGGTAATTCTCTTTGGCTGAATAACAAGAAGCACCAAGACTGAGGTTATCACGGACCACAGTTCAACAGGCCATTGTACCTTACTCCTGAGTTCTCAGAGAAGTCCCTCAACACCTCCTGGAGACTGAAGACACCCCAGCAGGGAGTTTCGAAATATTGTCGTGATATTCATGTTTGTAATTTCTTGTATCAGAATAACTTCCATGTGGAAACCTGAGTTATTTTCACCTTCTTCTTTTCTGATATCTTTCTTCCAATAGAGAAATGTTGTAATTACATGAGGGCAGAGATACATAAAACATTTGAGATTTGGGATTTAAAGCATATATTTAAACATTTTAAATCTCGGATCCTTATATCTAGTATTTGGTAGTTTGGTACAAATTTGGGTGATCAATTAAACATTTGCTAATTGGACCAGGGAAGAGTTATAGCATACATGCTGTGTTTGGTTTCTGTCAAACTATAAAGTGATAGATAGAAGCACATAGGGGTCTATGGAGTTTGACCCGGCACACCCAATTTCAATATTTTTCACAACCAGCACCACCATGAACACTAGCAGTACTACCACCAACACAAATATAATTCACTCCCATTTCTTACTATGCATTGCTGGGCAATGACATCATTTAAATAAATTAAAGGGATTGGAACAGACCTTAGAAATTGGAAACCCTAAATTACCTCCCTTAATATTACTAGTTCATGAATTCATTTGCTTTGTTTGAGGTTAAAGGTAATAGAAATTCTTCCCTAAAGCACTGAGTTAGATCTCACCCAGTGGGATCTGCCACTAGGAAGACATCTCAGGTCTCAGTTTGTAATGCTAGATCAGAATGATCACAGCATTGATTTCTCATGGCTGTGATCTGGAATACTGTCCTCTGAGCACAGTAATGATTACTATCATCACCAGAATATTGTGACTATCTTCAAAAAAACCCTTCAATATCAGGCCTACAAACACTCCCTCCTATAGTGAGTGGTTGAGTAGGGTCATGAGAGTCTCACCTGAGATCTCAACTACTCCTCCCTGCCGGATGTACAAATATAATACTTAGCTCCAAAGTGTATGTGGTCTTATGGTCTCATATTCTTGGGTGGTAACAGACACAATAATGTATTAAAGGATCTATGCAGCTATGGAGAACTCATTATTTATATTGGAATGAGACTACCTTGTGATTTGGCTGCTTTGTGGTCACCCATGATCCAGTTGGCCAGCTCTTCTCCTGATATGCCACAGTAATTCTTGATATGTTGTGCTTCAGGAAGTTATGGGGTTCTCAGGATAAAGGAAGAATGTTCTTCTTATTGATTCTTGAAGCTGTCCAAAAAAGAAAGGGTTATGACCTTCATTCTTATCCAAAAGAGGTGAGTAGATCTTGGCATAGATGATCTAGAAGCACACTCAAATTCTTGGGAGGTTTCCTGGGAACATAAGACAGCCAGAGGAAGTACAGATGCATTCATTCTAAGAAAGGGCAGATCCTGGTAATGGAAAGATTTCACAGAAGAGTCAACTGTTGACCTAAAGGTACCATAACTGGCAATTATTTATTGACTCCGTACATCCATGCTCTGTTCTGATATTCAGTACGTAACAGTGGATAAAGAAGGATTTCTGCTGCCATTGGAATTAGAATGCATTGAGAATGAGTGAGAGACCAGTAACAAAGTTACTGCATATGTAATGGGTATGGGTGAGGAGGTGCTCATAAGCAAACAGGAGTAGGCAAGAGAGAAAGAAGGGTAAGTCAATGTGGCAGGGCAAATTCTCTCCTGACTGCTTATAATTTCTCAGCGCAGTTGAAATTGATGTCATGGGGACAGGAAAGATAAGGCAGGAGGTGTTGGAAGTTTAAAGGGAAGGAATAAAACTGTCACCTAGAATCATAGTAGAGAAAGCCGAATTGGGAACTGTGGTGGGTTTGTCAGTTGCTTTAAGGGCCCTCTTGAGAGCTCTGGTAATGATTGCAAAGTGACATGAATAAGCATGTGTGTATGTTTTTCTCCAGATACTTTCAATCACTCTGGTGTGAGCACATAGAAAGGGGAGAATTAGATTTATTCAGTATTGGGACTTTGCCAGGGGATTGTGATGAAGGATGAGAGGTGAGGCAGCTTGAACCTTTTTGCTAAGCACTGAGGAGTAAAAAAGATAGAGAAACAAGAAAAGAAGAGGGAGCACCAACATTGGTGGTGGACTAGTCCAGGGGGGTGTTGATGGGTTGTGTGAGTCATGATTCAAGTGTGAATAAGTCTCATCGAGGAGATGTGGGAAGGGGGAATGATACTTGAAATTAATACTGTGGTCATGACAGTCACCTGAGGATTGCGTGGCTGAAGTTTGTTGGGAAGCATTATGAAAAGAAAGTAAAAAGATCAAAATAAGTAAAGAAGTCTTCATGTGGATATTGAGAGTATTGTCCTTAGTATGATTCTTTCATCACAGGAATAATACTGGGGATTGATAATATCATAGCCATTGACATCAATGAATGAAGAGATATTAACAAGAGCCAGGAAGGGTGACAGTAGCAGAGTAATATGATGGTGGCAAATATGAAGCTGGAATCTCAGTGAGTGGCACAGTGATCTAAAGATGTCTAGCTGTACAAGGATGATTCCTACCTCTAGCTCCAGTGGTACAAGATGTGTGGAGGAGTGAGGAGCCACTGCTTATGAAAACTATGGTGGGTATAGTATGTTCAATGGAGTTAGCATTCCAGAGGAACAGAAACCATTGGGGGTAAATGGGGAGTTTCAAAAGGTGGGTAATAGTTTCTAAGACTATGGAGAAGTGAGAAATAGAACCAGATCGAATTGCATAGAGTTACAGGGAGATGAAGGATGACACGAGAAGTGGAGAATATGATACTGACCAAACTAAGTAAAGATGCAGAATAAGACTGGGCTATCTCTCAAGGCTTGGCTTAGGCTTACTGTGGTGGTAAGGTCACTGTGAAGGAACGGGTGGGGATCGAGTTTGACCAATTTACATCTGCAGAGAGCTCAAGAGTCTGAATGTGTGATAATTTAATCACACTGAGCTGGGCTGAGCTAAAATAGACCTTTACACATCAAAAGTAGGAAACGTCATCATAAACATGTCCAAATCACATCAAGTAGAACAAGTACTTCACTCTTTAAAGTAAAGAGGAGCTGAAGTGAATTAGTGAGTTAAAACTGAGCATGTAAATGGTCTCTTCTCCATTTTAAAAACAAAAATATAGAAAGACATGTGGTTCTGCTCCAAACCACCATTATTTAATGAGATCAGTACCCACCCCATGAGAAAAAAAAAACATAAAACATTGTTTAAATAGCACTTAACGCCAAATAGTATTACTTTGCATCTGTGCTCAACTAAAGAAAATTAGCTGTATAGAAATGCAACCTTGGCTTTGCCACTTCCTATAGCATTTTGAACAATTTGTTTAACTGTGTTTCAATTTGAGTTCTCTAAGAAGAAGAAGAAGACATCAAGATGGATTTGATGGGCTGAAGCTTTACTGGGAGGGCTCACTGGTCTTGAATATAGCAGGCAAGATATCAAAATGCAAGTCTGCCATTTGAGGAAGAAATAGGGAGAGGAATGAAGTGACATTAAGTAGAGGGGACTTTAGATTTTCTACTGTGAATTTTGAAGCAAACTTCGTAAACTAAGTGAGTTCTGCCCTGGGCAAGAGTGGTCCTCCTCTAGAACTCCTCCTGTGCTCATTGACAGGCTAGGGGCAATCAGAAAAGCATTTTCATGAAGCATTAATCGCTATGGGGATGTGAAGTGTTGGTAGCTGGACTCTATTGCAGCTGATCTCCTGAGAGGGAGACAAAGCAGATGACCACTATGATCACCACATATGCCAAGGCTCATTTTGAAAGATCTTATATTTTATGGGCAATATTATCATAACACAAGTTTAACCATTTAAAATGTGTAGTTGGTTCACCTTTAGTGCATTAACAATGTTATGAAACCACTGCTTCCATCTTCTTCCAAAACATTTTCACTCTTCCCCGAAGAACCTATGACAACTGTGCATGTGTTCCCTGTTTCCCAGTGCTTCTTTATCTGTCAATACTTATTCTATTTCAGTCTTTATGAATTTACTGCATATAAATATTCTTGGAGATGGAGTCATGTGATATTTGATGTATGCCTGTTTTCTTTCACTTAGAAATATTTCAAAAATTTATATTGGAGCATGTATTTGTTCTTTTATGTGGTTGAATACTCACTGTGTGGATATACCACATTGTCCATTCTTCCATTTATAGATACAAAATTGTCTAGATTGTGGCTATGGACTTTTGTTAATAATATTACCATGAAAATGAATGTACATGTATTTGTTTTGAGTGGCATAGTTTTTGAATATATATCTAGGAGAGAGTTCCTATGTTATGGGAATTCCATCTCTAATTTTTCTTCTAGAATGATCAAACTGTATCTTCGGCTCATGAGTTTCATTTTTTCTCATGTATCAAATGGGAAGTATGAAAGGCTCTCCCTCATAGTATTGTCGAGGTTAATGAGCAGATGTTCAAAGAGCACATGCCAGGCAAACACCTGATGCTCATTATTTGTATCAAATACAACATATTTATCCAAAAGACTGACTTTGTCCCCCACAAAAGACAGTAGATGCATCTTCTTTTTATTTCATTTTTTCATTTTTTTCAAGAGCAAAGTATAAAATTATGACTATTCTTTACTTTTGGAGAGAAATGGACCACATTTCAACTTGGCTAATGAGAATCTGCAAAGGTAGAGACCTCAGGTCTGGAGTAAAAACTATGTGATCATAGCATATGTCTAAAGGACGGCAAGCACTCATGTCTCTAGTGACCGCACTTACTGATTCACTGGCAGAGATGTCGTATACACACTACTGCAAGGTGGTGATGCTGGCCACTACCTGTCACATTTCATCACATCTGGACAAGGTGTCCCAGGTTGTCATGCCCCAATTTTTTTTTAAGGGGAAAGGAAAGGAAATGTTAAGAGACAGAAATAAAAAACAAATGCATAACTAAATAAAAAACAAGGTACCAAACAAACAAATCAACAAACAAAAAAAGCAAAAATAATAAATAAAAATAAATAAAAAGTTACCAGTTAGACCCTTCTCTTCAGTGAGAGCAGACAAAACAATGGCTTAATTAAGATCCAAAAGTGATTTGAAAAGAAACAGAGAGATAAGAGTCCCTGGCAGAGAGCTGGCAAGTGCACTGATAAGGATCACTGAAAAATATGGTCTAATTTCTTAGTTTGCAGGTGCTGAAAAATAATAAAGGTAGCCCCATTACTGGCCAATGTGATGAGTTCCACCAAGACAGCACACTTCAGACCATTCTTAGGCAGCAACAATTTTCTTTCATTCAAAACTTTGTTTGCTTCCTCATAGAGTTGCTGGCTTCCCAAATAATGTCTATGGATACAGAAGGGGGAGCTCTGTGAATAGCCTTTGAGCATCATTCTCACTGGGGGGCTGCCATCGGCTCTCTCTCTGTAGCCTTGCTTGGTCACGTGGACCTGGTTTATAATAATCACAGGGACTCTGAGGTGGGGTTCAATTTCTCCAAATATATGCACATACAAAATGGATACTCCGAGTTCATCCTATTAGCTTAGCTAAAATGAGTTAGAGTTGAACCAAGAATGCACTCCATCTCTCTGATTTCTAACTTTGTTCCTTTCCCTACAGGGTTGGGGTTCTCAACCTTGGCTGCACACAAGAATCAGCTGGGAGCTCTAACAGACTTCAATGTTTAAGCCCAAGACAAATTATAAAGTAGACTCTCTGGGGGCCAAGCCCCAGCATAAGTACATTTAAAAATCTCCCAGATGATTCCAATGCGTAACCAAGGTTAAGGACCGCAGCTCTTAGCTTTTCTCAAGCAGAAGAAATGAGCTGTGGTATTCTATAAAAAGAGTAGTTTGTAAAAATTATTTTAACATTTCCCAATGGTTTTCTCATTCACTTTATTTTCTCCTGATAGAACCACTCATGTATCACAGAGAGAGCCAAGGATTCTTTGCTGAAGATGGTAGATGGATACATTTTTGGCTCCCCTTCTTTATTAACCCTCAGGCCACCTCATCACTAGCAAATGAACTCTGTGGCCACCCACTAGACAAAGACCAATCTACTTTAATCCCATGCAATTGATATTTTAAGACATTCTCTAGACATTCTGACCATCAAAGTACCATGGGCTTTGGTAAAACCTCATTCTAATGGTTGATTATGATGTTTTTGTCTCTTATTCTAGAGCTGCATATCAAACTCCATTCTACTTGCCTCTGCCTGTTCATAAAGATAATTAAAAAGGAGATTCAAGATCAATAACTCAAACATAATGCTGTCAATAATATTTTTTCTTTATGTTCATGTTTCCATGTGTGTGCATACACGTACACATGTGCAGGCTCACACACATATGTACTTTTCCCTCATGTTTTCAGGATGTTCTCTAACTGGACCTATAATGGAGTTCTCACATTCAAACACCCAGAGAAGTGAGTTAGAAGCTAATATTAGAGTTTCCATGCTTGTGTGGATCTTATGGGACGCCAGATTGTTTTTGTTTGTTCTAAAGACATTTACATTTTTTAAAAGGTCTAAGTTTCACATGGCAAACAAACAGACAGACAAATATTTTCTGGGTTAAAATATTTTAGTGAGGTTCCTGATGATGTGGAATTTATTTTATGTTATTTAATATCGCAGCTGTCTCGACTGTTAGTTGCTTATTTAGTTTTACTCATCTAGTTAGCTCAGTGTATCATCCTTTGTCAGGGAAGAGTCATTCATCTTAAAGGTAAGTTTGTGGATGGGAATACCAGTATTTTGCCTCATGAACAATGCTGCTTCCTCCTAACTCATTTGAAATGCAGAGATGATAAGTTAAATATGGGAGCTGGAAATGTTCACAGGAGCTGACATGTCTCCTGGATGAATGGATGCAACTAGAATCTCTGTCATGGGTTGAAATGGTCCATTCTGACTGATGGTGAAAAACCCCAACATTTTGAAAATTATAAAGACAGAAAAGAGAAAGATCTTCTCTAACTTAGACATCACTGCATGAACATGAACTAGGCCTCCACTTCTCATTTTCATTGCCATTTAGAAATAAAACTGATACTTTCCAGTGAATACCTCCTTCATAACCAAATGCCCAAGAATTATTCATAATATAGACAGAGAGATATTGTTATGTATGCTTGGAATTGGGGCATACTTTAATGTTGACATTGTAGGATAAACGGGTGTCAGAGTCAAGCTTCTTCATGAAATGATGATATATTCCCATTGTATTTCTTTTTGACAAAAAAAAAAAACCAAAACTGTAACATTCAGAATGCATTTCCTATGAACAAATCGAATGCCTGACATTAAAAATAGCATCTTAGAAACTGCCTAGAAGACCAAGCTCTGGTTATGATGGAGCGTCTGGTGAAGGTAGTTGGGAGAGGGGAGGGAGTTCAGTAGACTGTTTGGGGAGGGGAGGGTTGATTGGAGATGGAAGATAAAAATAAGTAGCAAACTAATTTGAGGAAGAATGAAACTGCCACAGAGTCACCTTTGGGACATTCTGTAGAATTGTGTGGAAAGAACTGAACATCACGTGTATTATGGAAACATAGGAAGGAAACTTGGCTGTGAGGCTGCAGTAAGGCAATAGGAAGAGATACTGTCCCAGTGAATAGTACTGAAGGAGACTGCAAGGGATTACTGTCTGGGTGCTAATAAGTAATAGAAAACTTTGATTCCTAAGTGTGGAGCTGATTAAGAAATAGAGGCAAGAGTTGATAAAGGTCAGAAGTAAATGCAGACAAAGCAGGTAGAATGTGCAGGTTTGGTTGCCTTGAGTGAGGTCCTTAAGCTGACTTTTTAATAAACTTCTCTGTCTCAGACCAGAAGTAACAACACCATTCTAAAAAAGATGGCTAAGAAAGTAAGTGTGTTTTCTTTATTCATCTGCCCATTGGTGGCCACTCAGTCGGATTTCAAAGTTTGGATACTGTGAATAGTGGCGGGATAAACAGAGGTGTGCACAAACTTTGTGTGAGAACTTGGGACTTTGGGGCATGGCTAGATCGTAAAGAGGTTCTACTTGTAGTTTTCTGAGGAACTGCTATATTTTTTTCTATTATACTGCAGCTAAATTACAGGCTTTCTTCAGTTATATGGATGTCTGCTCTGCTCTCTTTGTTGACTCTTGTTGTGCAGAAGCTTCCTAATTTGGCTCAATACTATTTTTCAGTTCTTGCTATTATTTCTGAGCTATTGGAGCCCTATTCATGGAGCTATAGCCTATGGCTAGATCCTGAACTGTTTCCTTTGCATTTTCCTATAGTGGTTTCTAGCAGTGGATTAATATTAAAATATATAAAAAGCTATAAATTAAATAGCAAAGGAGTAAATAATCCTATCTAATGATCCATAGGAACAAAGATATTTTTAAAATAAAGAAATAAAAATGCCCATAAGCTCATGACATAGGTTTCCAGTCTAATTTTCAGTAATGTAAACTCTTGTCATTTATTAGTGGCCTATCATGGCATTTCTTAAAATCTGTAGTTCCCACAGTGATAGTATTTAGAAAGATGGCATGCTTTCTCTCACATTTCACGCTTGTAGGTGTTGTCTTGTATGTCGAAGCACAAGGCAAGTTGTCTGACTTTTTCATCTCACACTAAAGTTTTACCACTCACTGGAGGATAATTTCCTTCCAAGAAACAAAGGTTTTATCACTCACTAGAGTAACTGGGTACACAAGATGAATAGAGAACAACAATCCTATGCAGAGATGCTGGTGTTGGACACTGTGTTAGACACCTTCACTGAGCAATCCAAACTTGTAGAAGAAAAGTTTACAGTTCATTCCTGAATTAGCTAAATATCAGTGAATTCTATAAATCCCTGGAGACTCGTAAGTGTTCATTTCTTTCCCTCCAATCATTTTGAATACCAAATTGTGTTTAAGTTACATATCAAACACAATGACTTATAGTGTATACTCAGTACATATTTGATATTTGAATGAAATGAATAGTCATGGAGAAAAGCAGCGCAATGCCGATTTTTAAAAGATTTATGTATTATTTTTATTTATGTGTCTGAGTGTTTTATCTGCATATATAAGTATAGTGTGTGTGTGTGTTGCCCACAGGGGCCAGAAGAAGGTTTTAGATACTCTGAAACTGGATACTCTGTAACTGAAACTACCTGTTGTAGGCTATCATATGGGCACTGGAAATCAAACCTGAGTTTTCTGCGAGAACATGGAATGTTTCTGGTCATTGATCCAGTTTTACTGCCCCAGCATACTACTCCTGTTGAGCACATCTCACGTAACAGTTCTTGGACCAGGCTACATTAATTAGACTTCCAAGTGGAAGGTCACATTCTTAATTTAAGGGTGTGTGTATTTATTATTAATTTTTAATGTATGGAGGGACAACATCTAAGGGTTTGTGGATAGTAACAGTTTTTCTACCTCTATGTTAAATAAAAATAATGTTTCCAATGTAGTGTATACTATGTGTCAGCATGATGGCTACTGGGTTTCTGTATATTTCCTACTATTCTGTAGCCCAAAACACCTGAAGCATGTTGTGCTATTATGATGTTGGGATCAGAAAAGGTTCAGATAGAGAAAGTATGGCTGGTTCCTTTCTTTCTTTTAGTTTCAGGATAAGCTGTGCTCTAGGGAGATTTCTTCTGAGTCTTCTCACTGCCAGTTTTACATGTGATGTGATTATGTTCTGAAGTCTGGGATAGAGGAAAATTCTTTCACCAAGTATTGGACAAAGGCCAGAACTGAGTTAAGAAAATGAAGTATGTATTGGTGGGTCAAAACAGCAGAAACCTCTTCTCTCATGATTCTGAAGGTCATGGGTAAGATGTAAAGGTGTTTTCAAGCTTAGCTCCCATGTAGGCACCAAGAGAGAAGCAGTGCTATGCTTGTCTGTTGTTTTAGCTGGGGGCTTGCAGTTCCAACATTTCCTGGCTTATAGAAAGATTATGCTTTGTTATTGTTTTATAAGCCATCACATGCAGCTTCTTTATGCTGTGTGTGCTCATCTTTGTTCTTCTTGTAAGGATACAAGCCCCTCCTGTTCTGGCATGATCTTATCTTTAGTTGGCTACATCCACAACAATTATATTTCCAAAAGGAGCCATAGACTGATGTTCTGGGCAGGCACACATTATTGGGGAATACTGCTATAGTATAAAGCCCAGGAAGCTATAAAGAAATTTTACCAAAACAGTATTATCCAGGGTCAGAAACCTTGTAGTAGGCCAAAGTAAAGTAGAAACATGACTGCATTAAAAGGCATGAACTGGAGCAGCAGGGAAGCTGGCCATGGATCTTTTATTACCTGGAATAGTGAATGTTATTTGTCCACCCCCAACTTTGGTGACTCTGTTATGTTCCCTCCATTGGGCTTCACTGAATAGCTACAGATCTAATGTGAAACATACTTTTATTTCACAGAAAACTCCATTTACATCCATTTACATACATTTCTGTGTGTTTCTGGAAGGAATTATTCAGCCAAAATATATTTACTAGAGGATGACGTTGACATTAGGCGATTTAGAGATATTTGAGATAGGCTCTTTCTTATACACACGCACATTAAAATTACTTTTGATTATTTTTGATCATGTGTGTATAATCCACTCTCTTCATTTACTGTAATAGATTAGATTTTCAATTTTATGCTATGTTAAGTAGATTGTTAACTTTGGGTACATTTAAACTTGTTTGAGACTCAGTTTCTTCATCTATAAAATGAGGGTAATGAATGTGCAATAAGCTTGCTGAGAGGGATAAGACAATATTTCCTGTATACAAATATAACAAACACACAATGAATTCTGCTACAATTAATACTTGATATTAAATATGATGACAGAGAGTGGTCTGAGCTTACTACACTGGGTCTATTTTTATCTAGAAGGACCAATAAAGCTTGCATAGAAAATGGAGTTTGTGAGGTGATTGTTTAAAAATGGGTATCACAAAGGCTGAAGAAAAATATTCTTGAAGGAATAATAAGATCATTGCTAAAGTGAAGAGAGGACTTGAGTGGATTTAGAGTAACCATGAAAGCATTGAGTATTGTAGGAAAGTATTGTATTCTCAGACTTCTAGAGCAAAGCGATGCAATGCATCCTACTTCCCTTCTGCCTGTCTCTAAGGCCAGACTGCAGTCATTAGTGATGTAGTTTACAATCTGAAGGTATAATCACCTGGTAGACACAAGCTGCTAGGAAGCATGCAGCTCAAACCAGTTGAACTTCCAATTAAAGTGTCCTATAGCTTGATGTGTTTCCTATGAGCTGTTGCAAACACACGTTTGACTCTTTTCTAAAAGTTCAGATTAAAAGGAAGCTAACTTCCAAAATTAGAATCGTAATTAAAATTTGACTTTGATCAGTAGCTGCTGAGAGGGTCATTAAGAGCCATGAGTGTGCTGATGCAGGGGGTTGTTGGGTGGATGAGGTGAGCATGGAAGTGGAAGGGTTTGAAACAAAAAATGTTAAGAAGCATTATCAAATTGCAAATATCAATTATTATAGTGTATGGATGAGTGATTATTACATTAAAAATATTCTTGTCAGGTGGCCAACATGGGCGTGGATAGCTGCAACCCATCAGAGCTCAGTTTTAATTTGGTTTTTGCAAACATGCTTTTGGTTTCTTTTGCTTTGCTTGGTTTCAGAGAACACTGGACAAGACTGGGAGAAAACTGCTGTAACCCTCTGTGAAACTTGGTTGAAATATCCTTCTGCTTACTGCAAAGCTCAGAGCATGCCATTTCCAAAGGTGTATGAGAAAGGAGAGAAAGAGAGAGAGAGAGAGAGAGAGAGAGAGAGAGAGAGAGAGAGAGAGAGAGAGCGCGCGGGGAGAGAGAGGGAGAGGGAGAGAGGAGGAGGGGGAGGAGGGGGAGAAAGGGGGGAAGGGGAAGAGGAAGGGAAGAGGGAGAGGGAGAGTCAGAGAGAGGGGGAGTGAAGAGAGAGGAGAGGGAGGCAGAGGATGTAAAGTTACTGGAGATACAAGGCTTTAACGCTGAATACCCAGATACACATGTTGGATACTGTGTAGACTCGAGGAACAATGATTAAGGAAACATATGAAGGAGCTGAGGGCTTCTGTTTATTCCCCTGATAAAGAGTAATGACTCACAGGCATGGATGCTGAGGGTTGATGTAGCAAAACAGTGCATGAAACATAGTGGTTTTAGCTCTCTGTGAGCCAGCTGTGTGTTGTGGCTGCCAAAAAGACTAATATGATCATAGGCTGTAATTACAAAGGACAGAAGAGAGTGATCACTCCCCTTTCTCTTCACACCTGGAATGACAGATTTACTTTTAAGTGCCTGCAATGGACCCTTGTCTATCCGACATGTTCCTATTTGTTTTTCCAAAGCCATCTCAAGGTCACCTCTTGACACCTTTTCTCATGCTATGCTCACCAAGCCTATTGAATCATTGCCATCTGTGCTGGCTCAGTTGTACTAGTATGTTCCTCATGTTCAGATGCCATATTGCTTATGTGTCCATCTGCTCTGGAGGGCGGCTTCCATGTCCAATTCCATTTTATGTCCAAAGACCCTGGTGCTTAGTAGGGCCTCAGCACATATTAATGGAATTGAGTCAAGTGGGTCATCTGTAGCTTGTTTTAAGTGGATCACATAGAAAGAAACATCAGCGTGAAGTTACATTGATAGCTATCTGAAATCAGGCCATGCCACTGTTAACAAGGTAACTAGGAGCCTGTTTCTTCCTGATAGACTTGAGGAGCTCATACATCAAAAGAGAAAATGACAAGAAGAGTCCAAAGAATGGAATCCTGCAGAGACTCTCTCTCCTAAAGGCTAGAGTGAAAATGCTACAAAGGGAGAAAACAATTATTTTATGTAAAGAAAGGAATTCTGGAGTTTCCATTTTCCCTTATTTATTTGACTAAATGAGTCTGTAGGTTTTTAAACACAAGCACTTGACTGAAAATGTGCCTTAAATGGAAGTATTTTTAGCAAATCTTTGAATGTATGGCCAAAGCTGAAAGTCCATGGATAGTGGGGGCAAGAAACATTATATTTTATGCAATGGAGGTTAAGATATAAGTCAAGCCAAACAAAGGAAACTTAAGATACCTCAGTGAACTAATAGCAAAAGAAAGTATATGCAGAAAGTTCAAGTTTGTGATGCAGTGGGTTCCAGAATCTGTTGACCACAATCCAATCCAACTTATTATAAAGATGTGAGTGTGTGTGTGTGCATGCATGTAGGTATGTGTTTATATCTTACAGCTTCTTCTATCACTATTTGCAAGCTACTATATAAAATGTGCCAGCATAAAAAGTGAATAAACATTTATTATCACATTTTAAATATTCTTAGGACTAACAGTAGAGGACAATAAAGGTGATGAATGCAGAAACAGAAACACAGTACAAAGAAGTTATGGAACAGTAGCCTGGCTTCCTACAGATACTATATAAGGAAATGAAAACTTATTGATGAAAAATACACTAAATATTCAAATATACCCAGGACTATACTATCAAGAAGGGGTATTCCTTCTTTATTTCCCCAGCTAAGTAAGTACAATACCAAGCAGAGTATCAGCTAGATTTTTTTTTGTTGCAATTAATATAAATTGGCTTTGCCTAATTTTAGACAAAATTGAATTTGTGAAGGTGTTGGGGGCTCACAGAGCTGAAATTAAAGTTGAAGAATCCAGCATTTCAGGACTCCAGGATCTTCAATGCACATTCACTGGAATAAATCAGTTCCCACTGTTTTTCTCTCTTACCTCCTAACACTGAGAATTAAATCCCCGGGTGATAGATTTGGATTGTCATAGCTGGGATCACGTGGTTGCTTCTTGACTAACAGAGAAGGGACACCTGGACAGATGGGCCCATTAAGACAGCAGACACCAGTGAATAGAGAATAGCAATTCCCCAAAGAAGAACCAAGGTGTTCTCTTCAGGAAACGCATGATGAAAAGCTGCAGCATTAGTCATCCATAGACAATTCCAGAAATTCCCTTTGACTCAAGGCACTCACATGGGAGTTGAGTAGCTATTTGTCACAAACATCTTTAAAAGAATTCAATAATTGAGTGAGTAATTTGCAAAGATTATCCTCTCTATGTACCCTGAAATTTTGCTACTTGGTGATTTTACAGAAATGATCAGATCAAGGTGACTTCCTGTAAGAGGCATAGTAAAACCATCTTTAATATTCCTGTTCACAAACTTATTCACAAATATCCAGGATACACCTGCACATATGCACATATAAACTACATGGACATACAAACCTTAACATAAACAGTTCATCATTACAGAAGCAGTTAAATGCAGCAGCATTCCCCACTTAGAACTCTTCCTCTCTGTCAGCAACCTTCACTCTTTCTGTTACCAGGCAATTTAGTTACATGCAATAAAAATATACACATGTGTGAGGAAGTTTAAATATATTTTTCTAAATGTACATGAAGGGTCATTATATCACAGCCTTAGTTTGAAAAACTGGTTTATATTGGTTTAAAGGAAAGCTGAAAATACTTTCCCAGATAAGATCCTTTCTTCTTCTTTGACTAGTAGAAAGGCTATAACAAGATTCCTTTAAGTATTAAGATATTTGGGTCCTCTTACCTGACAGGTATTGATGATGGCTTCTATTTTGATTATATCATAGGATCACAGAATTCTAAAGATGGAAGACATTGAGATATTTCCCAGTATATGTCCCCAGGACACAAATAAAATGACTTTAGATGTATTAGAGAGATATAAAATTTCATGGCTTGGAATCTGTTCATGAAAAGATAGAGAATATGATGAAGCAAATGTTCTAAGAAAGGTTTCTCTACCATATTTAAGTGTAAAGTTCAGTCTTGCTTACACAGTAGAGACACAGAAATGCTTAAGGCGAGTTTAATGGTTCAGATGTTTAAGTTGTTCTCAATTTACCTGTAAAACTTACCCAAGGATTGCTTCAAACTATCTCTAGGAAAAGTAATTCCCTGATGTACAAGTCTTAACAGTGGAGAGTCAGAACATGTGTGCATCTCCGGAGCTCAAGAGTAAGGACTTTTCAAAATTTGTATGGTCTCTGGCCCAAAACTTCACAATGCAATAACCCTGAGCATCTGATTGGCATGTCATAGGGGTCTAAAATTTGATTAAACAAACAACTTATTTTCTCTATAAGTTTTCAGATTTAGGAAAAACCTTATAATGTCAAGAGTACAGTGGCCAGAACTGCACAGGTATGTGTTTGTATGACAATGCCATTTCTGTATTCCCTGCATCAATATTGTTTCTTTATATAACTCTGAATACAACTCATTGTCAAAAACTTTCCAGTGAAGATCCATCCTTCGCCATGACTACAAGCTATTTAAGCTAAACCCTTATCTCTACCATAAAGAAATTTCTTAGTTGTCCTATGTGTCCAAAGCCTTTGGTCACTTCTTTGGTTCTCTGAAGAGCTGTTCTTTCATTTTTGCTGCCACAATGTCTTTATTTTTCATGATAATATTAGTAGTAGCTGAAATCTCTTGAAGGCACTGACTAGCTTCCAGAACAATTTCCATGTTTCTTGACTCCTGAAAGGAGCATGTTTTCCTAGAGTGCAATATCAAAGTGCCTAGCAATATCAAAGACATCAGATACTCAGCGTAATTATAGGTTAAATTTGCAGATCAGGTATCCACATCATCTTCCTTTCATTAGGGGAAGGCTTGGGTGATTAAAGCATTCGATGCAGCAATTCACACAAACATTCCTGAGAACATGTTGAAAAGATGTGGCTGTGGAAACCAGCTCTCTGTAGCCAGCAAATCATTTTCTAGCAACACAGCCACTGAAAGTGAAAAAGAGTAGAGGGGGGAAGAGTGAGAGAGAGATACTTCAGACTCCAGATCCATGTGCATGGATGACTAATCTTTTGTGACATACTTTTCCAGTTCATGGATCTGAGACAATAGCTGGAGTCAGGGTGTCATTTGCTTGTCCCTCTACCACCTGGACACACATGAATGATAGTGTTCAAAGCCCATGACATTGGCAGGATTATTGGAAATCCTCAATGTGCTCATTGCAACCTTATCCTCTCCTCACTAAAAAACACAACTCCATGCAAATGAGTAGGAGTGAAACTTTCCACAGGATGGGGGGTTCTTAAAAAGAGTGGCTTTAGGTGTTTCATGGGCAGGAATCACACTGAGGATTGTAGTCACTTAATCCTATTTAAATTATCTTTCAATTCTTCAGATTATATCAAGAAGAAAGAGTCATTTCATTGCCAATATATCAGTGTCTTCTCAACTCTTCCTCCCTCCCTCTGGAATGGAGCAAAACCTGGTGTGGACACAGAATTTTCAGTCAGCAGCATCAAGCTGGTGTCACTTCCCAATATTTCCCAGTAATTTCATTTATTTTTAAGATTGTCCTAATGATACTGGCTTTCTGTTTGCAAGAGTGACAGGAAGTCTCCTTAAATTTATTGAGTTAAAAAGTGAATGGCTTTAAAGCAAAAGACTTAACAACAACAGAAAGTAAAATTAGATTTCTTACAAAATAATAATGCAGATTCCTATAAGAATAACCCAGATGGGAGTGAAGCTCTGAAAGCTTTATATGAGTGATCCAAGCTTAGAAAATACTGCTGTCAAATAGTCATGAATTGACCTTCATTTTTCTAAGAAATGTTATTTTTTAACTTTTAATACTTTGATGGTTATTAAAATCTTTCTTATGGTATATTTAAAAAATGATGGAGACATCTGAGTGTCCCAACCCATGCAGGTTTAGAGCCGGGATGTCATTCTTTTTTTCAGTGAAGAAATACACAGAGCTGAGTTTATTTTACAACCCATTGCCCATTTCTGACTCTGGTGTTTGTTAAGACAACAGTAAATGATTCTAAACTGCCCTTGTTGGAAAGATGGTTGGTTTTCCACACAACACTTTCCTTTCTATTTCATTATAATTGAGTTTAGTAGGATAGTTAGATAGCCAGATATTTCCGTATTTGTCTGTTTGTTTTTGTTTTGTCTAAGTTCTCGCCCTTGGAATGTGAACATGCCTCATCTCTGCTCTGTTTCCCACTGAGTGGAAACTGGGGATGGTAGAAGCCCAATATTAACCATGCAAATGACAAGGTACCTTCTATACACTGGACCTGGGAGGAGAATACAGATCATTCTGGGTGTGTGAATGGCTTATTAGATCAGAGCCACTCAGTGGCCCAGGCTGCCCACTGTTCTGTGTCAGAGGAATAAAATCATTTTTCCCTTTAAGCACTTGTGTTGCCTTTGTCTCCTTGTCAGTGTGAGAACTTCTGTGGGAACCCTCCACCCTCCAAACCATGCTCCATTAATGTTAGAGATAATTAATTGGCATAATGAAATAAGGTGGGAAAGGTATGTCACCTTGTGATCTTGTAAGTAAATTACTTTTGACTTCTTTACAGCAATCCCCTCACCCACCAGCCTCAAAATGAGTTTAGGGGAAGAGCATTATTATAGATCAACTATTAATAGACTGTATGTAACTTGTCACAACCTAATAAATACTAAAACCATCACTTTCCCAGGTAAATCAAAGACTTACCCTGGTAAAGTTAAAGAAAAAAATTACCTTCAGGACGTAAGACCTTTTACATAAATGTATTATGCAAATGGAGGACTGTTTCGTGAAGACAGTAAACTCGACCTAATAGCAAGAGCTGTTAAATTTTTTGATATTTTTTTTTTCTTTATTTGTGCTCCTCTTCAGATTCAAGTTCTTGGGAGAAAAAAAATCTAATTATATTTGGATATTTATTTAATTATTTATTTATCTATTCATAGGTTTGGTTAATTATCTAGTGCTGTGGATTGAACCCAGTGCCTTGTACATGCTAGGCAAGTACTCTACCACATTGACATTTATATCCCTTCTTTTACTAAATCATACAGTCTGGCCTTGAGCATGTATCACAGCCTACACACACAGCCTTGGATGTGTGATTGCCCTGGCTCAGTCTCTCCAGGAGCTGAGATTGTGATCTACCACAGGGCCAAGCTCTTAGCATTATTCTTTTCACAGGTAACTGTGGGATGGCTTCATTGTCAGGCCCACGGGGCACCGAACAAAAGGTAATTCTTCAAAGTGAAATTGAAGCTTCACTTGTAACCTCTGGTGTGCTGGATTCAACTTGCATTGGCTTAGGACAACCAGGGGTGCAAATCTTTTTAACCTTTATCCCCAGGAGCACATCCCTGGGCTCTTGAAACTGACCAAACTGTGAGTACTTAACACTGTGAAAGTGCTAACTGATACACATAGACACTTCCTCACAGACCTGGGAGCCAAACACTTGCTGAAGCACTTCAGCCTTGCCTACACAGTTTTCCCTTTTCTCTCTCTCTTGTGTTGTCTTTATTACTGCCTAGAACAGCATTTCTCAATCTGATCATGACCCCTTTGGCAATAGAATGATCTTTTCACAGGGATCGCTAAGACCATCTACATATCAGATATTTACATTACAATTCATAACAGCAGCAAAATTATAATTATTAAGTAACAAGAAAAACAGTTTTATGGCTGGGGTCACCACAACATGAGGAACTACATGAAAGTGTCAAAGCATTAGGAAGGTTGAGAACCACTGATCTAGAAAATAGGCTGACTCTACAAAAAATGGGAATGTTGTATTGATTTAGAAATAAAAGATGATGAGAATAAAAGATTTGTTTCATTAACAAGTGGCCAGATCAACATTTATTTTCTGCTATTTGATTTGAACATTAAGTTTAATCCACATAGAATATGTCAGGCTAAAATGGAGTTCAGTGGTACTATTTCAGCTTGAAGACTTGTTAGAGAAAGTTCCAAATTGGCTTTCTATTCTTGTTTGAAATAGCCCTGCTTTAGTGTCTGAGTATCTCTTATCACACAGTCTTTGATCACCTCATATGTAGAAACATTACTTTGGAGATACTGCAACTCAACGGACCATCAGCGAGAATAGAATGGGTGGATGTGCAGCAGAAACGTAAGAATTTGAAGGAAAATTTAGTATACTTTACTGCTTTTATATTATTTCACAGAGATTACCAGAATACAAAGGATATGACTTATATTTTATATTTACATTTTAGCTTAAATTAAAGACATTTCCCATGATAGTTTAACAGACTATGTCAAACATTTTTGCTAATTATTTTAAGTTTGATAATGCCATGATGAGAATTATTATTATTACTAACATTATTACCGTTACTAATTGTAGCCATAGTAGTAGTATGTGTGTGAGTTTCTCTGTGTTGCTGCATGAATATGTGCATATGTGTATGTATGTGCATGTGCACGAACATTCACATGTGCTTGCCAAGGAGGTGTGTGGTTATCGGAGGACAGGGTAGCCAGTTCTCTCTTTCCTCCTTGTTCAGTCAGGGTCTCTCTTGTTTCTTCTGTGTTGTGTACTCTAGGACACTTGCCTTCAAAGTTTTAGGAAACTCTCTTGTTTCCACTCTCATCTCTGTTCATGCATGTGAATTGATGTGTGCATGTTTTTGCTTTTCTTTTGTTTTGGGTTTTGGTTCTAGGGATCAAACTCATGTCCCCAGGCTTGTACAGAGGTACTTTTAATCATCAAGCCTACTCGCTGGCCCCGACCAGAATTTTAAAATTCAGTTTTAGCATAGTATTTTTTTTCATTTAATTAATGAGTTGGTATTAAGTACTTATAAGGTCCCTTGTTTCTCAATTATGTATTGTGGGCAGAGTAAATGATAATATATTCCTGACAAAAGCTTGAACATATGCTAATGTTTGTGAATGATTATTTCTGATTTCTAATTCCCAGGAAATTACTTTTCCCTTCATATTATTTATTTATTTAATTTTAGTATCCCTCAAATATAAGAGAATTGCCTATGTGTATCACATGCTGAGTTTGAGTAGAAGGTAGATAGATGTCTGAGTATGTGTTTCAGCGTAAATTTTTAGCTTTCAGATCTAGATACATGCCACTCACTATGTACCAAATGCTACTCTTATGGCGTTTTGCAGACATTAATTCAATTTTACAGTCCTGATTGTGGAACCTAAAACATAGAAATGACAAGTGAATTATTTAAGATCACACAGGAATGGAGGAAGGTCAATCCCAAGTAGCTAATCTATGTTCTTAACTTCAGACTGTGTCGCCTCCCTGAGCTAATTCAAGATCTGCCATAATTAAGGAGGGGTGAGCAGGAGCAAAGCTCAGAGTAAGGCAGTGATACTGTGTCAGCCTGAATGAGTGCGAAACATATTTACAGATGTCTTCAGATGCCTGTGAAGACGCCAAACAGATCAATGTATAAAGATAAGAGTCTGTGGAATGCTACTCTCTAAATGGGAAATCTTTCTTATACTTGTTTTCTCCCAAGGCTCAAAGATCATCATGGAATAAGGGATGGAAAGACTGTTAAACCCATAGGTTGTAGATGAATACAAGGAAACAGTGTCCTCTGGACACATCAGGGTAGCTGCACATTTAACTCACAGCATGCACAGAATCTGCACTCTATAACTTCAGACTGATAGAGGGAGAGCCAGTTCTTTTTGTAAGTGTATAATTCTTACTAGGTTAATCACACCCCAGGGCAGACTCTAGATGCAAGAGTACTTGGGCAGCACACACAGGACTTGATGGGTTAAGATCAATAAGGAAGACACAAAGTTGGGTGACTGTGAGTTAGGGGTGCATCTGGAGGAGCTGGGTGAAGTGAGATGGGTATGATTAAAATGCACTCTATAAAACTCACAAAGATTGAACACAAATGTTATTTAAAATTTTCTGTAAAGAATTTTCAAAGAAATTCCATTACAAATAACCGAATTGAAAGTCACACTCTTATCTATCAGCAGCAAAAATATTTTTTTTAAATGACAATAACAAATTATACAATGAAGACTAGTCCATAACTAGATGGAGAAGCCTGAAAAATTTGATATTAAGCAAAATAATGCAAAAAAACCCACCACTGTCTATTGCTGTAATGTAGCACCATGACCAAAATAATTTATGGAGGAAAGGATTTATTTGACTTACACTTCCGCATCACAGTTCATCATCATAGGAAGTCAGGACAGGAACTCAAACTTGGCAGGAACCTGGAGGCAGGAGCTGATGCAGAGGTCATGGAGGGGTCTTACTTATAGGCTTGCTCTCTTTGGCTTGCTCGACCAGCTTTCTTTCAAGAACACCAGCCAAGGGATGGTACCACTCACAATGGGCTGGGCCACTCCCTATCAATCACTAATTAAGAAAATACTGTTTTGTCTATAGCATGGCCTTAAGGAGACATTTTCTCAATTGGGGTTCCCTACTCTCAGAGCACACTAGCCTGTGTCAATTTGATATAACATTATCCAGCACAACCACCAGCAAAATATCAAAGAAAACTAAAGATCATGATTTTTTGTTCAATTTTAGATCGTATTATTCCATTTTTATAAAGATAGACAACTTTTATCAATGTCAAACTGATTTGTGAGTTTAGAAGTTGTAGATATGTAGAATAACAGCACAGTGGAGGAAGGATATAGGCTTCCCAATGTGTTGGTAACCATCCTTCCTTCATCTGCTGGAAGTCACCAGGCTTTTCAACTTAAGAGTCTTTGAGCCCTGCGAAGCTGCGTTTTTTGCCACATACATTAAGCCATATGTAGTTTATATGTATGGCATATGTAGGAATATATACATGTGTGTGTGTGTCTGTGTGTGTGTGTGTGTGTGTGTGTGTGTGTGTGTGTACGCGCACGCATGCGTGTGTGTGTTTTTCTTATATATGCCATATAGGAGTATTGACTAGGCAAACAGTAAGGGAAATAGCATCAAAGCCAGAAATGGAAGTAAAACAAGATGAAAACTACACTTCAAAAGAAAATTGTTTATATGTAGAAATTTTATGAAATAAATTAATGCCAGCTGGGAGCTAGCTGTTAATAGTGGGAAGACTTTTCTGTAAAGGGCCAGAGAAGTGGCAAATATTTTAGGCTCACTCATGATCTGTGTCACTTATTCTTGTTATTTTAAATGACCCTGTCAAAATACAAAACCCATTCTGAGTTTTCTGGCTGAGGAAACAGAGCATAGTTCAGATCTGGCTCAGGGGGTAATTGTTTGTTACTGCTTTATCAGGGACAGGCAATGCTCAAGAGATTGAAAAAAAAAGTTTTTACCTTCTATGTTTCAAATAGTGACTTCTTCAATAAACTTATCTAAGTATCTTTGTGTTTTAAGTGGTCAAGACAGCCAAACAAACCTTTAAACCACAGCTACCTGTTAAGAAAACCCTAAGGGACATATTCTGTTGTACCTAAAAACACAAATAAAATAATGTGGACTTTCTCTTGATGTCAAACTTCAAGTAAAGTTTTACCTGCAGAGAAGGGAAAGGTGTTTCACATGAGACATTCATTGTGAGTAAATCCACACAAGTATAAAGACTATCAAGTGCTTATCTGTGGATTTCATGTCATAAGAATATTTTCTAATGGGACAGCATGTGTCTGGAGTCATAGACCAAGCTAGAGTGATATTTGCCAAACATTCCTCAACACAGCATGCAGCAACAATGAAAAACCTGGAGTTCAGGCTAAACAGAGGAACCAACCTGTGACAATGAAACCCTAGCTCTAGGGTCATAATTCCTTCAGCTTTTGAAGTCTGGCCACCTAGATGAACGGACTCAGGGAGACACTCAAGGCTGAGACTCATAGGTCAGTTCTGACAGTTCTGGCAGCTCTGGGAATTCTTTTGCTTCCCTTTGTAAAATGCCAGTGGTCCCTGAAAGAAATAATGTGAAGCTTAAAATTAAGACATTTTCAAGGCTTTTCTTAGAGTCAGTGTTTAATTATTTCTTTCTTCCCTCATTCTAGTCTCCCTAATAATGACTAAGAAAGAACCCCTCAAATTGACCCCAGTCCCCTTCCTATACTAAATGCACTGCCCAGGGAAGGAGCTGAAGCTCCTCTGGAATGGAGAGAATGATCAGAGAAACCATAAAATAATGACTGTGTTTATTGCCCTGACACAGATATCTTGAAATGAGGACTTTTCTTTTTTATCTAATATATTTTAAAATTAAACGATAGTTAATCCCTATATACACAAACAAAAATAAAGCAGGTTCAGCAAGTTGTATTTGTATATTTGTGCATATATGTGAAGAGAATAATCAAAGAAAAAGAGGGATATCCTTTATTAAGAGAGAAATCTTCAATTATTTGGGACATTTAGATGTGGGTTTCTCTCTTAGAGTTAGGATATATTATCTTTCTCTCCCTCTCTTCTCATAAACCAAGGGTTGTAGGGCTGAGTGGGCTGTACCCTAAAGGTGAACTGAGGACTTTGATTAAACATGGTTTTGGAGGAAACTCATCAGCCGACTTCAACAGGAACATCTGTGAGTTCATACTGGCCAAGTCCCAAGAGATTTCTGTCCTCTGCTGAACATGCTACTTCCCAACTGTTCAAGACAGAGGCTCAGAGTTGTGCACATATTTTCAGATGCATTCTGCTGATTGGATTATTTTTATCTAAAGTATTTCCTTTAATTGCTATTTTGGGGCCTCAGTGGTCTCAGTGAAGTTACTTTAAGTGTGGAATCACAGAATACTTTGCTCCAGAATTGGGAGTAGCCCCTTTCCCCCCTCCTAATGGGAAAACTGCAGTTCAGTTAGGTGAAAAAGTATTGAAGCCAAACCAGAATAATTTGTTTTCCTTGCTTTTCTTTTACCACATTCCTCTTCTTCCTCTCTTTCCTACTTGTTGAGTATCTCCCATATACCATGCACCATTTTCAGGTCTAATGGCACAAAGAGACATCTGATAAACATCATCATATGAGTGAAATCATCATCTCACTCAGCAGCAGTGTAAAACAGTTATTTCTCCAGGCCATATGAGTGATTTCTAGAAGTGCATCTCCAGTTACAAGGGAATTCAGAAGGAGGGAAATTGAATTTACTTGCAGAGTGAGGGGGGTTTATTTGAAGGGAGTATCAAAAGATCTGTTGGCTCTTAAGTAGACTTTGAAGGTAGTGAGATATGAGGTGAAATGAGAAGAATAATCTTCTAGACCGTGTTTCATTGTCTTTCATTTAGTTATTCATGAAGAGAGAAAGGCAGAGAGCTAGAGTCATTAGCTGTGGTCTGGGCTGAGTACTTCCAGGATCTTCGCATCTCATTAAAAGAACTAAAACAAAGGTTCATGAAAATTTGCAAAGGTAATAAGGAAATTTTACCCAAATCAAAGTTATGGCACAGATTCAAAAGAAATACTGTCAAGAGTGACACTGGGCCACAGGAGTGAAAATATTCAGGATTCCTGGATACTGTTTGTGGCTTCCTTTGATGTGGTTCAAGAGAAGGATGACTTTGGTTTCTAATGGGTGTAGCAGATCTGATTTTCTATTTGATTTGACAGGCTTGAATTAGGTAGTTCTCTGCTCACTGCACATGTCTTTTCCCATGATGCATCTGATTTTGAAGAATCTAATTTTAATCATATGCATGTCCAACTATCCATAGGCATAAGACGGTAAATAGAGGATTCTTCCTAAAAGTTCAATCAGAAGATAAAATTTGACTTACTGTGCATGAACCCCAAATCTGTCTAGGCTATATTTGCCCATCTCAGATTTAGCATGAGTTCTAGGTCATGTCTAGATAGAAATGGGCTGTCATGAGGGAATTGCTAAGAGAAACAAGCCACTTCCATTGCTCAAAGCAAGTGTACCTGAGCCAGGTGGAGCTCTAGGTGATAAGTGCATTTTTCAGAGGCATGTGTGTGCAAATAAGGATCTCAGACAGCCCAGTACATTACTAAAAGAGGGGTATGTGCACAGTTCAAACCAAGAACATTTCTAACTTGCTAGGATATCCTTGGAGTGAAAGAAAAAAAGCACACCAGCTTTTCTAATGTTTACACACATGCATTCCCTTCATCTTCTTAGCTCACAGAGTGGTAGTTGAGCCTCAACCACTCTGATGAAGGAAAAAAAGGGTAGAGCCATAGTTGTCAGCCCTCTCAAAAGCGTTGGTCTAGAGCTATACAGAACTCTCTCATTGTCTGAGACAGAAGCTTGCTCTGTAACTTAGGTTTTCCTAAAAATCTTGATCCTCTTGCCTCAGCCTCCAGGGTGCATGTACCATCAATGCCTGTCCAGGTGTCTGTGGTTTTAAATACCTAGTGTAGAAGTAAAGCCATCTAAGATGCTCTTCCTCTCATAAAGGCATTCCTACCACATACTCACCCATAGGGGATTGGTTAGGAGAGCTCTGTGCCTGAGTTGGCTTTGGGAAATGCAATCCTTTCTATTGATTCAATGAAGATAAATTTTATAGCTGCCTTACACCATCTTTTCTGCTTTCTTTTTATCGGAGGAGGTGGTGCTGTTCTGGAAAGAGCTGTGGAGTCAATAAACAAAGTTAACTAAGTGCATGACTTTCCCTTTCCCCCTTGTGTGGGAGCTGGGAGCCAGCAGCCAACATGATCCTGAGATAGAGTCTCCCCATAGGTTGTGCCCAGGGGCTTCCATTATCTCTAAGCAGCACACATTCCAGAGCATCTTATTAATGATATTTAATTACATCGAAATTAATGATGTTTTTCATCTGATCCTGGGCAGATTTTACAGCTGGGAGATAAGCCTGGCAACTTTGACTTCCCTGTATCTCAGTAGGCAAGTGCCCCCCCTTTAATCTCTGTTGACTCTCTGCTTTTTGCTAAGTGTCTGGTTTCCCACCTGCACTTCCTCTCTGAATATCACCTCTCCCTTTCCCAGAAATTATTAGCTTCTCTAGTCCCCAGAATGATCCTTATCCACATGCGGCTTTCCCAGGATGTGGGCAACAGTTTTCTTCAGCAGAGGTTAATTTGCATATATCCTGGCCATAACTTCATTAGGCTTGGAACATAGAGACTGTCAAATGAGTACTATCTGATTGGCTCAAACAATACAATAATTTCAGCAGACTCTAATCTCATCATTGTATACTTGAGTGCTCTGGCTTTTGCTGATGAAAATCTTTACAGAAGCGGAATAGAGTATTCAATTCTCAGGTTCAGGGATTGTTACTATTTCCCAATGAAAATAATGGGGATTGTAGATAGGATTTACCGAACTTGAACTGTATTGATGGTTTTCGTTTTGTTTGAGCAAAAAACAGGTGTTTGGGGGAATTCAACAGTTCTGCTGTGTACTGTAATACAATAGCATTGAGAATGAAATGTTTAAAAACTGAGTAGAAGTCGTGATGATGAAAGTGAATTGGATTGTGCAAATTCTTTTGGAGTTCAAAGTCTTATACTAGTTAAAGGTTCGAAGAGTCACTGGAAATATACACAGTTTGGACTTTTCCCCCTCCTGGGAAATGGTAAGAAAATGTACTCCTTGAAGAAGGCTTCACAGTATTGACAATCTGACCATTGATTTATTAGGCAGAAAGCAGAGCATTACATCAAAATAATTGCCCTATTTCTTTCTTTTTCTTCTTATCTCACCCTCTTCCTTAACCTCCTTTCTGGGTCACAACAGCAACAACAAACCCAAACAACAACCAAAGTGACATGAAACCAACAACAGCAATAATATAAATTATACACAATTAGCAGCAAATAAAATAGTTCCTGCTTGGGCTAGAGAAATGGGTTAGAGGTTAAGAGCATTTTCTCTTCAAGGGACTGAATTTCAGTTCCTAGAACCCACATGGAGGCTAACTCCAGTTCTAGGTGATCGTCTATTTCCTTCTGACCGATGTTAGCAGCAGACATGCATGCATGCTGGTCAAACACCGAGTAATATGAAATGAAATAATTAAATCTAAAAAAAAATAAATAGCTCTTGCATCTATTAGGAAGATTTCAACACATTTGAGGGTTGAAAACTCCTTAGTTTTATCTATATTTGACCTCATGATATTAATCTTTTATTTCTAAATACTCTTTCAGCTCATTTGTTTATTTATCCAATCATTGAACAAGTGTTCAAGGATATCTTGCATGTAATATGTATTATGATAGGCTCTGAAAAATCTAATGATGGATTAATCATAATCTCTTTCCTTATAGATATTATAATCTAGTGGAAGCTGACATTGATCTGTTTCATTAGCACAAAGTAAAATTAGTCATGCAAAGTGCTAAAAAGGAAAAATATGGTGTAAGGAGAGTTGATAGAAGTAAAGTTTGTTTACATGTGCTGGCACAACTGTGAGTGAAGAGAAAATCTTTTTTATCCCTACTTAGAGAGTAAACTTGTGAAACACTATGAAAGTCAGTGTGGAGTATTCCCAAATATTAAAATCAAAATGACCATATGACCAGCTCTAGTAATTTTGGGAATATACCCAAAGCACTCTACTGTACCACAAGGACACTTGAACAGCTCTGTTCCTTGCGTCACCATTCACAATAGCTAAGAAATGGAACCAGCCTAAATGCCCATCAACAGAAGACTGCATAATGAAAATGTAGTGCACATACCCAATAGAATTCTATCCAGGTATTATAGACAATGAAATTTTTAAGGAAATGTATGTCACTGAAAAGCATTATATTAGCTGAAGTGAACAAGTCTGAGAAGGACAAATCATATATTCTCTCTTTGGCACAAATCCTAACTATTATTCTTCCAAGTGATGATACCCTATGGACTTTCACATGGATGAGAAAAGTTCCTTCTAACTTGCTTGGTCTCAAAAAAGGAAGATAAGAAAGTTCTAAGATATTTGTCTTGTGCATTTCTCTTATTCTCCTTCATGGGTTTTGTCATCATGCATAGAAACTTGCTTTCTGCAGGTGGGCTATGAGAAGTTCTATGAGAGGCTCTGTGTGTATCTGTAATTTTCTAGTTTGAATAAAAGATAGTAGAATGGGTCTTAGACTTAAGTTAAAAAATTGAGCTATTCAAGGTGAGTTAACATCTTTCAATCTCTATTTTTCTTATGGACAATGGCTATAAGGTTCAAATGAGGTAGCAATGCCAATGAACATATTACATTTACTTGACATTTTATCAGTGACCATGCTAATGCAGGTTTTAAAATAATGTCATGTTATAACATTTGTGCTTTGACTTCAAGGGTTCCACATCCAAAAGTTCAACTAAATGTGAATCAAAACTATTCAGGAAAAAAGTTGCCTCTGTATTAAACATGTGCCCAGTCTTTTCCTTGTCATTATTCCCTGTGCAGTATAGTCTAACGATTATTGTAGCATGCACATTGCATTAGGTACTGTGATGATCGAGAGATAAAGTCCAAAAGATCAATGTATAAAGCATGTGTCAACACTACACAATTTAATATAATGGGCTCCTATGTTATAAGTTTTGATATTTATAAGCGTGCTGGAGCAAATTCCCCACTCATACCAATGGACAAATTTACTTACTCCATCATCCGAATAAAAACAGAAACAATGCTCACCATTGACTACTTTTGCTGAGGCACCTCACCACTATTGATTAAAGCAGAGTATTTGGATAACTCTCTTTATCAACTTTATTCTCTTTAAAGTTGTACTTCACTTCATTTACCAGGAATGGACACAGATGTTGATCGACAAAACAAAACTGGATCACTCACTGAAATGATAAGTTCCCAAAAGACCTTCATCTATAATGTCAGTGGAGAATAAAATAAAAAAAAAATAGGAAGTTGGATGATTATTAGACTTGACAGTAGGTTCCAAGACTTACTGGATGTCAATATTACTGGAAAAGTGGGCGCATTAGTTACTTATTTCATTTATGTGACTAAATGACTGACAAGAAACCCTTTGTGGAGGAGAGGTTCATGTTGGCCATGGTTAGACAGATGCAGCCCACTATGGCAGGGATGCAATGGCAGCATGAGGTCTGATGGAGGCAGCAGTGTAAGTAGATGCTTGCCCACATCACTGCAGACCAGGAAACAAAAGAGAAGTCAGCAAAATGCAAGTTCAGACTATACACTTCAAGGCACAGCCCTAAATGGTCGACTTCTTCCAGCTAGTCCCTCCTCTCAAAGGTTCACAACTTCCCTGAAAAGTGCCACCAGTTGATGGCCAAGTGCTCAGACACATGAGCCTGTGAGGGGTAATTTGATTCTAAACCACAGCAAAGGGATGTCTAAAACCCATTCTATCTTGAACCTTTTATGCTAATAATTTCTTTAAACACTCCAAGATATCAAAGTTCAATAATGCTGAATTCTCAACATGGTATTGCTATTCATGTCTATGTAACCTAGGTAAATTACCTAAGCTCTCTGAACCTATTCTTTCTTTTGTAAAAATAGAGTTGTAAATACAGAGTTTCTTGGAAGAGAAATGAACATATGTATAGTGAATATTTATAGGAATAGCTCATACCTATTAAGCCCTGATTGTTTATTTTTTTCATTTTATATTTCATTTACATTTATAAGAAGATAACACATGAACTTTTCTACTCTACTGGCCTCATCACTTTCTTTAGTGGAATGAGGATCCACTGAGCTCTGAACTGCGCAAGCCAGTCATTGTTCATTACATAAAATGGTACAATTCCTTCAATGCTGAAAGTGGAATCTGTCTTCATTACCTGCAATTATTTCACACATAATAATTAGGTATCAATCTTGTGAATCATAATACTGCTGTATATTGAAACATAAGGAAGAAAAATGCTAAGCAGAGTAAGGGAAGGTACATATGAAATATTAATTTTAATAATAATTTCTAAAACAAATTTAGCATGCTTATTTGTGAAGGAATGGCAGCTTCATAGGAAAAAGGAAAAAAAAAATCGGTCAAAGGAAAAAGGTTTCTAGAAAAAGTTGAGAGGCTCTTTTTTATTTTCTTCAAGTCTTACTGCCAAGACTTGGCTCTTGGAAAACACAGTTATCCAGCTGTAAAGTTGTAATAGAAAATAGTAAAAGCAATGAAATGTACAATTAAGGATCACACACTCTAGATATCTTCTAGTTCATTAGTCATCCTCCTATCTCAGCCTCTGCTCGTTACTCCTAGGCAGGGCTACAGTGGAACCAACGATAAGGTTCACTCTTTTTTATAGTGTTTCTTTGCACAAAGCAATGATCTATTAAAGATGAAGTTTAATGCTCCCTCAGGAAATGCTGTCCATTCTACACTTTTTTTCCCCCTGCTTGGTAACATTTCCTTTTTTCTGTTGAATATTCTAAGTCACCAGGATTTTAATTTTTTACACCAGCAGAGGGAGTGTCAACAAATTTATATAAATTTTGGGAAGGGGTAGCTCTAGAATTTTGTACAGTGCTCTAGAAGCTTTGGGAGGAAGGACAAAAATGAGAAGGAATTTAAGGTTTACACTTTGATTGTGAAGTTCTTTGTAAACCCTCAGTATAGTTATATTAGGTTGTCCTGATAAGTCCATATTTTGGTCAGGGATAATCTATATCCGAGGGTAAAGTACTGACTCCACAGCCAAGAGATGTGGGGTCTTCTAGTTTCTTTCCTTCCACTGAGTGACTTAGCAATCTTACCTACATTTTAATTTTCTGAAATTTCAGTTTATATGTTTATCAGTGTATTGTTGGTTAAGTATTCCACATGGTCTTCTACAAGCAAGGCATTAAATCATGGCAAAGGGAGATGAAAGAGGAACAGTGGGATGAAATTCACCTCCTTTATGAAGTCAAGGGTCGCCTCGTCAATACATTGCTCTCTAAATCCAACAACTTCTAAAATTACTCTTTTGTGATTGGTAGTTTTATGATACAAAATTTTATTACCTTAGGAATATCTCCTTGAATAACTAACATTCTCATTTGGGACAGACTCTGTCTTATACTCTGTCTTATATCCTTATTGCTTTCATAATTGATGGTGCTTAACATCTAGAATATATGTTGTGGTGGGGTAGGTATATGGCTAGCTCCTTTGAAGAGAAGAGGGAGTCTTAACATGACCACACCCCCCATCTGCCTTAGAATAGACACATTGTACATGGCAATAAATCTTTGCTGAAAGAATGTATTGAGGGATGAATCAAAGAGCAGATGACTCCTTCCTTCTGAGATCGATTCACCTGGCAAATCTGTGTCTCTGCTGAAATGTACCGAAGGGAATTCAGCAGAGAAGAAAGCAAAGATCAAGTGGGAAAGGAGAAAAGAGCCGTGTTTGAGAATGGCCTCACAACCTTATCATCTCCTTCTAAGCCTACCTTAACTGAATCCAGTGTGGAATGGCAAATCTTGCCATTTTCAGTAATATTCTCTCCCCTTGGCTGTATTAAATAACTTTCAGTGCCTCCACCACCACTTTCTATTCGTTTCTAACTTGCATCATAGACTATGACAAAACAGTTCATGGTCACTAACCTGAAGCAAAGTCCACATTGGAACTAGTACTAAGAATAACTGTTGTTTAAGTACTGGAATGTACACTTTGACTTATCACATTGAACTTCTTTCTACCTACTTTCAAAGAAGACGTATCATTAGTTTTTAAAGAATAGATAATTTAGATGGTGACTAACTTGTCCATATGTTAATTTTTGCAGGTAAATAATACAGTATCAAACAAATTTCAATATCTGCTTTATATCTACTTTATTTTTCATTGACAGGTGTGTGTGTGTAACTGTGTATGTGTGGGTATCTCCTATAGGGGCATGGTGGGACTCAACACCCAATAGAGGCCTTTTAGTTGTGCTCTGGGTATCCATGGAGAGGTGGGCAGATTTGCCTGGCAAGCACTTTATGCATGGGGACAACTCCCTATTCCAACATCTGCATTCTCCTGTTTATTTCATATTCTTTGCAGAATTAAAGCATTGCTGCATAGATTCAATCAGTCAGACGTCCCACTGAAACAAAAAAGAATTGTAAATGGTCCACACACAGAACAAATCAAATTGTTACCTCATGTATTTGTTGTTGTTGCTTGTTTCTGGAAATCATGTCATCTCCGATGCATCTTCAGATAGTAGATTTTTTTTCCCCTTGAGAATATTAGACATTCAAGGATTGTAGTAGTTCATTCACTCTTATAATTTTTACTAAATGCCTACTAAGGACCAGCTTTTCAGAGTTCACAGTATAACAAGACAGCAGAATCTTTGCTTCAAGGGGTTTCTGTTATGTTGATCTACAAAACAGAGAAAGACTGGTGATGCCATGCACCTTTCATTTCCACGTCTGTTTCAATTATAATTCAGGTGGAAGAAAACTATGCCAAATTATGTGGATAATTGTCTCTGGCTGTTGTTCTATTGCTTCTGTGGACCTGATCATTCTTAAATATCCTTTGGGACCCCATATAAACATTCCTTTTAAAAGGGATTAAATTTGGAGAACTGAATATACAGAGAATGTTTTAAATTATGTTTTGGCCTCCCTTTAGGTTCTCGGTGGACCAAACTGAAGACATAGAATTCCTGTCTTGGTGAAATGTCAATGAGCACGTATGATCCAAAATGATATGAGAATTGGGAGGTTGTTGACAATAATTGTGCCTCAAAGGCTGTGAATTATTTAGTGAACCAAAGATGTGTTTTGGTTTATTAACTCAGCCAGACTGCACAGGTGTGAAGCACACCCCTGGAGACCATCTATGTGAACACATTGTGCCCCTGTGGACCTGAGACTAGTGACAGCTCACCAGGACATCCCATAATTGTCTTCATTTTAGAAACACCTTAAATTTTTTCAAAGAGAAAATTGGCCACCTGCATGTTTTATATTTACTCATCAATTAGTTGTTATATTTTACATGCATTTAGATGTTGTTTGAAAAATTATTTGAAGTACAGCACTTTTTAAAATCTTCCAGCCTGTGAATGACTTCCATTAAGGGATGGCATCCTTGGCTGAAAAGGAACCTCTAGGCCCACTTAGAACTAACAGTATATTTAAGTGCATGGCCTGTTAGCTATAACCTACTGGATCCCTCAAGTTTGGTATTTGAGGCTTTGACATTTGTGGTGAAATCTTGGACATCATGATATTGCGTTGGCCATCTGTTCGTTGCTGTGACAATACTTACAGAAATAGCTTAAAAAGAGACTTATTTGGCCTCACAGTTTACAGTCATTTTGCTTCATTATTTTTTTCTGTGACTGAGGTAAAACAGAGTGATGTGGTAATGAGATTATATGCCAGAAGTGGGTGCTTATCTCATGAATACCATAGTCAAGAAACAAAAGGTGAGGTCTGGGGAGAAGGCTCACTCAAACTGATCACTACACAAGCATGAGGACCTGAGTTCAACCTCCAGAACCCACATTTTTAAAAGGCAGTGGATGAGAGAGTGTGCCTGTAGTCCCATCATGACATAGATTGACACTTGGAACTTGATGGCACATTAGTCTAGCTGAATTGACAAGCTATAGGTTCCATGGGAGACTATGATTCCTAAATGGTAAAGCAGAATTCAGGAATTCACCCCACAGTGACTCCTCACATCCAGGCATTGGTTCAAACACACATGGACATATGCACATATAAAGCAGAGAGAGATAGCAAGGACCCTGGGACAAGGTGTATCTTTTGATGACATGCTTTCAGTCTCCTTCAACTAGCCCGTACCTCCCAATAATGCTATCATATTAAGAATTCATCAATGATTAATCCACTGACAAAGTCAGAGCCCTTATAGTCCATTCAACCCTCTATGATTGGATCTATTCCTGGGACCAAGCCACCAATATATGAACCTTTTGAAGGCTGTACATATCTTAACAAAGTGGGTATGTAGTAATAGCTCATTTTTAGAAGTACAAATTCAAATCAGCCGTCACAGAAATTCAACTCCTATGGTAATTGAAACATATATCCTGGGCACACACATCACCATTGACACCCTAGAAAAATGTCCATGTTGACTCAGTAGGTCTGAGCAGGCAGCTGCACATCTGTCTTTCCTTACAGATGCTGGGGATGCTGATCCTTGGAGCACCCTGATGATTATATGCGATGGACTAGCCATTCATCACAGCTCAGTGCAGCTTTGTTGTTCTCTTTTTGCTGTTGCACGCCCAGTAATTTTAATTAAGGTTCAAAGAAGCAACTTAAAATTTACGGTTGTAATGGAATGTATTTCCTGAAGAAAATGTATGTACAGTGGTGATCACAATCTAGGATTAAGATGCTCTCACTCAAGACACACATTCATAGATGTTCAGGCACATTCACACATCTGGCACACTCCTTTACAGACTCATCTTATCTGCATATGGTACAGCCAGGCAGTCCAGTGTAGGGTATAATTAAAGTGAGAACCTAACAGGGAGTATATATCTTCTTCATGCACAGAAGATTGTAACAAGCAAGACTCTGAGCCCAGAAGGTCTGGTTCTTCTTCTGGTGTTGCACCTATCTCACAAACATGCTTTTCACTTTATCATTTACTGAAGGCCCTAAACTTCATTTTCTTTATTAATTTAGGTTCAACCTGAGTCATCACATATGTCCAAATGAACTTACTACTGTCAACGTCTGTAGCATTCCATGTCCATTAAGTCACAGTAGTGCTTCTGTCTGGTAAGTGTTTGTTTTAAGAAACATCAAAGGTATGTGAATGTATGCGTGGAGTATACCAAGTAATACAGAGATCAGCCCAAATCTCATATGCAGTCAAATCATAATGGGGAGAATTGAATCATTTTATTATAAACATCAAGTTAAATTAAGTTAATATAGTGAGTTGCTTCAGACAGAAGAAACAATGTTACATGCTACAATCAAAAAAGTGTTTAAATAATAATATCCAGTATCACCAGTGGTCAAAAGAGTCTTGAAGGACAAGCAAAACTTTCAGTGGCCTGTGGGAAGGATAGTACGTGATAGGGAATTTCTATCCACCTTTGAGAGATAAAGTCTAACTGCTTGGATTTGAACTATAACCCAGCCATTCCCTCTTTGTGGAACTTTGGTTAACTTGGTGTACTCTGTACCTTACTCTGATAAGTAACTCTGAGTCTTAGTTTCCTCATCAGCCAATTGGAAGAAAGAAACTGTTCTTGCCTCACAATTGTTGAGAGATGAATACATGACTAGTTCCTGGCAGGAATATGCCCTGGACCTGAGATCATGTTATTGAGCACTGCTGTAGTCTAAGAGCTGCTAAAGTTTGCTGTTCATTCTACCATAATAATCTTTTGAGCCAGCATGTCATTATATTATCTTAAATTTGAAGATCTGAAACCCAGGAAAATTGAACAACTTACACCATAGTTCTTAGACTTTAAAATTGTGAGTGCTGTGATTAAATGTCAGGTACCTGCTTCCACACCTGTATTCTCTACTAAGCTACACTGACTATAAAACTCTTATAAAAACTTATAGGTGCTACTGCTAATATCACATTTTTTTGTTTATGTTACTGGTTCTGCTTGCCATTTAGACTCTAGAATACCTGGCAGAAGAAGGGGAAAGGCCACCTAGTGTGAGTAAAGATAGAATGAAACCTATCTGCCCTGGTGGAAAGACCCTGGTCCAATTTAACAGAAATGGTAGATCCATGAGTAAAGAAATTCAAACCTAGGTTGGAGACAGTCAATATAAAACCTTTAATAAAACAACAGTAAATTCAGCCATGTTTCATGAAAACCGGGAGCCAGACTACATCTTCACAATAAGAAAACAATAGACTTGCTCACTATTTACAATTAAGTATAGACAAGAAGCAAGAAGTACCAAGGTGGTGGTGGCACACGCCTTTAATCCCAGCAGTTGGGAGGCAGAGGCAGGCAGATTCCTGTGAGTTTGAGGCCAGCCTCCTCTACAGAGTGAGTTCTAGTACTGCCAGAGTTACATAAGAGAAACCCTGTCTTGAAAAAACAAAAAAACAAAAAAAAAGAAAGAAAGAAAAAAGAAAAGAAACAAGGAGAAAAATAGAGACACACTCAGGTGCATTAACTAATTGATTGATTGATTGATGATTACTTTTCCATGACTTCCACCCACCATAATACATACAAATACAGTTAGAAAGAAATTCTTCTGGCCTCAAAACAACAGACACAATTATACATCTACGTATACACACTATACAAAACAGACAGCAACATGTGGCTATAATGAAGGTAATTGCACAGGGCATAAGGGAAATCCTTCTCATTATTTGATAGCCTTGGCTCATAGGTAAGACATATATCAGAAAATACATGCTGGGAAATCATTCACATACCTTAGAAGTTACTTGTGGCTCACTTAGTGGGTATGTGATGGAAGAGACTTTTATGGTAGGGAAATTCCTATGAGTCACAGCTTTTATAACTGCCTATTGATGATATATACAGCTCCATAATGGCAGTGTTCAAATTGGCTCTTACTTCCTTAAACCATCATTGTATTGAACCACATAACCAGAAAATCACAGTGTGGTGATCTTTCTCTATACTAATCCTCCTAGAGCGCTTAATGGCTTGTCTGTTCATCATGGAGATAATAAACCTAGCATTGAAGCAATAGCTGTCTTGGTGACTTTGCATAAATCATTATTTGTAAAAGTGAAGGAAAACCTATAGATAGGAACCAAAGACTGTGATTTCTCTGCTTTCAAGAATTAGCTCTGATAATTGCTGTGACTGCATTTGGAATGCTCTGAACAAATGGATGCAGAGAAAAAAGTAAATATTATCTCTCAAAGTGATCAATATAAAAACTTACAGCATAGGAAGGGCAATTATTAAATATCCGGCCAAGGTCTGCTTGAAACAAACAGCATTGCAATAAACTGCTCGCTGGGATAAAACTGGAAAATAGGCAAAGACCTAAAAAAACATGGAATTTTGTTTTCCCAAATCCAGAGGTCTGAGCCATATGTTTTAAGAAAGTTTATATAAGAAAATGCTGTCACTAGCATAGTGTGACTTGTATTTGTGAACCTAGTAATTTCTAGTAATTTTAAAATGTGGCTTTAATTGCCATAGTTTTCTCAAGGCAGAAGACCTGTTGGTTTTCTTACAGTATTTGTACATTCTATTTTATCAGCTTCTCCTTTTCCACCTGGAATCCCTATTCAATCAATTTCTGAGTGAGTACCTTTCTAGACTAAGAAAAACCACAAACATTTTATTGACAGAAGGACAGATAGAATTTTCCCCAAACAGAGTTTCACAAGGAAATAGGCAAAGAGAAGGGAGTGGTTGGTTGGATGAGACTCTATATTTAGTCTAGATGCCCAGTTTCCACTCACCTTATCATGATTTCTTTTCAGCTCTTGTCTCTGGGGCTGATTTCATTGTTCAAAGAGCAGACAGACCTTCAGCTTGATAGCCCAGGTAGCAGAAAATACTCAACTCTCAGATTAATCAAAAGGAAGCCAGGTTAAGTAGCTGCTGACTCCATAACAGGAGGAATGAGCACTGCTAAACCGGGAGCTGATAGAATGCTGACAGGCTAGCAAATGGCTTATTTGGAACAGTATGTTCTTTCCCTTTCTTTTTCATTCCATATGACTCCTTTTACACTCCCCCTTTCTCCTTTCTATTTGATATCTCACTCCCAACTTTGCTTCTTTCCTCTTCCTCTTCCTCTTTTTCCCATCATATTTTGAAATCCCTCCCTCATAGACTGATGCACCTGACACTCTCTCCTGGACTCTACTACTGCTCCTCTAGCCAATTTTCAACACTGTAGTAGATTTTTTTTTATAACACAGGAAAGACCAGCTACCCCACCTGCTCACCATCCTGTCCTGGTTTCCTGTTTCTTCTACAAACAAGCAAAAGCTTTCAGCAAGATTCAGAACATCTTTCCATATCAAACCCTCTGTTTTGTGGCTGACTTCACCTTTCCTGCTCTCCCCAAGATATGGCAAGACCACTCCTTAAAACCTCAATGATTTTTCCTCATCTCCTTTAGTCTGCTTAAAAACCACCTATTTCAATGACTACTGACTATCCTGTTTGATACATCAGTCTTCCCTTTTCTTCCTTTACCCTAGGATTTTGATTTCTTTTACTCTATTATTTCTATTACACTGTACTATTTATTTGTAAATTATGTGTATTGTTTATGGTCTATTGCTCTTTCAGCACATTTTTATGTTTTTTATTTTTTTATATGCTTTTGATTATGGTCCATTGTTATTAGACAGTAATGGAATCTTTTTCTGTTCAATGATTTATATCCTGAGCCTAGAATAGTGTCTGAGAAAAAGAATAAGTCATTTTTAGAAGTTTGGGGGAAGGCTTGCATCAAATCCCTACCTATGTTATAGGAGACCTATATGAGGATGGTTGGATGGAGCAGTATAGAGGAACCAGATGCTGACAAAGAGATAGGTGCTGCCCACTCATCTTATAGCCAAGACAAATTCACTCAAGGACTTTATACACATGAAGAACTATCAGGTGTAAATTCTTAAGATTCTCAAGAATGTAAAAGTGAGCAGAGTACCTTTGCAGTTGTACATGGATACTGTGGAATGTTGGCAGATGCCTCAGTGCAAGCAATGGATGTAGAAAGGAATGATATTGTATATCAGAAACATTTAAAAGGTGGTCCTTATCTGAATGAGTATGGCTTAGCAAATGAGATGCAAAGATGGCCATTGAATATAGGAGGGTTCTGATATTTTCAGACTGAGGCAACCAGTTAGGCTACAATATTATTTTATGTGACTAGTGTTTTAAAAATGAGCAGGTTTGATGACATATGTTTTATGTAAGGAAATGTTGTGTTTGTGATATATTATACAACTCCCAAGACTCGGTAATTAAAAATAAGTTATATAGGCAAAACCGAGGATGGAGGTTCATGAGATAAGCTGTAGAGGTTTAGGTAATGGTGGTTAAATGTTAAATAGACCACAAATGGCTCTATTACCATGATGGTAAAACAAGAATATCCAAGGACAGAGAAAAATGGTAATATTGGTGACCCGGGGAAAGCTGCTATTTCATTATCAGGCAGAAAAGTGTTGCCTCTGAGCAAGATGCTGAGTCATGGTTCAGTTAAAGCAGGTGAAAGGGTGGGGATGCACAAAAGTCAAGGGCCAAACAGATGGCCACTACTGTAAAGCATTCTAGGAAAAATACTGAAATCAAGGTATACATTTGTCATGTATACTAAGGAATTGGTACAGTGTAGGAGCTGAGAGGGGAAAGCAAGTTACAGGATGTTGAGAATTCTAAACAATGTGATGGGAGACTGTTATCGCACATGAGTCTTCCAGAAATCAGCTGAGAGAAATATAGAAATAAGGCTGTGGATATTTTTCACATAAGGGATACTTTTTAAGAACAGAGACTCTGTGTAGAGGGAGAGTTCAAAATGCAGAAAAGAGGGTAACAACCTGAAAGGGTTGATAAGGGAAAGATAGTAATTGGGATACAGAATTTATGTAGAGTCATTAGCTCCAAAGAATAAGATTAGTAATTATTCTCTGGGTTTGAAAGTCTGTTACTGTTTGTAAATATGTAAGGAACTTCAGAGTTTTTTGTTTGTTTGTTTTGTTTTTTACAAATCTGTAAATAATTACCATATCTTGTCTCATAAATTTAGAATGAACAGAACAATACAGTGAAGTAGAAAGATAAAACTCAAAATAATATCTTCATTTTTGGTAGGTTGATTGGGTCATGTAGCTTTGAAGGCTGAGCAAACCTTTTAATGCTCCAGGATTGGATAGAGACTGGGCAATGGGATATTTTCTAGCCTGTCCACATCAAGACATTTCTGTACCAGGGGGTCAAGAGAATCCAAAGAGAGGTCAGCCTGTCCTTCCTCTACAGAAATAGACCTTAAATAGAAAATTATGTTGGAGGGAGGGGGCAAAGAAGTAGAAGGGCAGAGAAAAAACATATTTAATGGTCACTGTAAAGCATACAGAATGATAATCAAGAATTATTTAAAGAAACTAAAGTTCAGTTGAGGGCAAAGAACATTTGCATTGGTGAAGTTTTCTCCAGAAGGATCTAGCTGGTATTTATAGATGTTCTAATTTATACTCATTAGAGACTTCCAGGAGAGGGGAAGTGTGGTGAAAGAATGCTGAAATAATAACACACCATGAACCCTGGAATTTTATTTTAGTTATCTCATTGCTATATAACTGACAACCCCTAAGCATAATGACAGAATAGCAATGACTTGTTCTTCATGGGCAGCAATTCAGACAGGAGTCACCTGATCAGCTCTTCTTCTCTAAATGGTATCATTGGGGTTAGTCACTTGTTTTCATCTATTTGAATCTAGAACAGGCTGGAAGATCAAGGATGAATTCACTCATTTGCCTAGAACCAATCTCATTTATGTCTCCCTCCCTCCTCCTCCTTCTCTCCTTTTCTCTTTCTATATACATTGTGATTCATCATTTAATATTAGCCCTAGCTCCTTCATAATCTATAGACTGACTTCCTTAGAGAACACGGAGAAGAAGCTGCCAGGAGTCTTCAATGTGACACCCAAAATTGGCACAATATCCCTTCGGAACACTCTGTTCATTATAAGGACAGCCCATACGCAAAGAGAATAATTGAAATAGCTTCCACCTCCTGATGAGAGAGAGGATCAGCTTTCATATGCAGGTAGGAGAGTGAAGGGTGGCAAAGACCACTGTAGACTCTTTATCACAACAGGATGATTAGAAGAAAACACAGGTCCAGCTATGCAACAAGAAGGCCTTGGATTTTTATTCGCCTGAAGAATAAGTTGATGGTTGGGGTTTACCTAATGGGCAAAGCTCCTTTTCCCCAGGAGGGAACTATAGCAATTTCTCTAACATATAAGTTACCACAGCTTTTTGACAAAATTTAAGGGACAAGATAATGAAGAAAAAAATAAAATACCCTCATGTGTTCTTTCTTATTTTATTTTGATGCTCAGGTTTAGCTAACTCTGAGGATTGAAAGTGGTTTGGTGCATCAAAATGTCACACTGAATTAGGTTTGACTTAGCCTTTGGGAGATGGTAAAATTATAATTTGTCTAGAAAATATGTATGGTTTCCAATCTTACCGATAAGTTTGCTGATTGGTACATGTATCTAAATTTGAATACTACATATAGAATCCTTTCTTCTTCAGTAGCTCTGTTATTTTTAGAATTAGTGACTGTCTTAGGGGTTGTCATCCACAGCTTCAACTCTTTTCCGAGACTTTTGTCCTCAGCTTTTTCTTACCAATGTAGTCTCTTCCATTCCGATACTGCATCCAATTCCTCTGTCTTTTCTTTTTGATTTTGGACTTTGGGATGAATATGAGTTTTCATATCCATCCTTATTTAATTTTTAAATTTAATTTGATGATCTAAACATCATCAAAATCTCTGACTCCAACTCCATTGTTTGGGGGTTATAGAAAATTTAAAGACCTTCAGGATTTCCCATCTTTACCTCTCTGAAGCTACTCTAAAACCTGGCTTTGTTGAGACATATTAGCCCCCATAGTCAAAGGTACATAAAGAGTATTTGATAATTAGTAAGCCTTGTCCCCAGCATTTAGCCACACTGGAAAACTAACGAGACATTTACAGGGTTTTTTTCTATCATTGAGTGGTACAAAGAAATAGGACATTAGTACCCTTCTCTTGCCTTTGAAGTTTCCTATCAACTTTCTTTTGGCCAGGACATCTCTTTCAGTATCCTTACTGTAAACTCTACTATTCATATGAAATTGTGGTTTTGATGATAAAAAGCTAAGAAGTCTTGTCACAAACTGTTCTTGGTTTTAATCTGTTGCCTGCTTGAATGGGGACAAAGGACATGGACAAGACAGAAAAATAAAAACAGTTTAATAATGTAGGATTCCCTTTGCCACAAATTCCCATCACTTCCAATCAAAGATGATGTGTCTATGTGTCACTACTGCCAAGGGAACTACTGCTTGTTTTTTTTTAAACAGTCTCATCTAAGAGAATATGATCACTTACAAGAGAGAAGAGCTCTGTGCACCCTGCCATCCTCATTTCATGCATATATGTCCATCCATTATGGGCTTCTGAAAACAGTGACAGACAATGTTATTCATCCAAATCAATGACTCCAATGCTATGAATTTCAAGCCTGGTAGAATTATAATTTGTGTGTGTCAGAAATAAAAATGCTGAGGCTTGAACATCACTTTACAATCTATTACACCTTTCTCTATCCACAGTTTCCTTTGGGTCTGAGTTATAAGGCAATTAAATGCTGCCAATGAAAAGAGTGTGGTTGCCTTCTTTTCCTTTCTAATACTGGAATGCCATTTAAAAATGTCATAAGACGGCATAGTTACTTGTTCTTGAATTACTCAATGGATGAGAATCTCACTGCTTTATGGTGCCAACCCTTCTAAATGTTCAGATCTGATTGCACAAAAGAAGTTTTCTTTGAAATAGAGCTCGTAGCTATGCCATACTCAAATTCCATGCATTGGCCCCAGGGCCCAGGTGCTTAGAAAAAAAGAGAGCTTCCTTTGAAGTGAGGTACAAATGCATCAAAATAGCCACTGAGCCAATTACTGCTTATGATTTGGGGGTACATGGCATCACTGCTGTGAATATTGTTGACACTTTTGTAAAATGCTGATAATCAAGCTGGCCACGTGGTTTGCTCTGAGTCATAAAAGAAGCACCTAATCATGATCTTTAAGGATAGTAATGAGCCTACCTCTTCTTCAGCAGAAGATACTTTATGGTGAATGTAATCCATTGCTTCATAGGGCGATGTATCAGCTTTCCACTAGGACTCCAGCCACTATTCTCTGTGAATACATCTGCTTCATGATGCTTTTCCCTCTCCCATGTACTTCTTCCAGTGTGGATAAAAGCCGCACTGATAGAAAATATCACACCTAGCACTTGTGGGGCAATCATTGTCGTTACGCTCTCTGGAAGGAGCAGGTTTGGTGTGTTATTTTCATGACTCAGGAATAATTTTCTTCCATCTCCAAGTTCCATTAAGTTCTTGAGTGTGGATCTTGCACAATGCTTGATATTTTTCTCTGCGCTCTGCTCCATCTGTTGCACATAATGTCATAGGCACCATGCATATTCTACTGTCTCTCTGGCTGTGCCAGAAGCTGGAAATGAAATTTTTCTTCCCCTACAACCCAAATCCCACATTTAATCAGTTACAAAGTTCTGATTACATCCCACCCCCTGAATGTACCTCAAATATATTTGATTCTCCCCATCTTCTCTGCTACCTTAGTCCAATGTATACTATCCCTCCTTGAAACTATTGCAAAAGCTTTCAGAATGGATGAAGTCAAGTCAAATAAACAACTCATAAAATTAAATTATAACTCAGTCACTATTTAAGGAAATTGAGGTCAGGGATACTATAATACATCTAGGCATGCCACTATCTCATTTTTTCTTTCATCTATTATTATTTTATTATTAATAATAATAATATTATTATTAATTGCTATTGTAGCAGCTTTTCAGCTACCTAACAAACTCAGTTACAAGAAGTTACATGGAAGCTTTTATAAAATTTTTAACAGCTAGGGACAAAAAGAGAACTAATATAACGAATTTATTCAAGATTGAAATTTGCAAAGGATTGTTTCCATATGTAGAAGAGCTTGTGACTCATGGTCTCTCTCTTTTCATTCTGAATGCTTTGGAAAGCCATAGGAAAGTTCCTTCAAACCCAGCAGTTAATTGTCACACTGAGGCCTGTTTGATGACTCCATATTTATTTTAAGAGGAACTGCATTCCGCTGGGCCTGCCAGGATAAGTTAGCTGCGAAATGCATTCCTAAATAGCTAAATGATTCAGCACAAGATCCCTATATGAAATTGACTCTGTAATGCAGCTGCATGTCTCTCTGTTTGAAAGTCTATCTATTTCAGGTCCGTGCTTTATTTTATAACTCAATATTGCATATGAATAGGTAATGGAGGAAAGCTTTCTTGCCTCACAAAACCCATGTTATAACCAATACATCGTTAAAACTTCGCTGAGCTACTTGGAAGCTGTTTTTGATGAGAAGAACTCAGTTGTATGTGGTAAATGTATCTGAACATATTCAGAATTTTACACTGCAGCTTGCAAATAACAATGAGGATGCTCTTGAACCAAGAAACCCCCAAGAGTGTGCTTACCTCCTTTACATCAATAAAATGCAACAGCTTCTTATCAGAGTCTGACTTTTGCTTACAGCTAGGAATCCGGCTAAACCCGGTTTCCAACCACTTAGAGACTTCAAATAATTCCCAAATTATACCTTCCTTCAAAGGGAATATGCTTTAAATCAAGTGTTTAATGTTAAGAAAACAATAACTCACACACTTGCCCACCTTAGAAACCTACTTTAATTTAGAAACAAAGGGAATAGAAACAGTAAAGATTGTGCTGGCCCTAACCTTCCCAACTCCCCTTAGAAGCACTCAAGAAACAAGCCTCTTTTTAAACAATAAAGGCTTAATCAGCGCTGAATCTTACAGTGGCTCAACTGGGGGTTTCATTTAAGAAGTAATATATGGAGAATAAAATGTGGTGGTGTTTTTCTGAGATAGTCTGTGACCTGGTGATGTAAGGCTGCTGTTATGCATTTCAGGGGCAGAAGTAAATCTCAGCTTACTTCTCAGGCAGGTCTCAGGGTGGGTATCACTCCTTTCTTCAAAAGTACCCATGTCATAAATGTTGTATATCACAAGTGGAAATTCTGAAGGGAAAACAAGTATTGACAAACTGTGACTTAGAGGAATGGTACATGTGATTTAAAAATACCTGGTGCTGCGGATGCTAGGGTATAGTTATCTCAAACCCAAACTCTCTCATCTGTTTCTAGAATGGAACTGTGTACTACGTATGGGTGAACTGAGAGAATTCTACTGTTGCCTTCCATTCTGGAATTTAGATAAGAACCCTCAGATGGTAGGCTGCTTGAAAGTCATGAGACCCTATTTCTTATTTTTATAATACTTCTATGAATAATTTGAGTCTCATACAAAGTATCTTGATAATACCCTCTTCTCCTTATTCTACCTTCCCACCCTCAAAAAAAGAAAGAGAAAAAAGAAAAAAAAAAAGAACATTAAGTGAAGCTCATGTGTCAGGAGCATGGATGGCAGGCTTCACCAACAGTCTTTGGAGGCAGAAGGCTGCTGTGATTGTATACTTTGACCTGTCCCATACTAGCCCAAGATGAGGCACAACAGCATTTGACTTGAAGTTGGACCTTACTATCCAAACGTGGATACTGAGCAGGCTCCTGGTATCTTGCAAGTACTGGGGAATCCCACAGCTTCCCCTCCCCCCATCCTACATGGATCAGTGCCTCCCACAGGCACTCAGGCATCCTTCAGGTACCTAGAAATCTTGTAGCCACCAGGACCTCCTGTGGGCACCATGGCATCCTTCAAGAGTCCAGACTTCCCACAGGCACCAAGACTTCTTGCAGGCACCACGACATCCCTCAGGATCTAGGGAATCCAGCAGACATCGAGGTATCATGCAGGCACTGGGCCAACCCACAGACACCCTCACATCTCATAGGCACCCTGCTATCCCACAGGAACCCTGACATCTTTCAGGTACCAGGAACTCCTGTGGATACTAGAAACCCCTATAGGTACCAGGACATTCCAAAGGCATCTGGACATCCCACAGGCACCAGGACTTGCCCCATGCTCCAAGGAGTCCAGAAGACTCATGGGTACCATGCAGGCACTAAACAAATCCACAGGCACCTGGACATCTCACAGGCTCCAGGATATCCCAAAGTCACCCAGACCTCCTATAGGCACACAGACATCACACAGGTTCTAGGGTCTCCCACAGACAGGAGGACCTCCTGTGAGAATCATGGCATCCCATAGGAACCTGGACATCCCACAGGCACCAGGACTTTCTGCAGGCACTAGGACATCCCCCAGGATCCACGAAGTCCTACAGACTTCCAGGCATCATGCAGGCTCTGGGCCAACCCACAGACACCCAGACATCTCATTTTTTAATATTGCAAATCAATAAAAATTGGAGAAGCCATTTAGTTACATTTGGAATCAATTCCTTTACTGGAACTACAGCAATGACCAGTATGGCACAATAACCCTAAGGGTGCAGTAGTGGCACACATACCTTGACATTAGCCAACAGATCCCTAATTGCAATTAAGATCAAGTCAATAAGAGAAATACCTTGCCTAGTAGTAGAAACCTAAGCAATTACTCAAGGCTAGTGGAGTCATAGATTTTGGAGAAGAACCTACAATCATCATTTTACTAATCCATAACTACATTCTCAAAATTTGTCCTTATAACCATAGATCAATCTAGTTATCCAATCTCCCCCCCCTTCTACCTCAATCAAGGAGACTTTTCAGGTGGGGGGGGCAGATGGAAGCCATTACTGAAAACCATCACCAATCAACATGAAGTTGTGGAGCCCAGTCCCAGTGAATCAATCTAGGAAACAACTCCTGGACCTAAAGCTCAGGGAACATTGTAGAAAAGAATAAGAGAATCAGGGAGTTTGCCAGCTTACTCCTCAGTCAAGTACTCAGCCAATTACTTCGAGAAGGTGCCTCTAGTAATGTCGGAAGCTACATCCATAAAGTCTTACCCAGATGACTACCTCAACAGGAGCCGAACAAGGATGACAATAGACATGCAAAGGTGGATAGCAGAAAGCCCTGGAGGCCTCAGCTCTACACAAAGAACTCCAGGTGACTAAGAAAGATGCTGGGAGAAGGAGAAATAGTTTTCCCAGGGAAGAGCACACCAATAGGCTATCTAATACCAAAAGGTTACCCAGGAGAACATACATACATATTATATAGACTGGGTGTGTTATATTTATATTTTTAGGTTTGGGACAGAGAAAAGGGAAGGTGAAATTGATATATTATTATCTCAAAAAAATTAAAAGTGCATACGAAGAGCTTGTTGATTTCTGTCATGCTTTATTACTGAAAAAATTAAAGTGAGTGAGAATGGAGGCAGGATGCAGAGGAATATGCACATTAAAAATAAACTCAGATATTTTGCAACTTCACTGTTTAAAAATTGTGTGCACAACCATCTGGAATATTACCTCCCTCATATAGAAACTGAGAGAGAAGTATCGTAGACTCTATTGCAGTCTTGAATTTCTCCTGAAATACTTTGACTAAATAACCATCTATTGCATACTTGAATGCCTCTAGTTACAGAACACCCACAATCAACAAATTTACTCATTCAATCTTTGAAGAATTCTAACTGTTCTGCCCTAGGTAAAATGCTATTTTCTCAACCCTACACAATGACTACAAAATGAGGTTATATCCTTTTTATACCAAAATAACCTATATCTAAAGACAGTCTAGTTTTGGCAAACTAGCACTTATCAGTATTATTTCAAGTCTTTCTTCCAGTTCTTCTTCTTACATCCTGCCATTTCCATGCTATTGGACTGCTTGTATACATACTCTTTCTTCCATAGAGAAAGTAAATATGTTTTGGGGAGGAAGGCAAGCGAAGTGTGAGCTTTTATGTGAAAAGCATAGTATATCAGGAGGTGCAATGTCCATGAAGGGTAAATGTCTCTAGGTGTACCCTTTCTCTTCACATTGGATCTATATTAGCTAAGGGACATGGATTAAGGGTGATTTGGATACAGCTCCCCAGAAGATTAATGGACATTAAGTTTTTCAGTTCAATTTGAATAAGTGACCCTAGTTTTTGTTATGAAGGATTATCTGAAAATATGTGTCAGTCTAACCTATGCTGATAGTACATTGTTAAGTATCATTTAACCACTCTGTGGGAGGCACAGAGGATCATTGTATCAGCTTCAGCAATGAAGGTGGGCAGACATCTGGAGATATTCACATATGTTTTGAGTGGGTGACATACAAACAGGGCGCATGTCCTGATAGGAATACATTTCTCAGAAAGGTTAAAAGTAGTGGTAGGAAAACGATCTTTAAATTGTCAGGAAGTTATAAGAAACTTCCCTTCTATTTAATCATAGTTTGGGAGTGATGTCCCAGGGTGTTTTCCTTTCTTTGTATTCTATTAATATCCCATTCTTCATATGCTTTGCAAAGTCCAGTTGCTGGGTGTCAGGGTTGTATCTCTCACTATATGATCATAAAATTAGTATGCCCATTTCAATGGATGTGTCTTCCAGTTATCTCCCAGTCACACTCTGGTTGTTTATTTGGAATGTAAAGAAGGGAAAGGAAATTTTTATAAAATGTACAGATATCTCTTACACACATTATAACCTGTGTGAGTTAACATTGAGGCAGTTGGTAAGCCATGTCGTTATTGTAGAACCATGAAAGGACAACAAAAATTCAGGTCAGTGAATCACCGTCAACTTGGAATACTTTAGACTTTTATTTTGGTCAGGTGCCTTGAGGATATATCAAGTAGGCCACGTTAGAATTTCCGCTAATTTGAAGAAATGATCACTATGGAATTCTGAGTTTTCAAATCAGATATGCAGAATCTTTATCACTTTTCTTCACAATAATAACCCAATATGAAGAAGCCATAATACCCTCCTATGGAAAGAATGGATTCAGTGGCTGTCTTACTAAGGGACAGGCACCTGGAGAAGTTGAGAGAAGTAGTGTCATACAGCTTTTGGAGTATTTTTTTAAGGAATCTGTTCTAAAAATCTCTCTTTGGAAGTTAAGGATCATGAAATATCAGATACCTTGATTATCAGCCCATTGTTAGGAGAATATTACAGTAAAAGGTACATTGTTATTGAATAGCAAATGGTCCATAATTTTAGAAGTTAGGTTTAGGAGTCACAGTGGTTTAGAATTAATGAGCTGGGTCAGTATAGCTACTTATGACTGGATGAGGCATCACCAGTCATTTTAAGAGGCTCAAGGTTTAACATACTTTATCCACAGAGAACAAGTGGCAGCCACAGATTCTGGAATATGGTTTGCCTAATTTTAGGACAATCTGGTCCACTTTGGCCAAGATTTTCTAGTCTTGATGTGCGATAGTATTCTATGCCACAGGAAGAAGTAATTGTTATTTGATAACAGGATGTAATGTTTTCCCTCTGTTTCCCATGCTGTGATGGGTTTAGGCAGCCCTCTTGTCAATATGGGAGAGCAGGCTCAATATCCAGATTAATGCTAGATATTCTGATAGATACATGACCCTATTCATTGGAATCCAATGGTGTGGCTGAGATGCCTAAGTTTGTAGCACTGAGATGTGTTGATTTCTATCCACAAAATGATTCCTTGAATCTGCCAATCTATATTTTTTTCAAGTGGTAGAATATTGGTTGTTGGAAACAAGAGTCCTAAGCTCAAAGAGCTAAGTACAACCACAGGCTTTTACTACTGCACCAACTGAGCATGCCTGTTTTCTATTCTATGTAACTAATGTTGGGGCTTATACTTTGAATTACCAGGGAATACCATAAGGTTTCAGTTTAGCTAAAGTATCAATATACCTGACTTACGAATTGGATAGTTTTTAATAATGTTGACAGTGGGTTAAGGCTTGGTATTTCTCCTATAGGAATCATTGCCACTTCTTCTGGCAAAGTTTAGATGTTGTTGGGGTCAGATTTATTTTAGTTTTGAAGACAGCATTTCCAATTGGCAAGCAAATTTTGATGAGCCTTTTCTACCATGTCAGTCATTTAGTACAAGTTGGTTCTTTCTAAGATGGGAATACTAGCCTGGATACAGTGCAGGAGCTCATTTTGTAAAAACAAACAAACTAGCAAAAAAAGAGAAAAATGAATGATCCTTTCAAAAGGATTCTGATTGTTTAGCCCTCACAGATTATGATGCAAACCCATAAAGGCTCTACTGGTTTCTACCTTCTACATGGCAAACTCATCAGTCAAAAAGAAGTTTGGGTGAAAAAGCTCATTAGGATTGTGGGTTCTGGGAGCTATTAGCCCTCTATGCATGCGGATCTTCACAATGAGGAGAATATATTCTGGCACTAATGAGATGGAGGAATATAGGAATATAATATACCACTTTCTTCCATAATTAAGATAGAGAAGCAACAAAAACCATCACATTAAATTGCATGAAGGGCTCTATCTACAAGACCTGGTTCACTTTTTCTATTATTAATCTATTAGTTGAATCCAGGCATACCCTTTCCACCAGGAGAAGACGTTATTTGGTGAACTTGATCTTTTAGTGACCAAGGTTGTCAAAGTTTGAGACCCTCCTCTCCCTAAAGTTTCATTGGAAGCTAAATGGATATGGTCTTCAGTGCTCCATGGGAACAGAATTTTTTGGTCTACTTCTAGAATCAACTTAAAGTAATGAAGATAAGCACAGAAGAGACAGAGAAAAACAGGATTACAAAGACAGAGTGCCTGCATCAGTAAGTACGGTTCTGCATTTACTTTCAGTTTGAGTGGCACACCAAAGTTCATGGTTCAGCCACAGACACTTCCGGTGTTCCAGTACCCTAGTTTCATTTCTATTGCTATGATAAAAATACTTGGATAAAAAAAAAAATCAAGTTTGGGGAGAAAGGGTTTGATTTAATTCACAATTTCAGACTATAGTTCCCAAAAGCAGGGAAGTCAATGAATTTAGAACAGCTAGTAACATCAGATTTGTAGACTACAGTGGAGAAGAATGAACACATGCATCCTTAGTGCTGAGCCTGCTTTCCATACTTACATAGTAAAGGACTGAAACCCAGGAAACGGTGCTGCCCACAAGGGACAGGTCTTCCCACCTCAGTTGAAACAATCAAGGTAAACCCACGCACAGGGCGACCTGATCTAGACAATCCCTCACTGGGAAATTCTTTCCATGGGATTCTAAACCGAGTAACTTGTCAATTAAAACTATCACATTGAGCTGTAACATCATCATTGGTAACATTATTGGTAACATCATCTATTTCAGCTTTGATGATCAGTCATTTTGCCCATCATCTATAACCACAGTCACATTGCCTTCAGACTGGGTCCCCAGGTTTTCACTTTGCGGTTGACTTAGGTTTATTTAGTCATGTACTATAAATATTTTAAAAAGTAATTTCACCCAAATTTTGAACATTTACTATTGTACTCTCAAGAAAAAAAATTCTTGTCCATTGTTTACATAAGGAATATGGGACTTTTCTATATCAGTGTCATGCTTGTTTATTTGCTTTTTTGTTTTATGTGTATAAGTGCAGATGCAATCCAGAAGTAGACAACTTTATCAGTTATTTTCCACCTAACATTATGAAACAAAGTTTCTAAATCAAACTGGAGCCCAATGGTTCTTCTAGGGTGGTAGGCTAGTGAGCTCTAGGATTATGTCTGTTTCTACCACTGCTGTGTTGGAGTTACAGGAACACACTACAACAAACTAGCCTTTAGGCTTTCACACAGGTGCTAGTGTTAACTTAGGTCCTTGTGCTTGTGCATCAAGCACTTCACTGATTGACACAAATCACTAGCCTCAGCAACATTAATATAAAAATATTGTGTTTCTTTGGGTCAGTTTGATACTTTCTGATGAGCTACTTCTCCCAGCACTCTACAATCAATCTGGCTGGTGGGAACCCTAATGCTAGTTAATGTTTCATTTGCAGTTTCCTTGAGGACTTTGTCTAACAGAAAATTTTGGAAAGCTACAGTTTACATATACTGACTATGATATATTTCAACCACTCCCATAAAATGAACAAATAAAGAAAAAAACTTAACTTACCACCTAGCCAACCGACCAAACAACAACAACAACAAAAACAAACAAACAAACAAACAAAAACCCTGAGTCTGAGTCTAGACTTTTGTTGTTATTTGTTATGGATCTCGATGACACAAATTCAAACTCCTCAGGTGATGCACCACCATACTATTGTATTGTCTCCTGTTGCCTCCCTTCCCTAGCAATCCTTGCTTGCCTCATCCTTTGTTTTGTAACCCAATCAGCCAGCTTTTAATGTTATACCTGTTTTTTGCTCAACTTGGTCAATACATTCTCTCATCTCACTTTCAGTACAAGTACATGTCTTTGCAACTAGAGTGTCTGAAAATGAATAGACACTTGTGCCAAATTCTGCCCACGTAGCACTGTTTGTAGACAAGTTGTAAAATAGAGTTCACTTAAGCCTAACTACCACCTTTACTGGGAGTTATCTCCCATACAGGAAAGGCATTTTCTAGAAATTTCCGCAAGTTTTTAAATTTACTGGAAAATATTCCCTGTCTATTGTTGCTATGGTTAGTTTTATGTGCTGGGCAATAACCAAAAGAGACAATGCACTTTTTAAAGAATATAAACTCCAAGGAAGGAATTGCAATACATTTGGAAAATTAAAAGTGCTATGAAGAAGCCCACAGGAGGAGGGAAAAGAGAAGAGGAAATAAGTCAGGGTTCCAGTGTGAGGACAGGGCTGAGGAAGAGTGGGTAATGGGAATTAATATTCAGTGGTGAAGTCAAAGTGCATCTTTGAAATGAGAATTGAGTCAACATTAGGAAAACATTATAGGCAAACAAACTTCTGTGGAAAGAAGCTTTTGCTTGCTTATCATGAATTAGGTGCATAGACTATTGCCAGGCACAGAATAGCTCAGGGACATTTGCTGAACAGACTGAGATGTGTGCATTATATGCTGAGTACAGTTCCCCATTCACAGATTGACAGGCAAAGTCCATGTTTGATCCATGCTCAGCCTCCAACTCTCCTGTGAGCAAACGAAGGAAGACCTAAACCCAGAACCAAATACTTTTTAGCTCTAAGCAGAGCATCTGATGGTTCAGTGGTTCTGAAATATTGCGGCTGATCTGGCCTCCCTTAGGAACAATCAGCAAGCTTACATCTTGCTCTGCATGACTGAAGGAATTCACCAGAGGAATCTCTCTGGGACAAAGTGCGGATCTGGTCCAAAGGAAAATTCCATTTTATAACTTAGAAAACAGAAATTGTTGGCATAAATAAGCTTTCCCACTTCACAAGGTATTGTGCTTAAAACTCGGTTGAATGCCCTATTACATCAAGCCAGTATATGGCTCACTATGTCTTGCTCATTGCTCCTGTTCTAATACTTGAGTCATAATAAGCACATTCCTTTTGTATATACTATTGTTAAGAATTTTGAGGCAAGCTGTTGTTTTCTCTTAGTCATTTTGATCCTGAGTAAGGAGCTGGAACTTTACAAAAACTCATTTCATTTAAGTCATCAGAATGTCTTCACTTTCTTATACAATGTCCTCTGAAGATGTTCTACTTGCCTTAAATTGTGGTATTTAAAATTGAATGAGTATACTATTTGTGTTCTCAGTAGTACATAACAGAGAACACTGCCATCTCACTTATTCAAGATATATTTTTATTAATACATCTTAAAATCACACTAGCTCTTCTGGGGACAATTCCATCTCATTAGAGGAGCTCATTGAGCCAATTGCCAGCTAAACCAATTGTTATTTTCACCTGTGTTCTGCTAAGCCAAATTTCCTACATGCTCTACTTTTACTGTCGTTTACTGGGGCGCCTCAGCAGTCACTACACATTTTTTCTTATTAAATTTTACCTTAAAGATATACAATGCTTCAGACTGTCAAAATACTCTCTATTGTGAGTCCATTACCCAATATATTTTTCCATTTCCCCCAGTTTCATGTCACTGTCATATTTGATGAGGCTGCTATTGTGATTGTTATCCAAAGTTGTGGATTTAAACTTTATACAAATAGGAAGCCACTGAAAGGAAACTGCTACATAGTAGCCTAAAGTTTGAATTTGATACTTGTCAGTTTAATTTCATTCTGTATTTGTTATCATTATATTTATATTTATTCATCATGAAGTTCTTTTGATGAACTAAATGAGGCAGTTATTGTTAAATACACCAATTTCCAAATCAGAGTTTATAGGTGACAGCTAAAATCAGATCAATCTCATCATCCAATTTACTAGAATATTTTGTTTTTGTTTTACAGTACTGAGGATGTTGTGACTGAAATAGAAGTAGTCACAACAGTTTGCTTGACTTTTTAACTTCATTGTCCTTTAAATCTCAGAATAGATTTTTGTGGAATGAATTGGATATTTGAGGGAATGGTGGTAGAAACCTTTGTATTGAAACCAAAAGATTAATGCATTTCAAACAATAGTGTTACATTCTTTAATAGTTATTTCTTGAGAATCATCTATATGACCAGTACTATTTGAGGTTCTTGGAATAAAGTAATGTACAAGAACAAAGACACACAAGTGGCTGTTGGAAACTACGTTCTAAATAAATGAGACAAGATACACCCATATGCCTTTACAGATATGTGTTCACATTTACATACGAATAGACATAGTTCAAAATGCATTATGTAGGCCAGGCAGTGGTGGTACATGCCTTTAATTCCAGCAATCAAGAGGCAGAGGCAGGCAGATCTCTGTGAGTTCGAGGCCAGCCTGGTCCACAGAGTGAGTTCCAGGAAAGTCAATGTTCCAACAGAGAAACCCTGTCTCGAAAAAAACAAAAAAACAAATCAAAACAAAACAAACATGCATTATGTACCCATGTATGTGTTGCTTGTTATGAGCAAAATTGATGTTAGTAAAACTGTACAGGACTGGGAGAAGCATGCAGATTCCACTCTTCTCCCCCTTCCAAGCACTTCCACTAATTTTCAGATGACTACCAGTTGCTATCTGGTGATTATATCAGATTTCCCCAGCTTATGCTTTTACTTCACGAGAGGATAATTTTACACCTTGTTTTTTTCCTTTGATCCTAGTTTTCATTCTTATTTTCAGCCAGTAACTTCCAGCCAGGACTTTCTCCTACTCTAAGGAAGTAGAAGCTGTTGAAAACAACTCTTGTAGGTTACCACCTTCTGAAAACTCCTTGCAATGCAGATCCTGCTTCTCATAGATACATGATTTATTCCTATTCAATGTGAATTTTTCTGCATGTTCACTGAGTTCCACCTCTTACTGCTTATTCAAAGATCTACCTTTAGCAATTTTTCTACATACATCTTGTGATCTCTTCTTCTCTCTTTCCCCCTCCTGTTTTTCAGACACGACTACAAAATCCAGGACCTTATACTGCCTAGTGTGCCATTTTCCAACATATGTAATCTACATTGCAATTTACATTCTCCAAATATATTTTTTCTCTTCTGGTTACAGCTAAATACCCAGCACATAGAACCACACCTAGCAAATAATAGTCAGTTCATGAGTATTTCTACAGAGTTTAGAGGATAAAATTTGGGACCCTTGGCTCATTGTTAGCTAGGCCAGGGATCTACCACTAAGCTACATTCTCTGGCCTTACATTTCTTTTTTTTTTTTTTTTACTGGAACAATTTTTCCCATCAATCCTCTTTTGGATATAATTTTCTCAAATCCTCACTACCTCATTTCTTTGCTCTCATTTGAAACAAAATTTCTCAAAATATTTTTTTGCACTCATGATTACCTACTTCTTTTTCTTTAATTTTTTTAAGTTTTTTTTTTCTGTAATGTAACATTATGGAAGGTTGCACAAAATGATCTTCAAGCCAGTTCAGTAAGTAAGCTCAAATACTGCCCAACAGGCTGCTTGTACTCATAAAACCTTTTGTTTGGGCCAATAATAATAGCCTTACATCTTAGCAAGAATCACAGGCACTGAGACTTAGATTTTTGTCAATTCAAAACCTTACCTCTTACCACCCATGCCATCAATGCTTCTGCTAGGCTACTAGGAAAAGTACAACCTGCTGGCCCATGTAGAAAGAGTTTCAGACTCATTCGCCAAGGTTGGTGATGACAAAAGGCAGAGAATAAAATGTTTCAAACAGCTCCTGTTGAAGTTAATCTTTAGTATCATGAAAAATCAGCTGTGATCAATCTGTAGCTTTCTTAAAATACTTATAGCATGTGTCACAAGTCATTTATTGGTGTAAGAGCAGTCAGTTGGCTGTTTGACCTTTTGTGCAAGGTGGTCATAGCAGCAATAAAGAGATGTTAATAAAGAATCAAATCATCCCATTCTGTCAGGCATGCATACAAATAAACACTGAAAGAACTTACTGTAAGCACTAACTGTGATCCTTTTCTACAGATTTTAACAGTCCTTTAACAGTGCTCACTACTGTACCAGTGTCTAGGGAGAGGGACTTCTCTTTACCTTAATACAATCAACATAAAGATATAGATTACTTTTAGTTTCTCAAATTCCTTCATATGCGTATTCTAAATGAATAGTCCTGTCTCTTTCAACACAAAAATCATTCTCTAACTGCTTACATCAGTCGTTATAGATACATAGATTTATCACACAAGCTACACATCTCTAAACAGGTGGGTACAGCTTATTTCAAATGAATGTAATGAAAGTTATGCAGTTTCTGTGACTATATGTCTTTTAGACTCTTCTATGTTTGCGAGAGCTCCTATCAGGTGTGTTATATATGTTTTTTTTTGCCATATTTGTGCATTGCATGAACACATAGTAGCTTATATTCCAATTTTACCATGGATGGACATTTGATTATATTTTAGAATTTAATTATATCAAATGATGCCCACTATGGGAGTTTCTGCTCATGTCTCTTAACTTTTAACCTATACACACTTCATTTGTGATTTGAACTAGACGTTCAATTGCTGAGTCACAGACTCACATGTTTTCTTTTCAACATGTGTCTGCTTACTGTCTCAAGTCAGTATACAGAAGTTCCGGCCAATCTAAGCCTTCGCAGTAGTAATCTATGTGCTTTTAATTTATACTTCTGTATTTTCTAGTAATGTTGGACAGGCGCCCTTTCATATGGTCACATGCTATCTTGGAGATCCACTTCGGAAAAGTATCCGTCCATGTCCTTCTGATGCTCAGTTTTCCATTTGACCGCTTTCATTTCCTAGGGGTTTGCAGAAATTTCCCATATTCTTGTTATTAGTTTTATGTCATCTATAAATGAACGACGGAGAAGTTTATTTTTACTTGTGTATAAAATAATTGTCTTTGTGCGCTGTTGGGAAAAGGGATTCACAGGCCTTGTCATTTTGTGTTGCTTGCAGGTATTGGTTTCTGTGGGGATTGCTTATTTGCTAATGATCTGCACGCGCTATCAGTAGAACACCCGAGGGGTTCTGAAAGAGTTAAAACACCTGAGCTGAGACACTCAGGGTTCCACTGCACAGGACGGCTCTTGCCAGGATGGTGGTTCCCTCTGCTGAGGTCCGGAAGGGCTTGCACCTATGGAAAATGCCTCCCTGTCTTCTGTGCTGAACTAGCACAGCAGTGTATTGCTACAAGTGAATAAACAAGCCTTCACGTTTTAATTTCTGAATAATTATAAAGAATAAGTCAAATTTACAAGTGTTTCCTGTGCTTTTAGAACTCTCGTGCTTTGTAAATATTCCCCAACCTAATGTTATAATATCATGCGTCTATATATTTTTTTTTAATTTAAGTTTTATATTTTGACTTTTACTCCATTCAAAAGCCATTATGATGTGTGGGTATAGGGTCAACTTTAGTTTCCTGCCACCTTCTTATACAATTATTTTCTCTGTCACACACCTGTCTTAGTCCTTCACTTGATAATAGGTCTCTGCTTCTTGTCGCTTTCTCAGTGGGACCCTCCTGGCTATCCTACTGAACACTGCAACTTCTCCATACTTAGCAGATAGTACTGCAGCCTTTAGGACTTTATTCCAATACAACAATCCATACAGTTTAGTTTTTAATGTCTGCTTTACTATTGGAATGTAACCACAATGAAGTAAGAAATATCTGTCTTTTTTATTCAGCCATCAAGTACCTAGATGGACTGCAGGAGGTAATCAATATTTGTTCAGTTAATGATTAAATAAAATGAGACAGAATACTTTATTCACGTCAGTACCCTCAGTTCTTTTTCAAACTATGTGGTTCATTGAATTGGTGTCCAGTGAAATTTCAAATAGAGTGCATTTGACCCTTTGTGATATTACTGTTACCACTTATAGAATAGTTACAAATAAGTATTGGAGAAAACCCTTTAGATCCCCCAAGCTACTCTTTGTACCTCTAGGATTATGTGCCCTAGAACTTCATCCAAAGAATGCCTTTAAAACACTCATTTTGTGCCAGAAAATGTAAGATGTAGTCAAAGTAGACTAGACTGGCCCTTACCTTCAAGGAACTTGGAATTTGATAGCAAACAATTTAAAAAGCATAAAATTAGGGCATGTAATTTAACTCCAAGGTGTTAGGATTGAGATGGGGCTCCAACAGTGCTTGCGTAATTGCAGAGAAATCTTAAAGGAGTAGTAAAAGGTGCTTGGAACATGAGAGGAGGCCCTCAGCCACAATCTCCAAAATTCTCTAAGGACCTATGTTAGTCTGAGTCAGCCCCTTAGCTAAGGGATTAAATAAATCCCTTGAGGGTAGATTGCACAGGATCTGAAGGCCTCTTGATCAAAGCTTAGAAGGACAGATATATGAAGTCAGGGATGTAGTTTGAGTCTTAGTCCACTTAATTGTTATATTTTTAATCCATTCTCTAAATATATATTGAGTACCTGTTATATATCAGGCTCTTTTTCACTTCATTTATATAGGTTAGCTCATGTTTACATGAGGGGACCAGGATTCAGAGATGTGAACATATTTGCTTGAAGTAACAAAACATTTAATTTGTAGAGCTGGGCTATAAATCTTGGAAATCTGTTATGAGGTGAAAATCTTGACCTCTCATCACCGCCTTCATTTAAATGACTAACACATTTATTTATAAAGCAACTAGTTAAAAAATGTCAGCTATGTTTTTAGTATTATATTAAAATCTGGGATATTAAGTGAATTAAGCATATCTATTTTCAGACAAACAGTCGCTCATATACAATTTGGTTGTAAGTGCATTTGAACTTTGGAAAGAAAAAGATCATTCTAATCATCAAATAACAAAAGTATTTGAAAGCATTATTGCAAACCATGTAGACATCTACGACCAGGAATTTATTATAATTTATATTATTTAATTATAGGTCCTATGACTAAATAATCACTTTAAAGTCATTTTTTGTTTTAATTAGCCATTTCTTCTATCTTATTGCTCTCGTTCTTTCCCCTTTTATCAAGAAGTAAATATTCATGTGTAAGGTAACAGTGGAAACATGCCTCAGTTATAGCAATTCGAATCTTACTTTTAAAAGAAACATAAACAAGAGATCTCTTTGCTTATTTAAAATATGATCAAGCTAGAATCAGCAGCTCACGTCTGCAGTATGAGCACTTGGGAGATGTATGATGATTTACATGAGTTATGGCTCAACCAGGATTATATAGTGAGTGCTAGGTCAGCCTGGGATAGAGAGTGAGACCTTGTTTCCAGAAATAATACAGAGACAAATGAACTGAACATAAAATAAAGAAACATGCAAAAACTAAACAAAAAAGGCAACAAGAACAACAGAGCCACAAAAATTATTAAATATACAAAATGCTTGATTTTTCACACCCATTTTAAGGATATAAATATTGAAGCAACAGAGCAAATAAAACAAAACAAAATCGAAACACCTGTCTTGTCAAAACACCTATTGTGTTTAGCCACTCGAGATAAGACATCAATGTCCACAGTTTTGATCTCCTACTGGTGACTCACTGAAGTAGAGAAAAATGAGAAATGTACATTCTAGTAAATCATGCATTGTGTTAATAAAATACAGAGGCAGGAGAGAAAACCTATTAAATGACCTTTCATACAGCCTGTGATTCTATAATGGCTCAGTGTCCTTATCTGTAAATTTGGGGCAGAGTGGTCATAGCACACTGCATTTCAGGGTTATTGTTTATTAGCTACATTAAGTCAATGTAAGTAAACTGTTTATAACTCTTTCTGGTCCTAGTAATCTGTTATTTCTATTACTGCTAACTAGAAACCATATATATATATATATATATATATATATATATATATATATATATATATATATATATATAATCTATTATTATTAGATATGGAGAACCCCTACTACTTAATTCCTTTCTCAGGGTTTTGATTATTAAATGTCGCTTTTGTTGATTTCTGTGCAAGAGAAAGCAGTTACACGTGATTACCCAAAGCTGAAAGCCAAGTACCAGTTAGATAGCAGCCATGAATGCAGTGCAGGATTTTGAAGAAGGGCTTAATACATAAGCGTCTGAACATGTTTAGTAAATTGTCCTCAACATCTCCACGTAGATTCTATTATTTCTACAAATTCCTTTACAATACTGCATTTTCATGTCAGGATGAACACAACCTCACTTATCTCACAAAGGAGCCTTTCCAGCTGTTGAGCTCAGAACTCTATTCTTAAGTGTTTCATAGGGAAGTGGAGATAAGATAGACCACATTATGGTGTTTAACTAGGTACTCGGAAGAAAAACTTCCAACGTCAGGTGTACTAAGGATGATTTTTAGCTTTAATCAAAGACAATCTAATAGCTTAATGAAGTCCCTGGCTTCGGCTGGCCCTAGTCCTCTAGCAAATCACTGTTTTGGGAGTGTATTTTTCACACATTGGAACGTACTTATGAATGTTTCTGTAATTTTATTACAAGTGCCTATCTCATCTCACTCTATATAATTTTTAAATAAGTTTGTTGTTGTTATTTATGTGTTTGTGTGTGAGAGAGAAAGAGAGAGAGACAGAGAGAGACAGAGAGAGACAGAGAGAGACAGAGAGAGACAGAGAGAGAGACAGAGACAGAAACACCTAATCTCTGTTCTAACCTTACATTTGTATAAATCTTTGAAAAAACTCTTTAGTTTTACTATTTTCTCCATCCTCTCATGAGAATGATTATCTTTTTATGTCCAAATATTTAGATGTTCCTGAGGTTATAAACCACATTCCTTCAGAAATCTTAACCATAAAAATTATTGTTTGTTGATTGATCATGGTTTCAGCTTTCCTGCCTTGCTGGGATCTCAGAAACAATTTCTTGGATAATTTCTGTAACTTTTTACAGTTAGCTTATTTATAAATGATCCAGAAAATTTTCACTAGCTCAACAAGAGGCAAATTTCAAGTTTTACAATAAGGATGAAAGAATTTAAGTTGTAATCTAAGGGTCTGGAGAGATGGCTCGTGGTTAAGCGTGTTTGCTGTACTTGCAGAGAATCTGAGTTCAGTTCCTAGCCCCAGCTACTTATAACTCTTGTTCTAGTAGATTCAATATACTCTTCTAGCCTCAGAGGAACTCCACACATATGTGCACACAAAGATATATATATATATATATATATATATATATATATATATACATACACACATATACATATATATATATAATTTTATATTTATATATATGAAATATATATTATTTTATATTTATATAAATGAAATATATAATATATTTAATAAATTAACCTTCCTAAAAATATGTAATCTAAAATTTTAAATGTATTTTTTGGCTAACATTTATGTTCATCTCCCATTATATATGTCTTATTCAACTTTTGTCACAGAAATGATGGGCAGCTAAGTTTATAATTATTTTTTAACTACATGATTTAACCTTGTTAAGACAGTATACTCAGTATTTGTTGGAAATGAATGATGTATTCTTAGGTGACAAGTAAGTACATGGAAGGGAATTTTTTGCTTCATTGGTGGTTATTATCTTTTTAATGATTGTAAGGTCTTTGTAACCATGAAGATGCTAGTTGATTAATTTTATATCTCTCCTAAAAATCACAGGCTTATTAAACAGCTAATAGTTGAATTAGTTATTTTTTATTTGTAGAAAAAGGAATAATCTAAAACAACTATAATTTTTAGTATAATCTGTAGATCAGGAATTCAGCAATGGCTTGGCTGGTGATCTTTTTACAAGATTACAGGCTAACATAGTCTGCAGTTTTGAATCTTCTGGAAGTATGACTGAGATTAGAGAATTTGCTTGAAAGATGGCTCCCTCACTGACTGGCAAGTTAACACTGGCTGTTAGTTATAGGCTCCATGTCTTACTATAAGATACATCACCGTAATAATTAGCATTTTCATGGCAGGAAGGGACAGAACCAAGAGACTTGGGATATGAGTATTAATGTTTCTTTTCTGATTTTATTTTGAAATCAATACTATCACCATCCATGTGGTTGACCATAACCAGACCTTACTCATAGTTGAAAGAGACTCCATAAGGATATCCATCATTCCCAAGAAGTGGGCATCAAGGAGGTAATCCTGAAAGAGGCACACTGATGCAGCTATCACTGGGATTCATTTGCTGACCTACTTGCCAACTCTTACCAAATATCCATCACCATAAATCTCATTCATATGAAGACATTAGAAAGATAGCTTATTTTAAAATGGGTGAGGTAGGGTTTCAAAACACTCACACATGTTTGTTATCTGTGATAGAAAATTTAATTTCTGTTGTCTTAGACAAAGAGGTAAATGACTGTGAAAGAACTTCTGGGAATAGAGTAGATCTAAGCTAAATGCTCAGATGTACCTTTAAGTTCCAATTGCTTTTCTGTCTACTTGCTAATTTTTGTTCTTATAATGGACTCCTGCCATGATGGAAAATGGGGGGATGAATGTTGTAGGGGTCATTTACACCCATGTCCATTAATAGTATAGTAGTTCTCTGGCTGGCTTATCCTTATGATAAGGGGGAAGAAGTTGATCTAAATGTGTAGATCACTTAGGGTCCACCTGCTCAGTAAGACTGCTTACATAGTCAGAAAAAGGTGGGAACATGTTAGAAGGACCCACAATGTTGCCCACAGAGGCCAAACTCTGTATTTATTGTAATCAATATTCTTGACTTGAGCTAACCATATACATACAATTACAGTAAAGGAAATATCTAACACCTTTCTCTCTTTCTGTAAAAAGAAATGTGATTTTTAAAATCTCTGTGTCATTTGTAAATATTTGGTAATGGCTACATTGTTCTTTCTATTATTAATATTACTACAATGAAAAGATAACATTATTTTTTAAACTTTTAAAACTAAGCATTTAATTGGAGACTTTATTAGAGTGAAGATAACTTCATATATGAAATGATAATAGTACCCTTTTTAAAGTAAATCACTGCTAAAGCACATTTTTAATTATTTGAATTTCATGTGTTTCACCAGTGTGATGATTAGCTTTTTGTCAACCTGACGCAAACTAGTGTCATCTGGGAAGAATAAACCTCTACTAAAACAACGCTTCCATCAGATTGGCCTATAGACAAGTTTGTGGAAAATTTTCTAGAGTAGTAATTGTTGTGGGAGGATACAGGGCACTGAGAGCCATGCCATCCCTGGGTAGACGGTCTTGGATTGTAGGAATAAAACAGGCAGAATATGAATTGAGGAGAGAGACATTTAGTCGCATTCCATCATGCCTTATGCTTTAGTTCCTGCTTCAGGTTCCTGCCCTGAGTTCCTGCTCTGACTTCCATTCATGATAGACAGTAAGTTGTGAAATGAAATAAGCCCTTTACTTCCCGAATTGATTTTGGACAATGTCTTATTATAGTAATAGAAAACAAACTAGGACAGACAAGGGCAATTCTTAGTACTTTATAAGAAAGTCTACAAATTGAGATATTAAATACCTAGAGCATATTTAGAATTAATTCCCTCTATTTCCTTTTTATTAGATGGTAAGCTCCTTATAGTCTTCTGTCATGGCTCTTCTTTCTCTGTTTCTCAGTGTTTGTGGTGCTCTTGCAACGTGGAATAAAATCAGTAGTAATTGCCAGGTAGGAGGTAAGATTCATTTTTGTCATTAATACTCTATGGCATCCTGTCCAGTGTGTAGTGATCATGGTGATCAATAAGTGGTAATTTGCCTTATGGAACCAAGCACACCTCACACTAAAGAATGTTCATTGCAATTTCAACCTGCATCATTTTCCATATTTTTCATTATCTAAGCCAGATGAGATACTCTTTTTGATGGCTTGTATAATTTTTTAACTCAAACCTCCATGTGTTAGGAGGATAAAAGGTTCTGCTTTGTTGCTTGGTAGTTACATGACCTTTTTCAAAGTTTATCATATCTATAGCTTGAAGTTTGTCCTAGATCAGAGAATATTAGTAATGTCTACCTCCTATTAATATCAGAGGATCAAAAAATTAATGAATGTAGATCCCTGAAAATATTCATTCATACACAGAAAGCTCAGTCACACATCAGCTATGGTCATGCACAAATGGAAATTATGCCACTTTTTTTAGGAAAAGCAAACAGACGTCAGAACTGAGTTTCAAGTTACTATATACTCAGCATTGCGGTGGGAAAGCTCGGTGAAACTGGATTTCAGTGATAAGCTTGTTTAGGATTTGCTAAAGGACAAATATTTTGAATTAAAATAATTCTGGTTTGGTAATTGTCGTTGCCATTTCAAAGCCGTGGGACTTTAAAAAATTTCATTTGCCTTTTGTATTAGTTACACATTCTGTATAGCATATTATTTGCTAGCGTAAAGCAGCACATATTAATATATTAATCATTGTGTTGTTTTGTGGGTCAAGGAACTGGTGCATGCTGTTTTAGGTAGGTCCTCTGTCCAGTGTTTCGTGCTTGAGTTCTCATGAGAGGCTCTATTAGATTGCCAAGAATCTTCTTGGATTGGAAGAATTAGTTTCTTTGTGTATTCAGTATTCATGACAATTTGCTTTTTCAAGGCACCCAAGGGAGGCAGTTTGTTAGGAAGATGTCACCCACCAATTACAGTGACTTATCACCTTTGGTATGTTCTATTAGTTAAGAACAATTTACAGATCTCATTCTCACTAAAGAGGAGATCAGATATGTCAAGAAACATGTGCTATGTCAAAAGGACTTGACTACATTGCCTAAGCTTTCATTTCTTCTGCTGTGTAGATAGTGACATGGCCCCTACAAAATCCTCAACATGTTGTATGACAGTTGATGACATCCTATGCATTAACATTACCTATTAGTTACTTGATTGGTTCAAATAAGAATGAATAATTAGCTACAGAGAAATATTAAAATTAAGATTATTTAATTTTTGGGACAGGGACTCACAATATAGCCTAGGTTGGCCTGGAATTCACTATAAGGTGAATAGATAAGGCTGGCTATGAAATTACAGACATCTAATTGCCTCTGCCTCCCGAGTGCTGGAACTAAAGGCTTGCATCTCCACATCTGGCCCCAAATTAAGACTATTTAAATGTAACTTATTCTCAAGTTACTAAATGAGTTTTTAACTTTTCTTCTGTTGCTTGGCATTTCCCAACCATGTACTTCTGATTCGATAAGCCCATCCATCAATAGGAGACATTTAAGCTTCATTCAGACTATTACTTCCTTTGGCAGCAACTATACTGATAAATTCTTTTTAATGATCAAAAGCCAGAGTAAAGTTTTCTCTGTCTTTGGTCCCTTTATTTTTTTCCAAATAGAAGGCATATTTTAGATTTGCTTTATTATGACGCAAATATCACCTAAGTAGAATTTAATAATTCAGGAAGAGCTGATGCACATTTTATAGATGAAGAAATTGAGGTTTTTAAGCAGCCAAGAAGGAGGAAAAAAGCAAAAGGGAAATAGCATAGTACAAAGGACCTGATTAGAAAATGTGAAAGGGGCTTTTTAGAGAGGGAAGCCAATGTAGAAGAATAGAGGAGTAAAACAAGAAGAATTTCTAAAAAAAATCATAAGGACTCATATTATATACTACTACACTATAATACCATATACTATTAACTATTTGTCTAAAAACAGCTCATACATATAAAATGAACTTTCCTCATCTGGGATGATAATACCTCCACATACATTCACACTTGAAGTGAATGTTCCTATTCTGGACTGATAATTTCCCTCCCAACAACCAAAGACCACCTAATAAAACCTCGAATGCCAGACACGAGAAGACCTTTGTAAAATTGTTGTTGGACAAGGCTGTCCAAGAGACTCCTAAAACATAAAACCCATTTCTATTCTCCTTGGCTGCCATCCAGAACTAGAAGATGAGATTTTATTGCAGAAGACAACATGGACTTCTGAAAGAGGACCCAGATGCCTCTGAGATGGAACTGAAATAAATGACCCCTTTCTGTGGACTGGCTTTCATGGTTGCACCCACCATGAAAGCTTTCAAAAGAGGAAGACAACCAACAGTCCTACCTATGCTACCATCATGGCACCACAATCATAAGGGTGCAGTTGTGGGAGGCATACCTTGATAGTAACCAAGAGGTCTCTGTGTAGACTATTCTCAACAATAGAGAAAGCATAGCTTATACTAGAAACAGCCAACTACTCATGGGAAGTGAAGTCATGTATCTTGAAGGAAAACCTACAACCACTACTTCATGAAACCAGCCTAATTCCTAACTACATTCTAAACATTTGTCTTTATACTCACAGATAAGAGTAATTAATCCTTTTCTCACACCAAGGAAATGTCTCATTGCGACAGGTGGAGACTATTATAGAAAACCACAATCAATGAAGATGCAGAATTGTGGAGCCTAATGCATATTTCTACAAAATAATCTTGAACCTAAGGCTCGGGGAACATTGTAGAAGAGGGGCCAGAAAAATTGGAAGAGCCAGAGAATAAGAGAACTTGTTGTGAGACTATGTCTCCTATGTCAGAAGCTACATCGAAAAATTGTCACCAACACAAGTACATAAACATGAGCTGAACAAGGACAATGACCATAGACATGTCAAAGTGGATGGGGAAAGCCCAGGAAGCCTCAGTCTTACAGGAAGAATGACAAGAAACCAACGAATGCTGTGAGTAGGAGAAATAGTCTTGCCCAGGGATGAGAACACTGATTGGTTTATCCAATACAAAATGGTCACCTATGAAAGTATATATCCAAATAACATCATATAGACGGAGGAGGGTATATTTAGTAATATAAGTATATACATATGCATATATGCATATAATAACAATTAATAAGAAAGGAGGTCATGAATTTAAAAGAGAGCAAGGGGATATATGGGAGGATTCCGAGGGGAAAAAGTAAAGGGAAATAATGTTATTATAATCTCAAAAATAAAAGAACAAAAATAAGTCCTGTATTTTAATGCTGAATCTTAGGTTTATGCAAACTGTACTGTTTCAACATGTATTTGGAGACTCTCAATACCACACTAACATTTAACTTGTGTTAGTCATAGAGTGGATATCTAGAGTCATTGCAATTTTTCAAAAATTATTCTACTGAAAATTTAGACTAAGGGATGAAAATACCAGTAGATTCTTTTATGCCACATAGGTATACTGCACTGACATTGAAGGCCAGCTTGGTTCGTGATGTAAAGGAGAATATAAGTATGAATGATGAACTGACATTTATTTTCTTTAAAACCATAATAAAACCTTATAAAAATACAATAAAATACTAAACTTGAGCATCACATCACAACCAATGGAAACCAACCATAAACCTGGGCAATGTGTATAAATCACTGTAGTTGGACCTTTGATAATAGGCAACACAAAATAATTGTTCTAGATAAAGGAAGATTTACTAAAAGAGCCTCCATAATTTCTCTGAGTGTTTGCCTAGGACAGATTTGGAGCTGTAATACAAGGGGGTAGAATCTAAGAATATAAAGGGTCAGCTGAAGAAGCTAAGGTACTACTGTGGTCTGGAACTACCATGTCTTCTAAAGATATATGTGCTAAACATATGGTCCTTAGTTTGCCTGGGATACCACTGTGAGGTAGGGGAAGTTATTAAGTATGTTGGATCTAGTTAGATGTATCCTAGCCATTTAATTGTGTTCCCTTTTACAGGATATTAGCAACTTAAGCCTTCCATTTTTATTCCCTTGTTCCCAAACTATTGGAGGTAAGCAGCTTCCCTTTTAATGGGGTGTATCCATGATGATTTTTAAGGTGGCCTGGGACTAAAATCTCTGAGAGTCTGAGGCATATTTGGGTTCATTTCCTTTGAAAGTTAATTATCTCATTAATTTTGTTATTGTAACAAAAAGCAATTTAATATAGTCACCAAAAGACTGTTTTCTGTAAAACTGAGCACTAGAGGCATAGGATCATCTCTTCATATCAATAATTTTGTGGAACAGAGACTCCCAGTAAGTTCCTCATTGAGTTCTATTTTACAAGGACATTGTAAGACTTCTAGAGATTACTAAAGATCAGCTAATAGATATGATGTCAGAGCAAACACGTAAATAGTACTGAGGAATGTTAGCATAAAGAACCATCTCCTGATCTCTTGGGGAATCTCACTGACATATGAAAAAGTGAGATTACTTAGAAGAAGGGAAGGCTCCACAACAGTTCCTTGTCTGAAAAACTGAAATCCATTCACTGGACTTAGGCTTTTTCTGCACTAGCCTTAAATAAGCCAAGCAGAGTTTAAGCTGATCTTTAGAATTGAGAATTTGGGGGTAGAGTGCATAATATTAGCACTTCAGAGGAAATATTTTTGGTTTTCCATGGATCCATCTAACAGGATGTAAAATCAAGGCTAAATGAAACAACTTAGAAGATGATCAGTTTATAATTGATATGCCTAGTAAAACAAATGTATAAGGGCTTCAGAAGAAAATAATAGAATCCAAAGCCTCTATAACATTTTTTCCACTGTATTATATTCAACAAAAATAGGTAGATGTGCAACTAAATAGAAAAATGTAAGTCTGTGACAAAAAGCAAATCAGAAAGACATTAGAAACTACAATCAAGGTGCCCTGATGGAGGAGTTAGCAGATACATTCTCTGAATCAACTAATATGAACATGTACAATTATAATAAAACATGTTCAAGTAATTAATGGAAAATAGCTAAATGCATGAATACATTCATCAGAAAATTGAAACTGTACTAAAGCTAAATGAAAATACAGAATGTGGTAAATATGACAGCCAAAATGAAAAGTTAACTGAATGAGCTTAGTAACAAATTGGATATAGAAAAATATAGAGTCAATAAATGTAAGGACAAATAGACATTACCCAATTTATAAAAGAAATGGAAAAGATTGAATACATTACAAGAGTGATACAGATCTAATGACGTTATTAATTGAAATTCCAGAAGAAGACTCTGAAAGGTTTAGAAAAATATGACTGATAATGCCTTGTGGCTTCCTAAATGTGATATAATATAGCTCCCAAGAACCAAAAATTCTTAGACTTTCATGGAGGAGCAACAGAAAGCACTGCACAGAATCATGCATTATCTACTAAAATCTAAAGGTAAAGAAAATAATATTGAAACCAGCTACAGAGAAAAGACAAAGTTATAAAGGAGAACAATGATACAAATAATTGCTATCTTCTCTGACTGACATGCTTTAAATATCATGAAATCTACAACTCAGTTTAGAATTGAATCTGAAAAAAATATCCCCGCAACTAGAAGTATACCATAAGTTCATTTTCTCATAAACGGCAGGTGAGATTTTACATCAGCACCTTACTCTTTGATGCTATAGGACATGGCTATTGCATGTTCTCCAGAGTAACAACAAAGAAGACACCACACATAACATTGAACCTATAGAATTAAAGTAAAAATTTGGAAATGTAAAAACATAAAAGGAAATTTTGTTCTTCTTGATGTAAGTCACTTTAAAGTTAATGGCCAATCAAAATCATAAAATCGAGTGCAGGGTGAATATTGGTACCAGGGTAAAGGAATGACAGCAGTGGAGAAAGAAAGGCACAGGGGATGAAACCTGTTAAGTGGGAATAGTAATGTGTAAAATGAGAATTTGTCAGTGATGATGGGAGAAAGGGAAGGCATGAAATCTTAAGTGTGGATGGTGAGGTACAATATGTGAACCTAAATAGACCATTATGTGGAGGATGAATATTATAAATGCTAAGCCATTAACAACAAGAGAATCAACAACAAAATACAGATAGTTAATGAGCCAAAAGGAGTCACAGAATAGAATCAAATATGCCCAATTTACCCAACATAACACACTCAAGAAAAAAAAAAAACAGAAATAAAATCAGAGAAGCAGACTGAAAAATAACAAGAATATGAGTTTAAATCTAACCACTTCTATTATTATATAAAATTAACTAAACATTTTAATTAAAATCAAATACTAACAGTGTTGATAATAATTCCAACCCAGAGAATATGTAGAAGTAGCATATATGAAGTATAAAGAATTTGTAGATTAAAAACAAAATGACAAATATATGATATGGAGACACTAATCAAAGCAAAATCTTGATCATATAATTTTAGATGACACAAACTTAAGGATGAGAAATATTAATGATAAAGGGATATTTTACTACAGAAACAGTCCCAACTCTATATACATGTTTTAGCAATACCTTAAAATTCATGAAGCAAAATTTGGAAGAAGTAAATGAAAAGGTAAACAAATCTGTGATCACTGCTGGTGATTTTGGCAACTCCCCCTCTCATTAATATAACAGAACTAGGACTAATACAATTAAAAACACAAAAGCCAAAAGCAACATTTTCAACAAAATTGATTGATATTTGCAAAACATTGGAAAAAAAAAAGCCAGAAAGTTATTTTCAAGTTAAAACCTGTTCCTGGAAACAGGCTGCATAATGAGCCACATATTGAATTTATTATACTTCACAAGAATGAAATCTCATCACATTTAGTATTGGGAAACAATGGAGTTAAATTCAAAACCAATAAAATTAGGATATCAAAGATTTCTAAAATCTGGAAATTAATTGTAAACTTTTAAGTATCCCATCAGTGATGAAAGAATTTGGAAGGAAAATCAGAACTATTTTATAACTGAATTATAGTGTAAATGTATTAAAATTTTAAAAATATATCAGTTGTGGTTGAGGAGGTCATGGAAGACGAATTCAAGAAGAAATACTGCATTTTGGCTCATAGTTCAGTGAAGGATGCCACCCATGATGGCCTGAGTGTGAGGGAGCTGGTGGTCCACAGCAGTCAAATAGACTGGATAAGAATTGCAGGCAAACTATAAAACCTCAGGACTTTCCCCTTTGTGACCCACTTACTCCTGAAAGGGTCCAGAACCTTCTAAACATTTCAGAAACTTCCAAAATAACACCTGGAGCTAGAGGCCAAGTATTCAAGCGCATATGACTATCAGGGATATTTTACAGTTAAAGGTAAAGGGAAGTCTCTGAACAGACAATACAAGGGCATTGCAAATAGTGAATGTCAGCTTGAAATGGAGGAAGTTTTAAGTCACTGATCTAGGCTTTTTATCCACCAGTTAGCAAAACAACAATAAGTTAAGCACACAATAACCAGGTGATAAAAATAATAGAAACCAGCCAATCAGAATCAACAAGCTGAGGAAGGTGAACAAAATCAAGGATTTCTCTTTTAAAAGGTTACAATATTGGGAAACACCTTACGATAATGATAAGACCAATTATTGCCAGCAGCATAAAATGAAAGGGCAATTTTTCAAAAATCTTGCAGGTAATGAAGGGAATATAATAAATAATATGAGCAAGGTTCTGACAATAAACGCAGTAATGTAGTCATAGGCACCAGCCTAGAAAGATTCACTTGATCTAAAGTGAATTCATAGTAGATAATATGAACAAATCTTTGTCAACTCATTCATAAGATACTAACAAATTGGTGAAACATGAACAACAATATTTATGTGAATCCCTCACAAAGGAAGGCATATGAAGAGTCTATAAATTCATGAAAAATTTTATAACATATGTAGGCATCCCATAAATGCACATTAAACTATAATGGAGGAACATTTCATACCCATGAAAGTGGTCAAAGATATAAAGCAAATGGAGTTCTCATAGCTTGTTGATGATACTAAAAAGTACTACCGAAAAAGATCTTCATATTTTACAGTACAAAACATATAATCACAAAAAAGATGTATAAATACATTCATGGCACCTTTTTCACAGTTCTTAGTAAGAAACCTAATCACATTCATTAATGGGAAATATATAATCCAGTTTTCCAATATTGATGCAAAAATACCACTTGTTGCTGTGACAAAATACTTGATAGAAATAATTGCTAGGAGGAAAGATTTATTTGGGTTCAGGATTTCAGATATGTCAGTCTTTCATGCATATAAAAGCACAGTAGACTAGACCTGTTCAAATCATGTTAGAGAGGTAGGGAAGAAGGAGGAATGGAGAAAGAAAGAAAGAGTGTGTTGGAGTTCACTGGTGTGTAGGCTCAGCAGGCAAAAGATGGAGGCATTTTCATAGGTGCAAGCCCTGCGAGACCTCAGCAGAGGGAACCACCATCCTGGCCAGTACTGCACTGGAGAGTGGAACCCTGAGGTCTGAGCTCAGGTGTTTTTAATGATTCAGAATTCCTCAGGTGTTCTACTGATAGAACATGCAGATCATTAGCAATCAAAAGTTCCTCATGTAAATATAAATCTTGCACCTGTGGACAATACAAAACACCAAGACTTACAAATCGTTCATCCAACAGTGCAGAAAACAATTATTTTATACATAACTAAAAATAAACATTCACAACAAGCGAGAGGGGAAGAAAGAGGATGAAAAGGAGGAGGAAAAATAAGAAGAAGAGGAGGAGAAAGAAGAGGTAGAAGAGGCACAGTAGTGAGCACTAGTGGTCTGAGATCCCTGAATAACCTTCAATGCAAGCTCCTACTTACATAATTTCCCCAGATGTGCCCCACATCTCAAAGTTTCCATGACATCTCAAAATTTTGCTAGGCACCAAACATTCAAAGCACAAACCTGTGGAGGAACATTTTATATTTGACCTACAACAACTACTCAAAAATATACCTGAACATAGTATCGGCATAATAAATTTAAGAAATGATGTATCATTATTTCTATCCTATTTTGTTAGTCTTATTCTGATCTTGTTGTATATGACAGGGCTATACACAAAGATAAGAAGGCAGTAAATGCCTGAAGATATTTGGTATTATTTGGGGAATTAGATGCTATGGGTATTTTCAGGGGGCATGTATCTAATGGGCATCCAGGCATGAAAGTAACAAAGTGATCTGCAGTGGGGCAGATATATAGGGGCAGGAAGAAAGGCTATGTTTAGATTATGACAAGAAATTTGACAGGTTTGTGGCAGAGAGAAAGATGGCATTGGCAAAAATAAATTGCAAAGGAACTCATCTGTAGCAATGATCCCACAAATAATGTTAGCTAAAACTCTCTCAACAGGTCTGAGCTTTGGAAACAAGACCAGGAAATACATGGTCTCTGTGGCCAAAAGTATGCAATTGGCTTAGCTCATGTCTGTATGTCTGCCGATGCTGATAGATAATTTGCAAATTGTGTTGTCAACACAACATTTAATCTGCTCTTAGCAGCTCATAAACAACACTTTGATTAATTGTTTCAGTCAGTGTCTTCTGGACAAGATTTACAGAGCTCTGTTTATTTGGATGAAAAATAGAGTGAGACAAGCTGCCAGGACAAGGGGAAGGGGAAATGAAAAGAACCCTCCTGTTTTTGACTGAACTTAAAAACTGTTTTTAAACGATTGCATTTTACATGCCTGTTTCCGGAAGAGAAGGATTTCTGCAACTGGCAAGAGACAAACTCACTGTCAAGGTGGAGTAACTCAGGAGAGACAGAGGCAGATTGCCAGCAGAAGAGAGCACTGTTGGGAGGGAAGGGCTAGCCAAGCCTGAGGCAGATGATGACTTTCGGAAGTAGCCAATTATTTTCAGAAACCGTTTGGACAATTACACCCAAAGAGCTTGCCATCCACACTCTCTCAGGACTACAGAAGCATTGTGGTAAATAGATTAAATTTCAATTAGTCCATTTTTGGGAAAAAAAATATGAGAATGATAAAAGCTATAAGAAGTATAGATGAAGGATAAATATAAATAAAAAAGTGTATTATTATTGATATCATTATAGAATGGGAGATTGCATTGTCATTTTCTCATACTTTTACATGAATAATAATTTTCCCCCAGGTGCCTAAATCTTTTTAGTTGAGTGGTTTCTATTAATTTTGGCTTTGAAATAATTTTCCATTGAAGTGTACATTTTAATCAGCACCTCTCTACCTTTGTTGATTTATGCTAGCCCAAGATCAGTGAACAGAGTTCTGAAACACTGTTTATGGAATACATACTTGCATCACTTTGAAACAGTACTCATCCTGGAAGTTAAGCGTAAGACCTGGTAATGAATGTCATTCGGAATAAGGCTCCCTCATGACAATGAATGCCATTCAAAATAAGGCTCCCACATAGCAATTATGACACAGATAGACAGACAGTCTGGGGATGATAGGGAAAAAAGATCCAGGAAAATAGCTATCTACTAATTTCAGGACTATTAGATATGTAAACAAACTGGCATCACAATCCTTTCTTCTATCAATTCCCTTTTGTGCCTATCTCCCCTCTGAGGGCTGGAAATGATTTTATGAGCTGTGTTTCAGAATGCGCACGTCCGTGAGCATCATGCCAAGGGTTTCTTTTGTCATGCACATCTGCATCTTTCGATATGATGAAGAGTCAACAAGAAAGTAGATTTGATTCTGTTCCTTTGACAAATTGAAGTTCACTTGGGGACACTATTGGAAAAATCCCAAACATTACATACACACCAGAAAAGCCAAGGCTAAGTTTTCTATCAGTTGCAGTTGGGTGTTTTAAGTTATACATGGACCAGCTGAAAATATTAACCAAGATTCAAAACTTAGCAACTGTATTGACCTTGACACCTATCCTCTTTGCCTTGTTCTTCATTTGGACGATTATGTTAGCTGAGAATGCCATCCAAATCCTGCATTTTAGATCCATTTTTGGCAAGAAAAAACTTCAAATCACTGCTTCATAAAAATTACAATATTAAAGACACAATGGTGTATAGGTATCTAATTGCAGTAATTGTGTTGAAAAATAATTCACATAAATCTCCTTTACGGCCTTTATCATGTTTGATGGACTTCATGTGCTCACTTAAATCTCAAAGGATTTCAAACCATTGTTCTATAAAGGATTATAAGCAATTATTGTATATAAAAAGACAAAGGGGAAAAGAAAGCTATTTGAGAAGTTTATATTGTGAAAGAAACTTCAAGGTTTAAATTGAAGTATGGCAAAAAAAAAAAAAAAAACTGACTTAAAGTCCTTGTGATTCTGGAGCTTTCTGTTTCATGTATGATTTCCCACCCCCACCCCTTCAGAGGAACAATTGGTTGGAAGCATTATTGTTTGTACAAGCAATATGCTGACAGACTCTAAATGTAGCATAGCCCTCCTGAAAAATGAGGGAAGCATGTAATCATACAAAGAGGAAAATACCTAGTGATTTCCAATCTTCTGAAAATAGGAGTCTTCTATTGGGTTTATTTCATGATTATAAAAGCCCAATAACTAGGATAGCTGAAAGCAAATGTGATTTATTAGGGTCTTACACACAGGAGATAAACCTATAACGTGCAGACAAACATTTTTAAAGGAATATGCTAAAAAGAAAATTGTCAACAGCTTGCTTACTCTGTAGCTCTAAAATGTGATGATTTGAGACTCGGAAATACCAGAGTTGATGAATGGTAGAAGCAAAATTATAACTGTTGTTCCATGGTGAGATAAACTTTCAGTTCTGCGAAGAAAATAGAGATTACTGAAACTGATTGCAAGCAATCAGCACTATGCATTCTTCTTCCCTAACTGAGCAATGTTTGAATTTGTGCCTTTCAGGCAAATGCATTAATAACATTTAGCCACTAGGTATTTGTGGAAGAAATTGGAAATTACTTTTAATTTGTTGGTTTGGTGAAGCGATAATATATTGAGCCATAAGGGAGGGGGTAAAAAATAACCCATTGGTATATGATTTCTATTTGCATATGTAAATCTACTAATATGCAAACAGCCATGTTATTCTTATATAAGCTCCGACACAAAGAAAAGGGTTAATAGACAGCAAGATTTTTTTTTAAATGTATGATCATGTTGTGAAATATGAATTTAGCACGTAACTCATTGGAGCTTCCAGTGAGTTATGGGCCTCATTTACTGCATATTACAGACATTTTCTCCATATTTCTTTTCAACAAGGCATACGGTTTAAATTAGTTTCATGTTGGGTTTTCTAGGATCTTTCACGGACTACCTTCTGCAACAAACTCTAATATCCTTGCTCTTTTAATTCCACAGTAAGAGGCTATTAAGTGCTGTTCTTTAATTACTGTGTGAGGCAGTTCCTCAGGAACATGTTCTGTAATAGCCACAAGCAGACGAGGCATTAGAATCAAGAATGCACAGGCAGGTGACACACTTAAAGGCGATGATCATTAGCCATGGATGAAGGTGAGTGGACAGCAACTCAGTAATGGAGGGGCAGAACGTAGGGGGACTTTGGGATGGAGCATTCAGACCTGCCTTCATTGAATCAGAGAGGAGACGCGATAAGCAACAACATCCTGAAGGGTTAAGAATATTAAAGGACCCCATTTCCCATAACTTAGCTCATAAATCATATTTTCAGGTACTTTACATGATTTATGAGAGGCTGGCTGTCTGCATGATCAGTACGTTGCATTAAAATGGCAATTGGTGCTTCCAAAACAGAGCCTTATGATAAGAATCCAAATCTTAGAGAAGGCAAATCTCTGCAGACCAGTCAGCTAAAAAGGTAAAAAGGTAGCAAATACAGTTTATTCTCTGTGTTTAAAATCAAGCATGAAAAATCTGAATATTAAGAGAGAAAAAACACCAGGCTAGAATCATGACACACAGGCTTTGTTTTTTTTGTTTTTTTCCTGTGACCTTGATCAAATCATTCACATTCCTTGTGTACTGTTTGCTTGTTTGGTAAAATTCAAGAGTTGAGATTTCACATTCTTGCATGTATACATATGTGTATACATACACACACACACACATATATATATATATATATCCTAAAATCTTTTATTTGCATGCATGACATGTATATAAATTGCATAGACCCCAAATCATTTACTGATAAATTCCTCATTAAAGTGCTTATTAAATATCATGTGTATATAGCCCATATATACATTCTTGCTTGATATATTTATGTACATAATATGCTCTTATATATATATTCTTTCTTATTATCCATGTGTATATTTTATGTTCTATGATAATTGTGTTAATAAATATATTTAAAAGGGTATTTGCCTAAAATGTAACTTGTGAAAAAAGTTGTAGCAGACATATCTTTTGTACATACAGGAAACATAAATGAATGCATTTATAGGTAGATTTTTGCAGGAAATGCATATCATATAATATCTGGAATGCATGCATAAGTAATTGGTCACTTTTACAACCATCTGCTTTGAGGTTCTTGTTATTTAATCTTAACTCCTGTTTTGAAAATTATAAATGCAATGGCATAACAGTATTACATTTAGAATGAGATTATAAAATGTAATCAGGCACTCTCTTCAGTATGGTATTGAATAAAGACAGCATGTATGCTATTTTAGAAATAAAAACTTATATGGGACATTACTTCTTGACTTTGTTACTGAGGCAATGAAAGATCAAAAGAGAAGCTGATCAAGGGTGACTTGTCACTTTATATTAGTGAGAGTAATTTCTACTTGAAGGGGGAATGCAGATTTATAGCTTTGTTGTTAGACCTGTGTTTAAATGGCTCTTTTCTATGTCTGAATTTGATATGAGTGTCTAGTACATGTGAACTAGTTTTCAGAACACAGCCCAAAGCCCAAGTGTCCCAATGATTTCTGCAAAAGGCACTCTAACCCAGGAGGATTTCTTGAAGTTGATTTACTTGAACATGTTAACTACTAGGGTGATTTAATAGGACTCTCACTAGTTGAGAAAAAGAGTGTGTAGTACATGGTGAGTCACCTTACAACGACAAAATCTAAACTTTACATTATGAACAGGGATCTAGATTTGGATTTTTTTTTTTTATCACAGTAAACAGTATGTTGACCTTGTATTTTTGCAAGTTTTTGTAACCTAACTCCTGAATTCCTTAGCAAGAATGCACCTCTATTACAATCTCTTTCTCAGTCCTTTAAGGATCAGCAGTCCTACAGATCTGGCCATTTAGAGTATTAGTACCTTATGTTTTGTTCACAGCCTTTTCACTCACTGCTTCTTTGGGTTAGCCAGTACCAGTATGTGATTCTAGACCCAGGATTCTGTAAGTCTTTGACTCAGCATCATTCTTTTAATAAAGCTCCAAGAAGCCCATTTGTAAGCTGTATTTAAGTTTTATACATGGGGTGAACACACACACTCACACAGACACACATACACACGTATATGTGCTTAAATATATTAATATATTCATTAGTAGAATATTATTTTTACTGGAAACAATGAACTTTATTGAATTAATTGCAAAGCATATTTTTAAATATAAAATTTATTTTTTCTTCTCTAGTATAATATATCCTGATCCCCATTCTCCCCTCCCTCTACTTCTCCCAGCTCCACCCCCTTCTCTCTTCTCCTCCAGATAAACCTCCCTCCTGCTTCCCCTCAGAAAAGAACCAGCCTCCCAGGGTTACCACAGGGCATAACATTGAAATGGAACAAGACGAGGTTCAAGTTCCTACATCAAGACTGGACAAGGCAACAGAGCAAGAGGAAAATGGCCCCAAGTTAGGTAAAAGGGTTACAGAACACGCTCCCCATTCACTGTAGGTGTTATTAGTTATACAAGAACACCAAGCCAGACAACCATAAGCTACATGAAGGGGGCCATGCAGATTCCGTGTCTGCTGCTTCAGTAAGTAAACCCCTAAGAATGCTAGTCTGTTGACTCTGTGGGGCTTGTTCTCCTGATGTCCTCAACCCCTCTGGTCTCTGAAATCCCTCATCTCTCTCTTCTGCTAGGCTCCACAAACTCATCACAATGTTTGGCCCTGGGCATCTGCATCTTCTAGGGGCATAGCAAAATATTAGGAATCAAATCAGGGCTATCTAATCTCCAGCTCTTGGCCAGTCTTGCAGTGTCAGGCATAGGCTCCCTCCCTTGGCATGTAATTCTGCCCTTCTATTGCACCAACAGATCCTGCTGGAGTGATAGACTAGATTGAAGGTTTTGTGGCTGGGATGATGTCACTGTTCCACCCCTGGAAGGGCAAGATAAATTTTTTTTACATCATGTTAGAAATGCAAATTTGACTAAAAGAACATCTAAAATCCATCAGGACCTACAGACCTTTAGTATTTTCCAAAGACTGGTCCGTGTTTATAGTCTACTTTGTGTACGTGTATGTGTGTGTTAAAGTTGTAAACATGTAATCTCTAAATAGACAGTATTTATCTGAGTTGCAGAAGAAAGATAAGAGAGGACAAGAGGCACTAAATACTATGTTGGCATTTAATTCTTGAACATATATATCATTAGATTTTAAAAATAAGAATGCAATTCATATTGCAAGTAAAATATTTAAATATGTATTGATATATATTTAAAAAATTTCACCAACTAAATAATCTAAATGTCATGGAGAACTGGCCTTTAAAATTTTTATTACATTTATTCATTTATGGGGTATGCAAGGCTATTCTTCTCATGTGTAGGTAAAGGAAAATTTGCAAGAGTCACCTCCCTTCTTTCACAATGTACATCCAATGGATCAAACTCAGGTTGAGAGGCTTGGCCACAAGCACCTTTACCTGATGAGCCATCTTATAGGCTCCCCCGCTTTTATGATTATTAACTTGCAATTTAATATTAACTTTCTTTAGGGTCCCTTTGTTTAAGGCTGTAAATAAATGAAATATAAATTAATTAAAAGTTTAATGTTCATAATACTCACAAATACCTGATGGCTGGCAAGGTTTTTATTTTTGCTGTCTTTGCTGATACATAAGGTTCTTCATCTAACTCGTGCACCCCTTTACTCAAAGGTTTATCTGAGAAATGTTTTTCAGTCCTTAATTTTTATTTCAGAGGCAAGTGGGTTTTATCATGGCTTTATTTGATTTATTTAACAACAAACAACAAAGTTAGAAATTCAATCTGTTTATAAATATCATTTGCAGCAGATACATTTAGTGTCATATATCTATATCTATATATATCTGTATCTGTATCTGTATCTGTATCTATATCTCTCTGTATATATTCTCTTAGCCCTTACTATTTCTAGGAAAGGAGCCTCAGATAATCTATCTTTCTGTCTGACTGTCTTCCTGTGACAATTATAGGATGATATTTGCTCATATGATCTTGTGGGCTGGTGTCTGACATCTGAAATCCTAGAGCAGACCAGAAAGCCAGGTACAATTTGGTGCTGAAATTGTGAGTTGGAATTCCTTCTTCATAAGACTAAGGTGTATTTCAACGTAAATGTGTTACTTGGCCAGTGCAAAGTGCTGGGTTCAGATCTGTGCACGCAAAAAAATTTAAAAAAGGAGTGTTTGTATGGGGCTGTGGCTAAAGCTCGATTGTAGAGTGTTTAATAATTAGCTAACATGAATTTTCTTTTTTTAAAGTTTTCCTTGTTTTCTAGCTAGTTTTATATTTTTGAGCCCTTCATAATAAACATTGTATCTGTATCACCCACCTTTTCTTCTCCAAACTCTTTCTGTCCAGCTCCAAGTTTCATGATCTCTTCTTTAATTAGTATCAGTAAAACTATCAAGTTGTGTTTGAAGGACATAAAAATTCTTTATTCCATCACCACCTCTGCCTTTATAGTGTTTGCACAGTTTTCCACAGCAATCCCTGAGTTTTTGGGGAGTACTGCAGTATATATTCTATTTAGCTTTTTAGTCTCTCATTTTCCTCACCTCAGCCAGTTGTAGATATCTTTGTTAAATGCCATCTAGAGCAAATAGAAGCTTCTCTGATGAGGTTTGATAGATACAGTCATCTATAGACAGAACAATAAGTCATTAGAAGTCTATTTAATATTATGTCTACTTAGCAGAATAATAGCAGTAGGTTCTCCCCCTGGGGCCAATGATCTGTCGGTCTACAGGTCCTAAGCTCAGGAATGGAGTCAGATATGAATTTTACATTGTGGAGGAGGACTTAAATTTAAAAAGTAGTTAATTACTCTCACGGTATTCATGCCACTATTCCACTGGAGGGGGTGGGGCATGTCTCTCAAGCCAATCAGTATTATAGTCCTAGGAGTCATAGCTAATTACTTTTCCAGGAACTTGCATAGCACCTACTTTCACTACGTGACCTAGCCAGTAGTGATAAAGATTCCAGGTGATTATTAGCTTCATTATAACATATTTTATAGCTTAAATATACGGTGTCTTCATCACTATGGTCTTATTGTTAAATTCTGGAATGTGTGAACTGACCAACAACTCCAAAGAGGAAAAGTTATTTCTGGCACTGGACTTGCCATTTGTTAACTTGTAGTGCCTAGAAGGGTTATTGTAGTTCCATTAAATGTTAACTACACCTTAATTCCTTCTAGGTATGTACATATGCATATTTTAAGAAGTTTCCATGGTAATAGGTAGATTTCCATATGACTTATTTTGGAGGGTCTTTAGAGTGTTATTTATCTCTCCATATACCTTTTTCTACCCTGCCTTTTCATCTCCCACCCCAATTTAACCCTTTCTGTTCTATCAGTCCCCTCTAAGATTTATGCTGCTGTTTTGTCTTTCTTATATTTTTGCCTAATTGTTTACCTTTTAAAATGTTTATTTAGAATTTTGCTCTTTATGGTATATATATTTCCAAGATTAAGTAGGGTATAATTTATTGGTTTTACAGTTGATTAGCCAACTTGATTTATCTACTGAATTGCAATCATATATCAAGTTTAATGCCTAGCATATGTGTGTATTTACATGGGTTTTTTATAGACTGCCTATAACTTCTCCTTGGCCCATTTCTCTGTTGCTAACCATCATCAGGCTGCTTTTCCTTCCATGGACATTGAGGACACCTTGTTTTCTTCTACATCTTCACTTCCAGAAAGTCAGTCACTTTATCAAGATTTGGCAAAGTCTAACAGAGACCAGGGTGGTGAATAATTAGATTTTTTTTAGTGTGTTTTATATGTTTATCTTTATAAAACCGTGCCTTTCCTTCTAGGGACATCATGTATGTCTGAAATCAGTCAGACTTTCTTTCATGACACAATTGGTACCTGAAAATATAGTGACAATTGAATTCAATTTGGCTTTGATACATTGGAATAAACACTGGCTACACACTTAACCTTATATTTGCAAGCTGCTGGCAAAGGTCAACCTACAAAAATTACTTTTTAATAAGGTAGAAGATTCATAAAATTATGAACACATTAAAAATAAATCAGTTGTTTCTCTGAGATGCAGCTTCCTGGGCTCCAAATAAAATCCCCACAAGGTTGCTTTTTGTTATGTGTGCAATGGTAAGTCACAGTTAAATTTTAATTTACATTTTAAAACCCATTAGTTCTCCAAACAAAAACAGTATGTGTCATTCTTGAATTTATTTGTTGACAACTCATGCTTTTATTACATAATTAATTTAAAGTAAATGAAATAGCATGCATCACTTGTTAAATGGGAAAAGTAAAAATTTGTCTTTATATAGCATGGATATTATTAACAATTATATTAGCATCTTTATAATGTATTTAATAATATATGAGTACCAAACTACTTTTATCTTAAGCCTCTTATTATACCTACAGAAAATGATAGAAACTGATCATAAAGGGCTCAAGAAGTTGTATATGAAAGGGATGTGTGTTTTGAAAGAAAAGCAAATGTCAGATATTTTCCAGGCCATGCTTTTAGATGTTTCTCTCCTGTTCCTCAATTTGTAATTAGGTGCCCAGTATTCTTCTGTCATATCCTTGCCTCTCTTTTGCTTTTGTTCAAGATATCCTGCCAACGCCAGACTTCTTAGAAACTGCAGAGGGCTGGAAAGATGCTGAGGAACATGGCAGTCAAGTCTCAACTGTCATTTAGCACTCTGGCTATTTTTCTTTTTGACTGTGAAACTATTGATCTAAACAGAGCAATAAATATGGGTAATTTGCATTCCTATCTAGTGACTTAATTTGAGAAACAGTATTAATATTTTATAAAGAAATCAGCATTTTTCTTTTAAATATGTACTTTAAAGGGTTTTATTGTACCATACTGCAGATTTATGATATCTTGAGGCATAGGTGCTTTCTTTTGGAACACTGTTCACATTCTTGCACAAGTCAAATGGCTAATGGAATTCAGTACACAGGACTTTATTTCTGAGGTATTTGGCATCACTACTGGTGTGTAGTGAATTGAAAAGAAGATTCAGAAATATAACAGTCTGAAGCTCCATCTGTAACTGTAATGCCTTCCTAATTATTCTGTATTAGGTCATAAAGAGCTCTTGCCTAGAGACATTTAAGCTTCATATAGGTATTTTGATATGCATCCTTCAGATTTGTATTTTCTATCCCACAAAATTTTAGGCCTAACTCCAAAAAAATGAGGAAACCTACAGAAGGATAAGGTAGAAATAATTTGATACAATAATAACAACTACTCCATTACTTAATCTTCTATGTTTCCATGTGGTCAAACAGCTAGTAGGCTGTATGCTTTTTTAACCCATGAAGAAGAATAGGCTGAGTCAGTAAAACTGCCAGGTCAGGATGTAAGATTTTTTTGTATTTACATCTGAATGACTAGATATTAAAATATGGTGGTGGAAAGGCAGACAAAGAGTACTGACTAAAATCTGGAGAATAATTCCATAGACTGTGAGGCAAAGTAGGCTTGAGGGTTCCAGGGTGACACCTTGGAACCAGTCTGAGAATGTGGTATAAGGTTTGGAGGTTTTGGCATTCACATATCAAGCAAATATTCATGTTTGTTTTAGTCTCAAAAGTAGCACAGAAGTTCTGCAGTGGCAGATTGAAAATGCCAAGATGGTCTTTATCCATAGCCACTGTGAGCAAATGGCTGAACCAAATCACCAAATTCCTTGATGTAATCATTCTGGGACCTTAGCTTAACATTGGATCAGTCCCAAGGAGAGGTTATTACCATCAAAATATAGTGGGAGTTAATGGAAAACCATTGGTTATGTTAGTAGATTGCATGTCTGTGACTTTCAATAGTATTCTTCCTTCATTCTGATTATGAAACTTTTTCTCACAGTCTAAGATTCAGAATTTTGTTTCCCAAGTCACCCATCTCTTCATTTAATCACCAAAACTTTTGAGTATATGTGTTTATATATGGGATAATTAGATGACATTAACTCCATACATTGAGTCCAGGCTATGGTATGGTATGGTATTGAGTCCAGGTATGGCCCAAGACTACAATAATTTCATACTTTTTATGATTCTAATTATACAAGCTGTATGAATTGCAGAGATATGGTGGACAATCCAGTGTTTTGAATTCATAAAGAGTAGTGCACTTAAGGATTTGTCAAGAGAGAAGACTTTGTATTAACTTCTTTACCAAACAATCAAAAATGAAGTGGACTCAAACCAATAAACTAATGTATATAAAGAAATATTGGCAGAGGGAAGACAGAAACAGTGATGGATATGTTGATTATGTTTGATGATTGTAATGATAGTAGCTTTTGAGAATTATGTATATCCAAATCTGTCACATTTTATATATTAATTATTTATAATTTTTGTAGATACTCAAGAAAATGGAAAATACAATGAACACAAAGACATAACTAAAACAGGAATAAAAATGTTGAGACTTGGGTTTATAGTAATAGAAATATTACTATTTAGGAACTACGTTAATTAATAAAGAATGGATCATCATAATTGAGGAGAGAGATTCAGGATGATGTTATTGGAAGGGAAACAAACTGGGTGAGGTTTATAGAAATGCTTTCTATTTCTTTTATGTGGCAAGTCTGTCTTTTCCCTCTCTCCTGCCTCCAACTCCTCTTCACTACATTTCTCTCCCATCTCTTTGCATTCTTATCCCCAGTTTAAATGTGATTTTATGTGCTTATGGGAGGATTTGACTTCGTACCTCTTCATTGGAATTAGTACAGCATGCTCAGAGATTCTTTTCATCATACTTTTAGGATATGGACTTTAATGGGATAAGAAGGAGGGGTTCTCAATGCCTAGTACTTAGGAATAGCCTTCATTCTTTTCCCATTTTTCTATGTTCTCCATGCAAGTACTCCCTAAGCAGCTCTCTGTCTTGATATAGTCCAAATTACTTGATTTTGCTGAAAATGTATTCAAAGCTTTCAAATCAGAATCACTATTACACACAAATGAGACCTTTGTAGGAAGATGTAACCCAAAAAGCTCACACTAAAGAACCATAGTATAATCAACATTTTATATTTCATTCATACAATAGCCTCGTCTTCTTTGGTTTTCTATGTGGTATGAATGACATGGTTTACCTTTTCTCCCTTCTTTTTTCTTCTAAATGAATCCCCATATTTCCTTTCTTAAAAACTAATTTTCTTCTTGCAATTTAACTTTGCAAAATTCCCTCAATTATTATCCCAACATGGTGATGCAATGGTTTGTCTGATGGAAATCCCTGACTAACTTAAACCTCTACCTTTCAGTAGTGTTCCAGATGCACAGGAGGCTAATAGAGCCTAATTTTCTAAATCACCACTTAATCTTATTCCTTTACCCCAAATTTCATCCCTTTAATGACTTTAAGTGAATCTTGAGTTTTTTCTGCTTCTGACTGATTTGCATTTTTCTTGGTTGCTGACTGTCAAACATCTGCTGTTTTCCCTCAAGAAGTGGGTGGGGGATAGTTTCCATGGCGATGGCGATGACTGCTCAGATGTGGACATCTCCAGTATCCCACTGCATCTGTAATCTTCTGCATCCATTCCATGTCATTTAATTTCCTTGTGGCACTGAACTATTTAGAATTCAGAGTTGAGGAATTTTTTAAATTGGAAGTAGTTTGTAGTTTCCATTTTAACTGATATCAATATATATTTATTTATCATTGAGGTCTTACATGACTATATGCTACATAAAACAAATGAGGTGCAACACTTGTTACAAATAGAGCACCTTGCTACAGTTCTTAAGCTACAGTGGGCATAAAACACATGTTCACTGATTGAGTGGGGTAATGTAAAGGAAGTATATACATCTACTATGGTTCTACTGAGGACAAAAAAAAAAAGACGAGATGAATTTAGAATTAGTGTGCAGGTACTGTTAGAAATTTAAGTAATTTTATTTTGTTCCAACCCTACAATGTCCTACAGGTTGCTTTTTTAAATTTTATTAGTTTGCTGACCATTTCATACAACATATTTTGATCATATTTACCTCCCTGCCCCATTTCTTCTGCAATCTTCTGCAATTCACACCCTTCCTTACCTATTTAACTTCATGTCACCATTTTTTTAAACTCCTCCAAGACCTATTTGTGCCACCCAAATACTCTTAGATGACTAAAGGCTTTACTGGGTAGTGGTCGGCTCAACAGGGGTGACAGTCTTAAAGAAAACTTCCTCTTCTAGAAGTTAACAATTGTTCGTGACTTTGGTGGGATTGTGTGCCTGACTTCTCTTTCCTTGTTGGGCTTTAGCTTTTGGTTTGGCTTTGGACAGCTTTTGTACTTGCTGTCACAATCACCTTAATGTCAAATACCGATGGGATGCTGATTTTAAGGACAATCCTACTGAGCCTCAATTTGCAAAATAAGTCAGGAGTTTTGGCGAGAAAGATGGCATTTTAAGAGGAGACTGAGTAATCTAAGTGGTGAAACATTTGTTGCATAAAAAGATTGAAAATATAGAAAGTGGGGTCTGGAGAGATGGATCTGAAGTTAAAGACCCTGGCTACTCTTCCAGAAGAACCTTTGTAACTCCAGTTCCAGGGATCTGATGCCGTCTTCTGGCCTAAGCAGGCACCAGGCATGCACATGGTATATATTGTACATACATACAATTTTAATTTAAAAATATAGGAAGAAGTTATAAACTTAAGTTTTTCTGTCATTAATATTTGTATTAACTTAACTAGTATTTATTAAAGAGCTGGTGCTTACCTCACACTGCTATACATTACAAATAAAGATTTAAAGTATGTAAAGGAATATTTAATCCTTTAATCTGGCAGCATGGCTACTCTAGGGTAGAAAGAATGGTATTACACACTTTTAATTCAAGTATTCACATACCTTTAATCCCTAAGACAGAAGCAAGAAGAAGCAGAGACAGGAAGCAGAGCTCAGAAGGAGTTAGTGTCAGACAGGAAGTGACATCTGGGATGAATCAGAGTGAATAGCAGGCAAAGTGGCCAATCAAAGGAAGAGTTAGCAGAGTGAGTCAGAGCAATGACATGCCCAATTCTCATGATAGAATAGAAACAGGCTCTCAGCTCAGGGAGTCAGGACAAGACACAGAGAGAAGACAGGCAGTATGAGGCAAGCAGTCTGAAACAGACAGAGAGGGAAAGACACAGAAGCAGTCTGAAGCAATCTGAGGCAGTCAAAGAATCAGCTAGGGTCAGAAGAGTTCAGTCAGAAACAGTCAGCAGACTCAGGAAGTCCAATTGAACAGGCCGCTTGGAGAAGAGTGAGAGTTCAGTACAGGCCTCAGTGCAGAAGGAGCTGATCAGAATGGATAAGTTATCAGTAAGTCTTAGAGGCTTAAATGTTCTTGATTGTACAGAGACTGAAACACTTTAAGGACAGGTGATTGAATTACTCAAAGGATAAACAGCCTTTTGCCCTAAACCTGAACAAACATCTACAAAAGTATAATCGCTATTCACATATGATGAAGATTACAAATACTAAATTAATTAAAACATTAATATATCCTATTAACTCATATCTACAGTGTTACCCAGTTGCTCATGTGTTATAAGTGTGGTCCCTGAGCTGTGACATTATTGGGTGCTTGGGACTTCATCATAGGAAGTTAGTAATATTTTTGGTGAACACGTCCTTGAAGGGGATTCTTGGACTCTGAAATCTTACTCTCCTTTTCTGTTACCTACTCTCTGCCATGAGACTACAGTCTTCTGTCATGTGCTCCCAACCCATCATGATATTCTGCCTTAACATACAACCAAAGATCATGGAGTCAAGCAAACATGGAAAGAAACTTCAGAACTTATGAGTCAAAAGTCATTTTCCTCTTTTAAATTTATTACCTCAGGTGTTTTGTCACAGCCATGAAAAGCTGACTAACACTCAAGCCAGAATTATATCCCTGACAAACAAGTAATTACATGTGAGTATGAAAGCATTCAGTAAGAAGGCAGAATCTAGACTGAATGGTTGATGGCTAAATAAAACTCCTAATGCTAAGTAGGATCTAATTAGATTATGTTAAAGAGAGAGTTTTATATAGAGGTAGCATTCCTTCAATGCTTCTCAACAGCTAATACTTTTCATCAGTTCTGGTATTTAAGATATAACTCTAAATCCTTTCCTATCTGTTTTAGCTTCTCTTCTATTCCTGTGATAAAATGCTCCAACAGAAGCAACATAAGAGAGAGGTTTATAAATTAAAATTCAAGCAGACTGAATTCACATATGCACACATTGGTGGGCAAGTATTAGAATCACATTTTTGTTTCAAGAACACTAGCAATTTTATATTGTTATAAATATGAAATCTGAACCCAAGAAAATATTATAAAACCTACTTGTTTGATGGATAGACATAAAATAGGCAATCTTATGATATCACTAGATGTATATATGAAATAAATTGTGGAATTGAAAAAAAGATGTAAGACAGCTCTAAAATCTCAGACTATAAGTTCTTCGAGTTTTAGTTATTTTTCCTTATCAACTCTTTCTAAATACTAAAAAAAAGTAAAATAATACATTTCATTCTTATTCAGATATATGTAAAATGTTATAATAAAGTACATAAATTTTTTGACATAAGAAAAAAAATTTAAGTCACCAAAAGCAAGAAAACACAAATAATTGTTTCACCTGCTTTTGCATAGTGAGTCAGGCTACAAAAATAGAGTGCTGAAGTTTATTTGGGCATTTCTCTACAATCAGGATAATTTGTGAGCTATACTGAGCAAAGGAAAATCACATTTACATAGTTGTAGTTATATTCTTACCATGTGTATGTATAAGTCAGCAAGATAGAAACATTGTTTTCCTACTGAAAAATAAAGTTATAACGTAGCTAATTTAAAAGTTCAAAAGAAGATATCAGAATATACTACCCAAAGTATAATTTAGTTAAAAAAGAAAGAAAGGAAGGAAGGAAGGAAGGAAGGAAGGAAGGAAGGAAGGAAGGAAGGAAGGAAGGAAGGAAGGAAGGAAGTTGGCATTACCAGGACTATAGGAGTGGTGCAATAGGCACTGAGATTTTACTGGAAAGAGTCAATTTGGAAAATTCAAGTCCTCCCATCCTTTTTCAGTTCCCCCAGTTGACATTTGAGCCATTATGTCCTAAGTGTCTGGATGTGTGCCTGCACTTCCCACTCATTTGGCCCAAGAATAGATGTAGCCTAATGTTGCTATTGGTCTCTTTGGGTACACTAATAGTTTAATTGTATTTTAAATTGATTTTTAATGCTCAGAGTCTCCCTAAGTGGATCTTTAAAATCTAGAAAATAAATACAGGTCTACATTATCACAGTGAAGTGGTCCCCTTTATAACACTACTGTGTCTGAAGGCTGTTAGGAAGTCTAATCATTTAATGTTTGTAAAGTGCTTTAAAAACATTAACTACAGACCAAAAGAAACAAATAATGATACCTATTTTTAATCACATCATCTCAGTTTGAATATCATGCCAAATATATAATGTGACATGCTTTTGTACTTAAAATATTGCTCCAATAATTATAATTGACTTTTGATAAACTGACAACATTTCCCTTACATTTTGTACAATGTAGAGTTTTTAAGAGATTATAAATAATTTTAACCAATTTTCAGTTCACAATAACATCATGATTGTAAAGGCAAGACTGGCAATACTAATTGGATGATTGATGAGGAATAAAAATTTGAGACAGAAAAAAAATAGGTGTGAAACACACAACTGCCAAATGGAGGGCTTTATTACAACCCCCTCCATAAAACATCATGAGCAGTTACATATATTTTGCATTGGGTCAATTTGTTTATTTATAATAATTAACTTGAACATTATCAACAATAATAATAAATATTATTATTAAATAATTTTAATTGCTTATTAAATAATAATGATATTATGAAGAAAATAAAGTAATAAATATGTCTTCAGCTATATCACTAAATATACAAGCTGTATATTGAAATAGGGCCTTACTTGTGAATTAAGTAAGTCAATTCAAAACTATTTACATACCTTTGTGGAGGTCAGTTTTATTGCGTAAGTTGTAGGGATCCAACTCAAAATGACCTTTGCAGAAAGCATTAGTTTAACATCTTCCCTTCTCATTCTAAAGGCTGGATTAGTCATTGTTGAACTTTGTTATATATTTGAGGTGGAAGGCTGCTGTTAGGATGCTCTGATTCCTTCTCTTCCTTCAACTTTCTTTTGTTTTTGGCTTTATGCTGCTTGACTCTGTCTGAAAGCTAAGATGGCTAGATTTAGGACTTTCATCTTCTCAAGGTTTCATCCCCAAAGGAGAACAGCACATTTTTAGAGGACTCTGTAGAGGACTCTGTCATGGGTCATGTGATCATCCAGTAGACAATCTCTGTGTTCAGTTAGGAGAATGTAGTCATTGGGAAGGAATGGGTCTTGTAATGATCTAGGAGCAAAATGTATGGCATAACTTCTCATGGCTTAAATGGAATCATTAAATTTTGCTTCAACCCAACTTCTCTGAACATCATTGCATAGCTTAAAAGATTTTATAAACAACTGCTCTAGTACAATGTTGATTTAGAACTAGGAGAATTTAAGATGTCTGCTTATTTTATACAATTGAGGATATTTATGGTAGAGAGTTGGGAGCCTTGATTTCATTACTAACTTTTTCAATTTTTAAATTAAAATTATATTTCTTTTTCTATTTAACAATTTTTAAGGGAGAGAAAAAACTTATTTTATATTACAAGTACAGTTTATAGTCTGTAGATGAAGAAAATTAGACATTCCATGATAAAACCAAATTTAAGCAAAATGTATCTACAAAGTCAGCATTACAGAAAGTGCTAGAAGGAAAACTCCAACCTAAGGTGGTTAACTACAACCATGAAAACACAGGGAATAAATAATCTCAGACCAACAAAATCAAAAGAAGGGACATACACACACACACTACCACCACCACCACCACCACAACCATCACCACCACCATCATCATCACCACCACCACCACTACCACCACAACAACAACAGCCACTACTATCCTCATCAGCAATGAAATAACAGGAATCAACAATCATTGATCATTGATAACTTAACATTTTTAATTGAAATAGAATTATATCACTTTTCCTGTTCCCTTTCCTCCTGCTGTCCCCTCCAAGTTACGCTCTTGCACCAGTCCCATTTCCCCCCTCATATTGATAGCCTATTTTTCATTGATTATTATTATTATAAACTTGCATATGTATGTATGTACACAAATATGTATAAATACTACTTGCTAAGGCTATTTTTGTTGTTTGTGTCTATATTGCTTCAGGAATGACCACTTTCATTGAACATCCAATAATGGTTCACATCCCGGGGAGAGGCTTATTCTCCTCCTGACAGCCATAGTTCTTTGTCTAGAGGTGAGATCCTAAGAAATTTCCCCCTTCCATGTGAACGTATTTACTGTTATTGCCATTTTTTTCAATCCCATTTATTCAGCCATTAATAGGAGAGACTATTTTATAGCAGACAGCTTTTTTATTTACCATTTACTTTTCTGCAGAAACCTGAAGTCTTCATTTTTTTTCATTTTACCAGATTTAATGCCTAAAATTAAATGGCCTAAAATAAAACTTGTTAGAATCCAATGACAATGTAGTGTGAAAGTAAGTTGTTTTTTCTATAGTTATTTTATTATCTTTCCTTTTTTTTCTTTTCCTTCGTTAGAAAAGTTTTCAATATTTTAAATTGTTATTTGATTAATTTTCAAACTAAGATACAAAGTACTGGGTTTCATTATGCATACATATAGAAACACTATATATATATATATATATATATATATATATATATGTGTGTGTATCTATATGTATTCATACACACACACATATATATGTATGTATACACACACACACACACACAAACACACACATAGTGTCAGTTTACTTTGTTCTTATTCATTTGCTCCCCCAATTCCTTCATAATTTCTCTTTGCTCTCTCTTGTTGAATACTTTCCTCCCTTCAAATAATTCCTATTTTTCAAATAATTCCTTCTATTTTCAGGTCATTTATTTTTGTATTTATGTACATTTATTTTCAATCTTTAATTTACAAATAAATCCAGGTCCTGACAGGAAATAAATGGCATAATTAAAAGTAGAAATTTCTGAATTTCTGTGGCCTTGGCCTCCTTAGTACAGCAAAAACAATGAAACGAGCAAGAAAATAGAAAATTCTTAAGACCAACAATTATACCTAACTATTGCCTCCCAGATGTTAATAGAGACAATGGAAAGGGAGCACTGGAGACTGCAATGAAAACAAGAGGCTGAGAAGCCCTAACAGAGTCTGTGGGACTCTGGGGAGTCCTGGGGAGAGATATAGCAACTGAACCACATCTCAACAAACAAGATGGAGAGCAGGGGGGCCCAACCTCTATCACTCATCTGCCTGGGTCTCCTGATGACACTGCCAACTGGGGAAAAGTCCAGTGAGGCTCTAGAAGGCTGGAGATAGAGTGCAATGTTTCATTATATTGGGGGAAGTTTCTGGGTTGTCTAGCAGGGCAGGGAAGAATACAAAGGAATCTCCAGGGAAGGAGAAAGAATGCCCACTAATGTCCTCTTCACCTCAGCTGATCTTATCTCATCTAAGAGTATCAGATGCCTCAATACCTCATGTAATTCCTACTTTATCAGAGTTCAGCGATTACTAAAACAATTTGAAATATTGACCAGTGAGAAATGTTGCCAACTTACAAACTTGTCATTTTGGTACTCTGTTCATAGACTTCCAGGTGCTGCTAAATAGTTCTCTGTGATGGGTAAATTTTCATCTTAGATAGGGAGGACATCTCTCACTGTGGTTATACAAACGAAAGAGTGCCACTACGTTGTTTTTATATAGCAGTATTTTCAGTTGTGCTTTAACTTGAGTATTTGAAATAAGGATTTAATTTAGGTTTAATGAGGGAGTTATTATATGTTAATTAAATATCAACTGATTATTATGAATATCTATTGGGGCATAACAACCTTTTTATTAAGATGAATATCTTTTAGCTAGTTGGGACTCAGTAAATAGACTACTAATAATTAGTTTTAAGCTAGCATTCAATGGAAAGAATGCATGTAACTGCACTACCTCAAGTATAATATGGTTGTTAGCTATTAAGTATCAATAGATTATTGAGGATATGGTTATTGGTTTGGAGTCATACATCTTAATAAACTTATAGTTATATCTAAATAAGCCTCCGTATGTCAGCTAGTATTTAATTATCAGAAGTATTTATAGTATGGTATTTTCATTTGTCTATTTATAATAAGTTAAATAATATAATGACTCTTTTATTAAATCTGATTTAAATCTTTGCCAGAGGCATTTAAAGAAGTTCAGTGGTTAAGTGGTATTTAATGTTTAACTCATTACATAATTTTTAAACTTTACTAATATGTTAAAAATCAATGCACATATACATGCATATATTTAGGATTAAGAATATTTTGGCAATTTGCAGCACAGAGATCCTTTAACTTTTATTTTTGGACATTAGAATGAGATACAGAAATGGGATATGAGTGAAGCATATTATTATGACTGGGTATTTTTTATTGTTGCTATGGAGATCTGAGCGATGTGAATGGCTGGCAGGGTAGGCAATGCAGCATGGGAAGTGTACACAGGGCTTTTGGATGAAGGGACTGGGATGCCAAGTCTCATTTACAGGAAAAGAAGCCCTGAGTTCACCTCCTTGTATGTTCATAAAAATGACTCTGATCATCATGTCATATATAAGTCAGCAGTTACTTAGAACAGTTAAAGATAGAGCATCATTTCTTCTGAAGAATGAAGATATCTGCATTACTTTATTTCTGTATTGACAGATAATAATTCAGTTTCGTTCTCACACTAAGCTGCTAAGAATCCAAAGAGAGCATCTGGAATAGAGGTCCATATCTTCAGAGGAGTCAGCTTTACTCACGCCTCATCCTTGCTCAGAGTTAGTGACTTGTCTAGAGAAATAGGTCATTCCATTTTCTGCTGGGGAAAACCCTGACTCTTCAAATGTTTATTCCAACTGCGACATGACTGAGTGATTCTCTGAGGAAGATTACCATGTGACTTTGTTCTGTTTACATGTGCTTATATTGTCAAAGAAACCAAGGGGGGCGTCTACTAACTGTTCATCCAAAAGAAGAAAAAGAATCCCACATTTTATGAATTGCTAGCGAGCTTCCCACTAAGGCTCTGAATTCTTAAGTTGTTTTTAAGTGAAGGAAACATGGGTGCTTAGTGAAAATACTGTTATTAATATCAATTTTTACCCCTGAAGAGCTAGGTAGACCAAATCACCCACCGAGTAGTGTTCTAGGTGTCTAGGCCTGGATTCTGTTGTGTCATAACTGATCTCTTTTAATAGAATATAAGGATATATTTTATTTCTCTTAGTAGTGCCTTTGTCCATGGCCAGTGTGACCATTGACAAATCACTGAGTTTCTCACTACTCTACTCAAGCAATTTTGTATGAAAAGCCACAGGGATAGAAAGTTGGATTAGGAAAAGCTAGGGACTGAATATCTGTTGTCTTAATTTCTTCTTCTACTTCTCTACCTAACCACTGGCACCATTCATCAGATTATTAATGTTTGAGGTAAGGCCAGACCTCAGTTTCTGGAAATTTTTTCTATCACTAGCCTCCTATACTTGCTGAATTTAAGAGTTGATTATATTTATTGCTAGCATTTGAAATTTAAGATGTATCATATTTAATGTTAGTCTAAAAATGTTAGTCTGACAATGTATTGTTATCATTCTGGTAGAAATTTAAAACAATCTTTATGCATGTCTTCAAGAGATTAAAACAATCTTTATGTCTTCAAGTGAAGAAAAATAGACAATAATGTTTGAATCTGCACACTGACTATCTCAAAGGGGATTAATTAGTTTCTACTTCATGAATATCAAAGGAAAATGATTAGGAATAAAAAGAATCAGTATTTTGAAGGAAGTAAAAATGTACATGGTCATTATTCTTCTTTATTAATGCCACATTTCTCTACAAGATATACTGTTTATGTAATTAAAACTTCAGCTCCTGAAGAAAGATGGATTTTAAGTCTTTGGACCAGCATTTTAAATATTACATCAGTTTTAATATTACGTTGTCTCTGATAGTGATTTTCTGAATGAGATTCTTTAAGTTGCTGTGACAAAATGAGTTTTCTTATGTATGCAAATCAACAGATAATATTTCTCAATGTTGCATGGACTTCCTGTGTAAAAAGACACTGTATAGCCAGGCAATGGTGGCACATGCCTTTAATCCCAGCACTTGGGAAGCAGAGGCAGGTGGATCTTGTGAGTTTGAAGCTAGCCTGATCTATAGAGTGAGTTTCAGGAGGGCAACAGTTACAACAGAGAAATCCTCTCTGGAAAAAAAAGAGAAAGAAAAAAAGAAAGAAAGAAAGAGAAAGAAAGAAAGAAAGAAAGAGGAAGGAAGGAAGGAAGGAAGGAAGGAAGGAAGAAAGAAAGAAAGAAAGAAAGAAAGAAAGAAAGAAAGAAAGAAAGAGAGAAAGAAAGAAAGGAAGAAAGAAAGGAAGAAAGAAAGGAAGAAAGAAAGGAAGAAAGAAAGGAAGAAAGGAAGGAAGGAAGGAAGGAAGAAAGAAAGAAAAAGAAAGAAAGAAAGAAAGAAAGAAAGAAAGAAAGAAAGAAAGAAAGAAAGAAAGGAAGGAAGGAAGGAAGAGAAAGAAAGGTAAGATGAACCATGATGTCAATCTTACTCCCAACAGGAAGTGTAACTCCTTCAAGTTTATGTATTTTTCTAGTTTTCTATTATTCAGACAAAATAACTGAGGTAAGCAAATTATCATGAGGAACACTGACTATGACTCACCATTCTTTGTATGATCTCTGTGCTCCTGATGAGGCAGTACATTATGGCTAGGAGCATGCAAATAAGACATCTGTATATCTCATAGTGGCCAAGAAACATAGAAAGAGACAGAAAAGGCCTGAGGTCCTAATATTCACTTGAAGGCTATTTACTAAGTGACCAAACTTTTTTCTAGTAGGCCCTACCTCTTAAATATTCTACTAGCTCCAAATAGTGTCACAAGCTGGTAACTTTTCACATGTCATTCATTGGGGCACATTAATGTACAACCGTCACAAATTTAAAGGATAAATAATGGTGTACATGATGTCTTGATAATACACAGGAAGCAAGCTGGAATCCAAGTTTCTAGTACAAAACTCAGTTTTATGGTCTTATTTCTTTTGCTAGCTCTGTTGAGTAACTCCTTCAACTAATTCTCCCTATCACTATACTCTGAGTTATGATCTCATCTACTTGTGCACAAATAACACCATTAATTTTCACATCTTATTCAGAAGTCAGGTTAGATAACTCCACACGCATTGATTATACCTCTCTTTCTAGCACCCATTAGGCATGACTCCTCTAAATTACAAACGATAGAGCTGATTTTGCCATTGTGCTATCCTACTTGATAGCACAATACTTTCTCTAAGTTGTGATGAGCCTTGCCAGTGTCACAGCTTAAAGAAATCTAGGCTGTAATATCCCTTTCAAAACATATTATGTGATAATATGATGTTTCTGCAACAGCCACTGTCTCACAAAAATCATTTATGTTAACCTACTGCTTGAAACAAATGGATTACTTGGCTTGGGCCTTTTGTAGCTCTTGTGGTTAAAAGCACATGTAATGTTCGCATATGTTATTTTGCTGTGAGCATATTTATTTTCGTGGATTTTTAGGACATTTGCTCAAATAAGCTTGGAAATAAAACATGAAAATAAGTGTAAAACAGCCCTCCTATTCAACTCCCTGAAAGAAGAGGACATTGCATTTCCTTAGAGGTCAGTTCACAGATACATACTCACCTCAGGTGCAAAGCTCCATTTGATCTCAACTGCTGTTTTTGCCTGTATCCCAAATATGTGATATTAAATGACTTGATCAAACAGCTTTTCTGGCAAAGAGCAGATAAACTTCCCTCTAAGGGTGAAGAAGAACCTACTTTGAAAACACATTTAGAAATCAACTCACAAGATCAAGGTTATTTCAATATAGCTTGAGTATAGAAAGGAGATAAAGAGAGTCTTGAGAAAGGGAGACAAGAAAGCTCTTGGAGTGATTGAGAAGAAAATTAAGATGCCCAGAGTCAAGAGCTCTCTTGTATTCTTTGCCTTCACTTTTGTTACAGAAGCCTTTCCTTAAAACTATTGTATAATGATTTTTTTTTGCTTTTCTTAACATGACTTTTCTCTCTCTCTTTTGCTCTCTCTCTGTGTGTGTCTGTGTGTGTGTGTGTGTGTGTGTGTGCGCATGTGTGACAGAGAGAGAGAGAAAGAGAGAGAGAGAATATTGTTTTGGTTGTTCATTCCTTTTATCCATAACTTTTGTATTTGTCCTGAAGCTGAACATTATTCTACACCTGCTTTTCTTTTCTAGAGTGAGAACACACTCTAATTAACCTCTCTTAAGCCATTCAGATCTTTTCTCTTCTCTGTGATTTAGTTTTTGCCTCTGTCCACGCGGACTACAGACTCGTTCCTTCACTTACTCTAAACCCGTATTTCCCCTTCACATCTATATATCAGCCACATACAAGGTTGAGAAGAGATTCATAAGTTCTTGATGCAATAACTCACAAAGTGAACTGCTATCTGATATGTAAGTTTCAAAGGAATAACAAAAAAGTTAACCCCATCTTAAAATAAACAAGATAAATGCAGATTTAATCATGACTTAAAACTTCCATTTAACTGTCACCTTCACCACTATTTTAAAGATAGTTCAGTTATTTTAAAGATAGTTCAATGGTTACTTGAGCTTAGAGTAAGCGATTTGCTATCTTATGTTTACATCAACATTTAACAATTGTTTTAATGTATATTATTTGTTTATTCTCCAAAGACAAAGGAGATTAGCCTTGCAGTTTTTCTTTTTTAATACATTTAGAACTGATCTGAATTCTGTTGACCAAGTAACGAAAATATCAGCATTTTAATTCACCAAATGTACTGTGTCTTAGAATTCAGCCCTTTGTTTAGGTAGACCTAGGGTTAAGCAACTCCTACAAGGAAGCCACTTCTTTTCCATAGTGTATGCTACTTCCCAGAAAATGTCATAACTTAGGGCCTTATTTTCTCTATGTACAATTGGTAGACATTACCCTATCACTAACAGTCAAGGAAACTATATCTATATTATTGCTGTTGCCATTATATTGCAGTTAAGGGCCTCGAGATTTTTAAAGTGTTCTACCTCTGATCTGTACCCATGGTCCTTTGTTCTTCTAGATAGCTTGTGATTATGTAACCCAGGCTGTCCTTAAACTTGTTTTGTAACCCAGGTTATCTTTGAACTTATATTCTCCTGCTTCATTACCCCTACCCCCAATCTTAGGTATTGAGTTTACAGGAGCATCCCACTAAGCCTGGAAGTTGTTCACTTTAAATCTGCTCAATTATTTAAATGTTAACATTGAAGTGTGAGGACCAGGTCTGTTTTTTATTCCCACCATCCTACCATGTTTAGAAAAGAAAATAACTTTTCTAGACTCTCATTTTTTAATACTAAAAATTATACTTGGTGCTCTTACCCCTTCTATATTCTTTTTCCTCTTTCCATCTTTTCTTAGTCAATTTTTATCCATCTTTCTGGTTTTATCTTCTCTTATCTTACGACAGAGCTTGATATTTCATCAGGGTTTACCCCACTGTAACTTTGAGCCTCCATAGTGTGATATTCACCAAGTTATTGTCGCATTTCTGTACAATTTTGTTGAGGGCAAAGGCTTCATCTTGGCTACAGCCTGGGTTTCCAAAAACTAATAGATTCTCAATAAATATCTGTATAGGTTGGCTTTGCTTTGGCTGTTCTTTGCAATAGGCATTGTGTGACTCAGACAACTGAGATACATTTTTGTCTTTGTTTCCTGAGTTAAGTTTGGGCTGTTCTACTATTTATTGATCAGTACATAGAAGCATAAAGCTTCACTGTGGTCCCAGTAGAATGACTGGGTGCTTTCACTAAGGGTGGATCTTTGGGATCAGGAAAATATACGTGTTTGATCTCTGTCCTTCATCCACTTTATCAGAAATCTCTGTGGCCACTGTCTTTGAAATTGTGCCTTATGCTTCCCATGTAGATATTGTGGTCATAACTTAAAAATCTTGGCCCTTGCTCAAATTCCAGTCCAAACTGTCAAAGCTGAAGGAATCTTGCCAGGCAAAATGACTTGGTCATTGGCCTCTTCAAGGAGAGGAAGCTGGAGAATCTATGGAAGCTGAATTTTTTTGGTTTCATCAGAGATCACATGAATTCAACTTTTGTAAGAACAGGGTCTAGAAATTCGGTTTTTAAAAAATGCCCTTTGATAGTTTTACTGTGAGCTGTTCTAGGGAACCATTGATTGCTATTTCAATTTTCTGCCTGATGGCCCACTCCTATGGATCCCGAACAAGGAAAATAGAATGTTTCCATGTGATAGAATGAAAAAGAGGTTCAAATGGTGTCAAAGAACTGCATATTTTTTTTTCTGAGGAAGTGAGATAAGAAGATATATCAGATAGATTTCAATCAAGATATCTCAGGAAATGAGCTTAAACTTAAGACTATTAGAGGATAAGGGCACCTTCCATTTTTTAAAAGATAAAAATCAAAATTTCCAGTCACTTCTCTGCTTCACCTCATTTGTTCATTTATTTCTTAACAATTATTGATTGAGTACCTACTACTGACCAGGCACTTTGGTGTTTGAAGAACACAGTGAAGAACTAGATCTGACCAAATGGCTTACACGGTTGACTTTTCAGTGGGCAAGGAACCAAGGCCAGGAATGAACACAGAGTGATGAGTTCATCATGAAGGATGCGGAGGAAGCCAGGCTCTAGATGGGTGCTGTTTATTAAGAAGGATGGGGGGAGGCTTTTCTTGAAAGCTGACATTTGAGCAGACCTGAACAAAGCACAGGAGAAAGACTACTAGGAAAGAGATAAAAGGCAGTAAGGTAGAGGCAGGTCACATGACACTTGGCAAACTCTTGTTAATGTTCACATTGGGGAAGCCATTTGTCCTTCGTGAGCCTCCAAGTCTTCATCTGTCAAACAGTATCTGTGACCCTCCTTGGCTTCTTGAAGGAGAATTCTGCCTGCATACTGTTAAATAACGTGGGTGGGAAGCTTTTGTACCAGGAAGCATATTGAAAAGGGGAACTCTCCAGCATTAACATACTGACGCTCATCTTTGTTACCATGATCCACAATAAAAAGCACAATTGTAGAAATGCCAGTGCTGGAAGGATTTCATGAATGCTTTCTGCTATTATGCTGAGATGATATTAATCCATTTGCCAGCTCACACAGTTTCAGCTCTGAAAGATGAAGTGACTTGCCCAAGGTCACTTGGCTTGTTAGGATTGGAAGAGGCCAGGCAACTCTTGATTCTGCTTTCTACTAGGTAATTTTTTGGCCCTAAATATCTTTCTAATGTGTTTCAAGCATTAAATTCTGGTGAACGAATCACATTCCAGTGTCCACAGCACTGCCCAGACTCAGAAGAGAAGATGAAGAGGCTCTAGTGCTATTGTTAAGATCATAAATATCTCTTCTGCCGAATTAGCTTCAGGGACGAAATCCTTGACTCTAAAAAAAATGGCTTCTGTGTTTGAGCCTTCCATCACTGCTAAGTGACATACATCATCATCTGAAATGGATTGGCTGACATAGAAAAGCTCCTGTGTGCACAAATATTGAGACATTTTACTGAGAAATGGAGCTTGAGAGATTGCCCAATGTCGTTCTTCCTCAAGTCCCTCCCCAAGGAAGGGATATGCATGGTTAGATCTAACATTGCTTTAGTTTGGGAAAACCCCACTTGCCTGGAGCTAGAATTGACCACCTGAATTCCAGGGGCTTGAAGCTGCCATTGAAATCGCTGTAGAACTAAGTCCTGGAGGGCAGATATCACATTGGTTTATCCTGCATCGAGATTTGTTGAACAAAGAACAAATCACAAAAAAAAGGCTAACATAATAATGCAGTTTCTTTGCAAGAGCTGGTCAATTTGGAAAACTGTCTTCACTTGCTCTAGCCACTGTGGGACCTTTGAGTAAATTATTGCCTCAGTGGGAGATTCTGGCTCATTAGGCTGCCACATATAGAGCAGCAATGATTTTATATTACTATTCCCAGGAATGTTTGATAGATATTAATGGAGTCTATTAAAGAGTGGAAGCAGAAAGAATGTCTATTAGAAAGACAGCCTTCTACTTTATTCCTACTGACTAGTATTTCGGTCACTGAACTTCCAAGTAAATAATACCCACTATGTGCCATTTGCTTTTAATTTACCCACTGAATTCTCCTATTCATAACTTCCATTTTATAAATTATGACACCAGTGCTTTCTGTATTAATCAGGGATCACCAGAGAAAGAGTTACAAGAGGAGGTGGCTCTACCTATCTACCAATCCATCTACTATGAGAAATCAGCTCACCCAGTTGTAAAGGCTGATAAACCTGAGAACTTCAGTCAAAAGACCCCAAAGAACCCATGGCATAGTTTATGTCAAGTCAAAAGACCTGGTAACTGGAAAGTCAATGGTTTAAGTATGAGTTTAAAAGCCACCAAACTCTTGAGACCCAGTAAGCTTATATTTTAGACTGAATATGAAAGCCAAAAAGACTAGTGCCTCTGCTAAGCAACCAGACAGGAAGAGCTTCTGGTTATTTTGTTCTTTGTTCTATTCAGATCTTTTACTATTTGAATCAAGTCCACTTTCAACATGGAAACCACTTTACTTACCCACTGACTCAAGTGCTAACCTCATCCTCACTGTCCCCACCTCAGTAATGTTTGCTAAATATCTAGACACCATGATCCAATTAAGCCAACATGTAATGTTAACTGTAGGTCCAGAGGGAAAAGAAATTTAGTCTAAGTCACAGAGATGAGACAGAAAATACAGTCTTATGGCTCAACACGTGAGCCTTGTCCACTCTCTGCCTCTATTCATTTTCTATCTTAGCCCTCTATGTGAAAGAGTCTATATTTTAATAGACTTCATCTCCTAAAGATTTCAGTAATTACTTTTATAACTTCATTCCTCACTGTTCTTCATTGTTAAAATTCCTATTCATGTGATTATGTGTTTGTAATTCTGTGTTTGTGTGTGTGTGTGTGTATGTGTGTGTGATGACTCAATCTATAGTGACCCCTCTCTCATTACTGGTATCTTGCCTGACTCACTTCTTCAGTTGTGTTTTTATAAGTAACCAAATTATAGAAAACATATAGCATATGGATAATATAGAAGTAGCAAGAGTACTCAATAATAATGATAAAATACAATAAGAGTTAGTTTTTATGGAAGACAAATTGTGCCTGATATGTTTTAAATAACTATGGACACCATTTCTTGTTGGGCCTCATAAGACCTCAACCTTCCTATCTATCCCAGAAAACTGACATTGATGGAACACATCACAAGAGACTGGCTATATGCCCTTCATCCTGGATTGCATGCTGAAGAACTGGTAGAAAATATGAGTATGTTCAGAGGACTGTGAAATCAGAATGTTAAATCCTTAGCTCTTCCAAAATGCGCTGGTCTTCATATGGCCAAGGCTCTCCATGTGCCTCCATTTAGTGTACAGGCAACTCTTTCTCCTTTCATCCCATAGCATAAGAGTTCATGTTTCTTTATGATCTGGATATGTATCCTAACCTTTGATGACAGCTCCTTTATAAATAAATTTCCTTGGATCATCTTTTTATGTCCTAGAACTCTAAATCCAAGCAATGGAATGCATCGTTATAATACAATGTACGGAAAGGAAAATAGTGTGCTACACGATTGCCTGAAGATCACACAACACAAAAGCAAAAGAACTGAGACTAGAGCACTGACAGCCTACCTCTTGATATGGTGGTCTTAACCACACCACTAGAGGGCCATGGTAAAAATACCCTTCTCAGACGGATACTCTCCCTAGAATGCAGCTTGGTTCAAGTCCTTTTTCCCAAAGAAATATTTCCATGTTATTTGGAGTACGTTTTGTTGTTGTTGTTGTTATTTAATATCTACCTCTCAAACTTTTTTATGATCATAACACATAGAATAGAAAGAATTGTCCCAGATGCATGATCCAGCCATTACACTCCAACATTCTACTTAAAAAGGAAGTCTTTCCTAAGCATGCATAGAGTTGCAAGTGAATCATAGGATCTATCTAAAAGTATTATTTTTATTACCATGTCTCTATTTGTGATTATAGTGGAATATAAGCATAGAATCACAAATAAGTTACGTGCATCTTAAAGACAACAATGAGTGGTTCCCATCGTTACTTTTAACATAGTCAACTCCTAGAGATAAGGTAAAAATTGGTACTCTTAGGTAGATTCCATGATTTACTAGCAACTCCATAATCCATATCTAACTAAAGACTCCCTTCTTGAAGTACGATGTTGTAGTGTAACGACTGGATCGTGAGTCTGTGACAATGCTAATTATTCTGTTTTCCTCAGCCTTCTGACTCACTCTCTATGTCAGATTACTTCAAAGAAAGCAGTCCTTATGTTTTTTCCCCCCAACTTGATACAAGCTAGCGTCATCTGAAAGGAGGGACCCTTGTCGTCTGTTTTAGACGTGGACCTTGTTAGATATTTGAAATATCAGAGTTAAATGGATAAATCCATCTATATTTGAGTGAAATTTACATTTTAATGAGTTTTAAAAACAGACTTGTGAAAAAAGTACAATGAAGCACCACATGCTCTATCCCGTTTTTTTCCCCTGTTAATTATGAACGTCTTACATTAGTAAAGTGCATTTGTTCTATTTGATGAACCAAAACATTAGTTCATTATTACTATTAACTAAAATACATATTCAGATTCCTTAGGTTATGTCTGTTCTAAGCACCTATCTAAGATACCACATCAGCTCAATTGTCATGCCTCAAATATACATTTCTCTGGATGACTTTGCTAGTTTTAAATATGATCATTGGCTGTTTTATAGAATATTCCTGAGTTGAGGTTTGTCTATTGTTTTTCTCATGGTTACACTGAGGCCAAATTCCCATTTTCATCACACCTCATTGAGGTATGCTAGGTTTCCCATCACTAATTAAATACTTGAAGAAAATGAAATATTTGAAGGAAATCAACTTAAAAGAGAAATACTTATTTTGACTCACTGTTTTGTGGCTCTCAGCCCATAGATACTTGGCTCCGTTGGTTCTGCAGCTGTAGTAAGGGGCAATACCATATTAGTATGTAAAGCCACTCATCCCATAGCAGCCAGGAATCAGACAGAAAAGGAAAAAGGGTCAGGGACAAGATTTTCCTTCATAGGCACTATAGCTGAATTATGCCTGGATCTCTAAAATCTCCATCATCTCCTAGCTATAATGCCAGCTAGAGAGCAAGTTCCCACCACAGGAGCCCTTGGGGGATATTTAATATTCAATGTGTAGTATAAGGGTGGATGCAAACAAAGACTTATCACTGTTGCTGTTGCCCTTCTTTGCTGCTGCTGCTAAGGGAGCATTTGTCACACATGTTCACTTGAAAAGTTTCCTTATTTTCCATAATGTGGAATAAAGTCATCACACTTAGCTTCCATTTAAGGAATGAGAGTTTATGATCTACATCCTTGGGAGTGGAAAATCAAGATAAATTATTTAGAATTCTGCTGTATGAAAGAGGTGTTTCTTTCCCCAATTGTTAGTTATCAGTATGGACTCGTGGATATTTATTTTGTACTTTGAGCTGCAAGGCAGAACTACTTGATTTTGTTTTTTAAAGCATTCCATCTTTGGCCATTGGAAGCTTCTTTTGTTGGCTCATCTTCTCCATTTGGCCTATCCCTCAGTACTGAAAGGATTTTTATTCTGTTCATTTGTTTGTTTGGAATGTCCTTTTTTCTACTATACCATGTTTCTATGCTAGTCTTAGACTCAACAATATCTCCAAGGAGATTTTGTTGTTTTTACTGTAGAGATCTTAGAAAGACCAAGTCTGGATATAAACGAGCAAGTGAGGAGGAAGAAAGAAGCAATGTTTTCTGAGCAGAGGTCCTAAGTGATGAACGAAAAAAGTGCTTTGAGATAAATCCCAGGCCCTGCTCATTGGAAAACATGCTTATTCCCATGTACCTTTCTCCTAATCCTTCTGAGTCAAGGAGAGAATTTCACTTTGATTCTGATAATCTCAAGCTTGATAATTTTCTTTTCTAATAAAAATAGGGAGCCTTAGGTGTGGGAACATCTGGCAAACATACAAACAAGAAATCTAACTACACGTTAGCAACATCATTCTTGTTTGAGTTGTATATATTTATAGTATTTTATGCAAATAAATTGCATATTTGGCTAGTTTTTTTGTTTGTTTAAAATAACGATATGTCATATATTAAGTAACAAATAAGAAACAGTCCACAGAATATAATTTTCTCTTTTTAAAGCATTAACAGGAAACCTAATACTGGAAAATTCATAACAGACACAATTTATTCCTCATGATTCTGAATACTAGGTGGAATGAAGTCAGGTGGAGAAAGGGGACTAGGCTAGTATGTAGGATACGTCTTCTGATCTAAGCTTGAGGTGTAGGGGTAGATCTAGCTGGGTGAAGAGGTTGTATATGGCATGTGATGGACTTTAAGTTGATTGGCAGTCAGGGAAATTCCTGGCAAAAGCCTAGAGTTTGATTGCTGAAGAAGCAAGGATGATCAGAACAGCCTGGGACACTAGACGTAGGATTAGAACTATTTCTAGTGGGTTAGGAAAGATGTGGGAGGGTAGGGTCAGGTAAACTACCCAGCCTAGACCATAAAGAATGATGTGCAGGACCTGCCTGGGTGTTAAGATTGAATGTTGATTCTGCACACCACACAGCCCAAGATAAAGTGGCAAGCATTTAAGGAGGACCTTCTGCAACATCATATAGGGTTGTAGGCTATCACATGGGCAAGAGAGAATGAGGCAAACTTGAATTGACAGCTCACGCTCTTTTGGAAATTATACTTATCTGTTCATGATGGTGAAACCCTGTTGTATATGTACTTTCTATTGGTTACCACCTAGCACCACTGTTCTAATGACGGCTGTGCTTTCACTGTATGCTTTTGGGTGAACATATTTAAACCATAGCACAGAAAGAAAAACCCTGACAATGGTTGGCAAAATGTGAATGATACAGTGGGTAAGTGGTTATGTTTGGAAGAAAGTGGAAAAGTTAATTTCAAAATTTTCTCACAATTCTAGAATTTGATTTTCCATGTCAGGTAAAATCTATCAACTCATATCCATAGCTCCATGTAATACTCCAGAGTGAGAATACTTTGAAATCTCAGTGTTAGAAGGAAAGTGAACACCAGACTTCTCACAGCCTTTTTGTTTGAAGCCATTCTCAGCCCTACCATAGATCTAACAGTCAGGTCTCAGAGGACAGTCAGGTGAGAGATGGTGAGTATTTCCCTCAGCCATGACATAGATCACTAAGATGCACAGTAAAGGGAATGTTGGCTCTAATAGCATCAATGGATACCCTTAAAATGTTCATGAAAAACTAAAATATAAAGCAAAAGTTGTGACAAGCATATTGTCTAATTAAGATGAATGGGACATGCTCCGTATGCATTTTTAATCTGTTAAATAAACAGCATATTAATAAGGCTTAATTATATCACTGCATGCTTAAAGTGACTTTCTAAAATAAAGTTTATTTTGGGTTAGCATATGCTTTTTTGTGTGTTTGTGTAGCACTTTTTATAAGAACCATACACAAATAACATCTTGAAATAAATTTCTTGGATGTGATCACCATCTTGATAAAAAATTCTCCCTTTTAATGTCTCTCATGAATTAAGAGTTACAAAGTAATTTCATGTTTGTAAGATATATTTCCTTTTATTTCTAATGGTCACATATTGAGGAAGTGACCCAATGACTTTTAGCAATAGTCTCCCATTCTATCACACATTGAAGATGTCAACTTTTCACATGAACCCTAAGTCATAGCTCCTTACACCAACCACACACAGCCCAGCCCTTTGCACAAATGGAGATTAACCACAGACTCTTTAGCCCTCTAGCTGTTAAGAGTTAAGGCTCACTTCCTCTCCCTATGTTTATGACCTGCTTTGTGACTCAAGTAACAGGTAAGGAACAATTTCTACTTGCATTTCTTAAATTATAGAGTACCAAAGAAAAAATTACTATAGGTTCTAGGAAAGCCACATGGTTCATGGTTAGGCTTCAAGAACACAGGCAGTATAGGAGAGAACTATTAAGCTTTGGGCTATTCCACCAGATATCTTGGTAAGAGAATGCAGTCACCTTATATATGCCACTTACTAGAGTACTTGAACTGTAAGTGCAAAGTAAATGGATAATGGTATGTTAAGCTGCCATTTGCATGCATAATCTGTGTATTCAATAATTTCCAACTATTTTTGTTCCTTACCCATGGAGATTCAGAGATCTCCACATTTCTGAGGTCACCATTTGCAAACTGGTTTGTGACCTCCATTCCTTTGAAGTGATTATATTTTGTCTCACTTTGGCATCAATTGTGGCTACAAGACACATTTAATCCAATAACATATGAAGAGAAATGACACACATAGCTAGCTAGCAAGGAGGAAGCTTCCTGGTCAGTATCAATTTGATTTCTCCATGTCCTGTGTCTCAAATGGGTGGAGCCTTCAGCATTAAGATCCTAACATTATATTCTCATAAGGAAAACCAAGAGCAACAACAAATAGCTTGTGTTGTGTTTTTATTTTTTATTTTTATTGTTCTTTATTTGGCAACCTATAGCTTCTGGGAGTAGCAGTATCCTCTGTATATATCTCCCTTCCCACTTAGTTCTCCTCCGTCAGTCTTCTCCCTTTCTTCTTCTGATCACCTGTGTTTTAATGTCCACATTCACCTCTGCCCTACAATGACCACTTCCAGTTTTTGTTTTTTTTGTTTCTACCAGTACTTTAAGCTGAGTACACCAATCTAAACACTGGATGCTAGGATCCACATATAAGGGAGAATGTGTGATGTTTGTCTCTCTGGATCTGGGTTAACTCGTTCAATATAATCTACTTTAGCTTCATCTATTTACCTACAAATTACATAATTGCACTTTTATTTACAGATAAAATATTCTTGCACAAAGGTACTGCATTATCATTATCAATTCATCAGTTCATGGACACCTAAGCTGTTTCAATGACTTAAGTATGGTGAACACGGATGGAATAAACATGTTCATCGAACAATGAACATGACTGATCAGGAATCTCTGTAGTAAATCCTTTGAGTATAAGCCCAGGAATGCTATCGTTTGGTCACATGGCTTATTGATTTCTATTTTTTTTCAATAGCAGCCACACTGATTTTCATAGTAGCTGCACCAATCTCAACTTTCACTAACTGTGCAATCGTGTCCCCTGTTTTGCACATCTTCCCCAGCACATTAAAACATTAAACACAGTGATCAGAAGAGGAAAGGGAGAAGGCTGAGGAAGGAGATCTAAGTGGGAAGAGAAATGAAAGAGTAGAGCATGGCAATGGGTCGGAAAAGGATGAGTAACAGTGGGAATATTTGAAATCACCAGGACTTGTTCATCTTGGCCATTCTGACTGGGATAAGGTGAAATCTCAAAATAGTTTTAATTTCTACTCCCTGACATCTTAGGATAGTGGAATAGTAGAAACTTTTAAAAATGTTTTAGCAATTTGCATGTCTGCTTATAAGAGATCTCTGTTCAATTCCATAGTGTCCCAGTTAGCTTTTTTTCCCCCCAACTTGATACAAGCTAGAGTCATCTGAAAGGAGGGACCCTCAGTTGAGGAAATGCCACCTGTTGAGATTTTTCTTAATTATTCATCAGTTAGAATGAACCCAGCCTACTGTGGGTGGTGCTATCCTTGAGCTGGTGGTCCTAGGTTCTATAAGAAGGCAGGTAGAGCAAGCCATGATGAACGAGCCCATTATCAGTTCTACTCCATGGCCTCTGCATCAGCTCCTACCTCTAGGTTCCTGCCCTGCTTGAGTTCCTGACCTCACTGCTTTTGAAAATGAACTATCATTGAAACAGTGAGGAAAATAACCCCTTTGTACCCCAAGTTGAGTTTGGTCATGGTGTTTCATCACAGCAATAGTAACCCTAACTAAAACAGATAGGATGCTTTTTACTGTCTGTTTGTGCTGTTTGGTTTCTTGCTATTTATGTTTCTCAGTTCTTTGTACATCCTAGAGAATAATTTTCTGTGAGATATTTAACTGGCAAAAACCTTGTTTTTTAAGATTCACATGAAATGTTACTTTTTTTGTGCAGATTTTCCTAATTATTTTCCTTGTCAATATCTGATCCTATATATTGTTTCTTAGGGATGATGATGATGATGATGATAATGATGATGATGATGATGATGATGATGTTGATGATGATGGTGGCAAAGATATTGTAGCTTCCTTTTTGTTACAGAAATTATTTTAAATACATTTACCATATTCAATACATTGAATTCTTACAGTAGTATCAAAGTCAATTCCAGCAGCTGTCTTCTAACTGAGAAAACTAAGCACAAGAGCATTTACATATTCATCAAGATCAAATAGCTATTAATTTCTGAAGAGAATTTAAACTCAGGTGGACCAGCATCTGAGTTAGTGCTCTTTATTGCTATACTACACTGTATTTACAGTACAAATGATAAAGATAGCATTTGTAAATTGTAATAAGGTTATCTGTTTGCTCCAGAAGACTGAGCTTCTACAGGGCAAAGACCATGTTACTCATTTTTATACCTGGCATATAACAGTTAGGCGCATAGAAATGTAATAAATAATTTCCAATGAGTAAGATGGGTTTTGAATTTAGACCTAGATATATCAGCCTAATTTTTTCTCTCTATCACATTAGTCACCTTCATTTTATGTTGCTTTTCATCTTGCTGTTATAAATGAATTCTAGAAATGCATCTGCTCTGTTAGTTGAAATAGTAGCTAAGACATTTATTGAAGAAGACTACTAATTCATTTCAATTATTTCCTTTAATGTTACAATAATTATGATTCAAAAAGGAATGCTAATTTTCTGGGAACTAGTTGTGCATGTTAAGAAGAAGTCTAGCCTCCTAGCATTACTCCTGTGGTAGTTTTCCATTTCTTTTGTGGAAATATCTCTCACTCCCTGCTCTTATTTAGTCCATTACAAATGGCTGATTTTTGGTCCATAGTTCTTAATATTCATGTTGGTTGTAAAACTCTTTATTTTCATATTTCAAAGAATATTCTAATATTCCTTTGTATGCCACTAAGGTTACATTAACTCTTTTCTTATCGGTACACTTTGGTACACTTTTGTCTTTATTTCTTTATTTTTAGTTTTTGAGATTATAATATAATTATATCATTATCTTCATCCAAATCTAAGCATGCATTCCTCTTACTCTCATTCAAACTCAACATATATATATATATATATATATATATATATATATATATATATATATATATATGGCAACTGCTCAGCCTAAATATGTGGCTTGTATGCATATGTTTACATGTTTTCAGTTCTGACCACTTAGCACTAGATAACCAGTTGGAGTACTCTTCCCTAGTGATGACTGTTCTCCTGCAGCGTTCTTTAGTTGCCTGTAGTTTTCTGTCTAGGGTATACCTTTTAGAAATTACTGTTTCCTTCATGCAAGTTTCAATAATGACCATCATAATTATGGTTTTAGTCATCATTATCATCCTTATCCTGCATCCTCACTGGCCTCAATATCCAGGAAATCAGGTTTAAAAAGTCAGATTGACACCTAAATTTGATGTGTATGTGTTCTATGTTATTTATCTCAGGTTTTACTATTATTTTGAAATATTGTTTTCAATTACTTATTTCAGTTTAAGGTGTTTCTTTTTCTGAACCTTTAGTTCTTTGTTTCATATGTATGGACTGAATCACAAAACTCAGACATTTCTCAAAATCTACCACTAAACACCATTGGCAACAGGACTTTGTGTTTAAAGCAAACTATCTAGTGAATAAACTTGAAGATTTATTCTTTAGCCAGAGTACAAGAGGCTCAGGTCCCTCATGATGCCTGCCATGCCTCCTCCCCTCTGTGCCCTCCCTGTTCTCCTCATCACTTCACTTCCTTCTGGTCCTTTAACCCTCTGCCATAGTTTTTATTATCCCCTTCTATAACAGTTACAGGATTTTTATTACATTTAGACATTACTTTATATATCCTTAGAAATTCTTCCACACCTTAGGGAAGATAGAACCAAATATCTTCTATATGTTGATAACCTAGATTATACATATATGCATATTTAAAACATGGAACTTGCATTGGTTTTGGCTTACATACTACTCTATACATTTCTATGGAAAGATAGTCATCTTTTATAGGGATACAAGATATTGCACTTCCGACTCTCTATATGCTCACAGTTTTTTATATAAATATTGGATTTTTTTTCAAATTATTTATTCTGATCACAATTTTCCCTCCCTCAACCCCTTTCAAATCCTTCCCACATCCCCACCTATCCACTTTGATGCCCCTATCCTATCTCTTTAGAAAACAAATAGGCAAACAAAGAAACAAACCAAACTAAAATTTCATTATTAAAAAACAAATAAAAAATGCAACACATACATACCATAAAAACACAAAATCAGAAAAATATAATAAACAATCAAAAGGCTAGTGAGACAAAAAAATGCCTGAACGAAACAATATGAGACAAAAGTCTCATACCATTGAGTTCATTGTCAGCGTTTTACTGGTTTTGCTCAAAACAAAGACAAATGATGAATGTGGCCACAAAGCTTTGTTTTTTACATGTAGAGCAAGGTCTCTTTCTTTCTTCAGCGAGGCTCTAGATTCTGTGAAAGTCTATGTGAAGTTGAGCATGGAATAGGTAAGAGAGCTGAGAAATGTCCAGATCTTAGTCACTGGGGAAAGATTGATAAAGGTTTAGAAATTATTCCAAGGATGTTAATTACATTTAAGTGTCAATTCAGTATCGGTTCAGCAAAGCTATGGGAAAGGACTGTAGATCTAGATTATCTCTGCTTGTATTCAGCTTCCTGCTTCTTGTGTGTTACGGACAGTGCCATTGGAAGGCTATAGTCACAGCAGGGAAAAAGCTGTGCTCTTCTGTGAAGATGTCATATCTTGTGAAGACAAGCAGTTAGATGTATTGCCAAGAGAGAAAATCACCTCCATCAACATGTATTTATATACTGATTTTTTTTTTAAATTTCTGCAAAGGACTCAGTTAACAACTTTAGTTTATCAAAGGGAACCCCATTTCCGTATTGACTATAAAGAATGAAGCCCTTGAAACTGTCAATCAATATACATCTCAGGGAAGAACAAAAGCAATACCTGAAAGGGTGATTAGTGAAATTCTTGTTTTGAAAATCCAAGCCAAATCTCCCCCGCAAGTAGCTAGCTTTGCTCTGTTTTCTGGTAGTTAAACATGTCAAGAGCCAGAAAAGCTCATTAGAACTCTGTAGATACATGAAGACTGTGAGTAATGGTGGTTGGAATGAGGAACATTTCAGTGAGTACAGTTACTTCAGAACAGATCGGTAAAGGGAAAAAGTAAAAGACTGTGGTGATTTCCATATGATGTACACACAATATTAAACGATTTGGGATGACTTGATAGGAGGGTACAGAAGAAGGGAAGCAGAGCTCTTGAAATTTTGGAGCACCTAAAGTAGCTATGAATGTTCTCAGATGCTAATATTCAAGCTCTTCACTAGGCAGAGAATATTACCAAAAGACCATTTTTGAGTAGGTGGCTAACAAGAGAGCTTCCTGCACGCTCTAAATTCTCATTTTCAAGATTTCTACTTGTTTTTGGCTTAATCAGCACAAGATTTAACAATGGGACAACTTGGAGATGAAACGCAGGGTTGGGAGCAGGGGCAGTAAGAGAAGAAAGCCAATTATGTTCTGTCTCACTTTTCTTGGCCCTGTAGAGTGATGGAGACTGTTAGGACAATGATGTTCAGGGGATACAACTTAAAGCAATTTAAGTAAAACAAAAACAAACATCTGAGGCACAGAGACAAACATCAATTTGTAAGACAAACACTGACAAGAGAATTGTGCACGGTTTCTATTGAGGTAAAGGATTATTGAGGGGAAAAAGATTATAGGGAGGGTATTGAAATGGATTTGAGGCGACTTAATCTTGGCTGGAAAGTGGAATAATGAGTCACCACAGCCAGTTAACCTTTCTCTGGCTTAGTTGCTGTATTTTCCAGGAAGCAATAATAAAATCTTTCTTTACCATTTCTTTTAGGATACAAAGGTTCTTGAATACCTGATGATGCATAAGTCACAATTCCTTTTCTTTGTGATCATCTCCAGGAGTCAGAAGTAATGAATAGCAAGGGTTGTCATGGTTTTATTAAATATATCATGATATTATTAAGTTATAAACAATAGAATTGGGACAATTTATAATACTGTTTAGAAATATTCTAGACATTAAGAATTACAAAAGAAAATGAAAACCCAAAGGTTGAGCTATGATAAGTTGGCAAATTAGTCATCCTAAGCTTTGAGAGAAAGTAGGCTAGAGACAAAGAATGTGGAGAAGATACTGATGGGGTATAGAAGGTCAGTCATCTAGTGCAGACTCCCACATGGGTGCTTGGAGGCACGAGGATGAAACAGGAGTGGGTTGAATGGTGTAGTTAGAAATCTGTGTTGATGATGAGAGCACTGGTTGAAGATGGCAAGAAGAGTAACAGAAGAAAGAGAAACTATATATATATATATATATATATATATATATATATATAAGTATATAAGTATAAAGTATAGTTAAAAATATGGTCCAGAAGCCAGAGCAATATACAAAATGGCCTCACATTCACTCACCTGTCCACTCCAGACCCAGATGTTAATAATAGTGCTTGCATGGTGGATACTTAAGTTTGTTCCAGATTCAGTAAAGGAAAAAAAAATCAATTTAAAAGAACAGGTTTCATTAACAGTCTCTGTGAGTTGGAATTACCAACTGCAGTCTTGACAAAATAACTCGTACTCAGAGAGGATGATCCTATTGAACAGTGCTCTCAAACACTTGGTGTAGAGCAGAAAACAGCTTTTATATACAAACATCTACTTTGAAAAAATTGTCTCTTGAATTAGTCATTTTCAATCAACGTTTTGGATCTTACCATGGATTATCTGTCTGATATTCCTATGGCATGGAGAAAAATCTGTCTGCCCCAGCCCATGCTTGCCCACCACCCATCTCATCTCAGAAGTGTCTTGCACATATTTCATCTGTCATTTTCTTGTTTTGAAATATTCATTTGCTTCTTTTCTTTTGTGATGTTCTTTGTTTGAATTTATATTTTTTTCTGGATCCTGTTTTATTTTCTTCCATGTACACATGATGAATATTTCCTGAGGGACCCACTCGATGTGTTCTCTTGTGAGCGTGCCTTTGGATATGTGTATGTTTTTATGTCCCTTTGTATTATGAACTCTTAATTTTATTTTCAATTCAAATGGGAATAAGGTTCTTTACTTGATCACATATCCCCAATATTCCAACCAGGTGATTTTACTTCATAGATTTTTCCCCCAGTTTATCTTTTGAAGCTCACAGTTACATTAAACATGTACATCCACATCCTCCATTAAATATATTTTGCAAATGAAAACTTTTTAAAAAATATTTCTGATGCACCTTAAAATTCTTTAGCTTTACAAAACTCATTTGAGGTCAGTTCTGATATTTAAGAAGTCGCTGGACTTAGGAATTTTTGAGAATGAGAGAATTCAAAACTGGATGTTGTCTTCAAGTATAATGACATGCTTATGTATAGCAAGTTTAACAATGAATAAATTTGGCACAACATTATACATTTTAAATTAATCTTTGGAAAATGTAGATTTCATAATTTATATACAGAAATTAGATTTTGAAAAAATCTTAATTTTATTTTATTTAGATATATGTGTCTATGTCTGTATGAACATATGCCACATATGTAAATATACCTGGGACAAACAGAAGACATTGGCTCACACATAGATATGTAAGGATACAGAAATAGGTGTAGACACATGTAGTTGGTTGAATTTGACTGAAGGTCTACCCTGTTTAAAGCCAAACCTATGAAAAAGGAAAATAGCTGAAGCTAATTAGTATGGCTTATTTGAATTCTTTGGTTTCTGCTTTCCAATTTCAGTTCCAAAGCATATGAAATAAATAATTTCTTTACTCAAATGAGTTTTCATGTACTGCTCCTGTGATTTAGTCTATGTGCCCTATGCCAACTGAGTTTTTTTTTTTTTTTCCTTCTAATTTGCTGCCTTAGAGTGGAGTGTTGAACTCTCTGGATTGAACCAGATTGTCTTCACAGACATTGTTTGCTCAATAATTCCACAAGGAGCTGCTTAGATTTTTTAACTTATTAAGTTATATATTTTTCATGTCTTCTTCACATATTTAAGACATTTGAGGGAAAGGTTTTTTTCCTAGAATTCCCATGCAACCAACATAGAATGAATGCTTTGTCTGATGTTTTGTCATTATTGCAAAGTGATTCTGGATTTCTAGGATGTTGTCTTTTACTGTGGAGGTGGACTGGGTATTTGTCAAATGTCCCCTGCTAATTACTAGTGAAGTCAAACTAGCAGATTTCATAATTCGACATCATGTTTGGCATGAAAAATTAATTGCACATTGTCTAACTTCGACACTAAATTGAGCTATTTTTTCTGAATAATTTAAGTGTGATGTTTATAACTCATAGGTAGTTAACTTGATGACTTTGCTGAATTATATATGCTGTATATTTCATTGAAATTTTAATTTTATTTTAGTTGAAATGAACTAATTTATGTTATTGCAGTTATATACTTAACCTCTGAAAGGATCAGGTAAAAATTGATAGAAAAAGAAACTTAGAATACATCTTAATGTATTTTAGAATAAATTGTGGGGAATTGGTTTATAATTACGACTTTAACAATATTGGGATTAGAATATCTATATTCCTTTAATCAGTGATAAATTAATGTTCAGAATTTGCAGATTACATTATTCAGGAATTAGTAAGCAAGATTCTTCATTTCCCAGCATCTTAACATCCAATTATGGTTCAGCTTCCCCTTGTTATTGACCACTGCTTTACATTTATCAGAACACTTACATCCATTAAGCAGATCGTACAAAGGTTAAGTAACATTATGGTTCCAACAACAACAATGGAATGAAAAACACAAAGAAAGTGGAGATCGCAGTCATTGTTCAGCCTCTCTTTGGCTTGCTGGTACAAGCAGAAAGTGAATGAAGGGAGAGATAGCTTGATTTTCTACTTTCAGGCAGAATTTCTACTTTCATTTGCTATTTCTGCAAAACTATTGTTCATTTCAAGGGGATGTTAGGAGCATCTTTACATCCTAAGGATGACTGAGAGTTGAGCTTTAGACAATTTACTTGGGTAAGATAGGAGGTTCAGTCAAATGTAAACCAACAACCTGTGAAGGGAAGGAATGGGGCTGACTTAGTTACTGCTGTATCCCCATGACTTTGAATTGGTCTTGGCTAGCTTACAACTGCCTACAAATACATTTTTCAGCACAGTTCAACCCATTAACATAGTTGAGAATAAAATAGACAGTCCTAAGTGCTAGATATTATGGTTACACAGGCATACCTCAGTACAAAAATTAAAATAATGTTTGCCTTCATCCAGCTTACAGTCAAGTGAGAGAGGTTGTCAGAAATTCCTCTCTGCTGCCTAGCTTTCATAGTGCCAGAAGGTGCTTATGTGAGCTGTTGGTAGAGAAAAGACATCAGCGATTTTACCCAGCTGTGAACACTATAAACTTCAATACGAACTTGCCAGACAAGATGAGCCCACTTGTGCAAGAGGGTTATTGTCTCTCTGATTGGATTTGAGTTCTGTTGCACAGGAGGGGACCCATGCCTGTTACTGTAAACCTGGCCAAAAGCATACGGCTGGGGAAGACTTAGGCCCTAATGGGGAACTTACTGCTGTTGTTTAGATAAATTAACACAGTACCAACCTTCTGTATAAGTATCTGTGTTTATACCCATAGAAAAATAATACTTTCAGCCTTAATGACAGAAGACTGCCTTTACTGTGAAAGGCAGTGAATGCAGAGACTCACAGCTGCTCAAAGTGCCCAATAAATGGTCACTGAGTGTTCATCTCAAAGAAAGCATTTGTATTGCCCTCTCTAAGGCTGAAGGAACATTGTAGAGGAGGTAGCAGAAATAATATAAAAACTGGAATATAAAGAAAAGGGATGTTAAAAATGCATCTTCTGGGAAAGATACAGCAATTGCAATATTCAACTCACAGAAAATATTATCACCTGCTCTAGGCCAAAACACACTAGCCCTTCCACAATCAGTTATGGATGGGGAGGACTTATGTGGCTCTACTCCACCATATTGAGCTATTGGCTACTGAAAGCTAATTAGAGAGATTGTCTTTCTGTCTTTGTCATTGTCTTTAGTGTTGTTCAGTCGAACTCGCCAAGGTGCAGCAGATATCTCCAAACCCAAGATCATATAGGTAGCCTTGATTAAACTCAGTTAGTTATAACACAGAAAAACAGATGTGAAGTAGGAAAAGGGTTTTGTAGGGAAGAGCTGTTAAGAAGAAAAGTGATGAGAGCAATTGAAAAGTAATTTATACATGTACAAAAATGTCAAAGAATCAATTTAATTAGGAAAAACAGAAAACAAATAATCACAATTATACAATTATGGATTGTGAGAGGTTGCTTGAAGAAAGGTATAGTTGCTTTAAGAGATTATTCTAAAGCACTTCCAGTGCTATATTTGTTGAATAAATGAAGACTTTTCTGAGGGAGTACTATCTAACCTCAAGCCTGATGGTTAACTGAAATTTACCCACTGCGTGGTAGAAACAAGGACATTCCTAGAATACAGAAAGGCTGGATCCAGACTTTGAAAATACCCTAGCATATCCAAATAGCTTATGACCAAAGATAATATGGCATATTTCAGGAACTGAACAGAAGCATCCCACTGTGGTTGAATAGAGGTCAGGAAGGTGGCATTTGTGGAAGACAGAAAAGAGGGAAATGGCTGAAGCTTGTGTGGATGACAAAGCTTTGAGATTTAATTTCATGACTTACCAGTAAATATTAAGTGGTCCTGTGCATGATTTAAAAAGTAATGTCTCTTTTAGGTGTTAACAATTATCTTTCCCATAGCTTTGCGAAGATGACATGGATGGGGATAGAGTATGAGTGGAGTGGAGCATCATTGAAGAAGTCATAGATCTGTAAAGAGACGATGGTGACTTGGACCAAGGTTTAGTCTAAGAAGTACAGATGAGCAGGCAGATTTAAGTCATGGATGGATTTAGAACCATAAGACTTGCTATTGTTGATGAAGGAACACAGAGGAGAGGGATACCAAGAGAAATTTTTAGATTATGTGATCATCTTAGTCAATAGGAATATTTCATCTAACAGGATGCAGGAAGAAAGTCTCTGTGGGAAAAATAAATCAGAGGAGTATGTGTGCTTCTTCCCTGGTACATATGCTATGTAGATAATTGGGGGATATAATAGAAGTTTAGTTTGGAGTTAAAAATTTGGGAACATTCAGAGCTAGGAATGTGCTTCAGATATAACTTGCTTGTCATGAAGCATGAGGATCTGAATTTAAATACTAGAATTTAAATAAAACTAGGCATGGTATAGCACATCTGTACTCCCAGTGTTTCTGTGGTAATATGGAAGGGAGAGTCAGGAGAATCTCTAGAAGCTCCTAGACTAGATAGTCTGACAGAGGCAGAGGAAAGCAACAGAGAACCTGTCTCAAACAAGGTGGAAGGTGAGAATTGACACCCAAGGCTGTTCATTGACCTCGACAAGCAAATTATGGTACATGTATGTGTACACACAGACAAATATGCACAACACACACACACATACACACACACACACACACACACACTTGTATGCACATTCATGTATGCATACATTCATATACATACAGGAAGACTGCTTTTTAGTTTGGGAAATCAACTATCAGTGATAGGCTGGTACAGTCCCTTGGACAGAGGTGTAATTTGAAGTGATAATGGTTTACAGGTTTGAGACTTCACGTGCACCTAGTTAAGAGAGAAAGCAGAGCCAGAAATGAAAACTCATTTCCAAAGTTATGTGTGCTTTCATACAATATGCAAACCTTAGTGACCTTAATTTAGTGTCTTTGCTACAGCCTCATGACGCTCTGAGAAATGAAAGAAGACATTGTGTAGCTCAGTACAGCTGCTTTTCTAATGCTACCATGAAAATTCTTTATGGTTCTGTTAGACTGTGTTCCTTGACTTCAACTATTTTTCCACATTTTACTTCTTTGTATTTTTCCACCCCTCTGAAAAGAGAAGGCCAGCTCTAAATTTTATGTCTGCTATGTAAAAAAAGACAGTGTGAATGACACTTGTGAATAAACTAATATTGTGTTATAGAGTTCTAAATTGACAACTTATTGGAAAAATCACCTGTGCTCTAGGGCTATTGTTTGAGAAAACATCGTAACTGCTTTACTCATGTGCTCATGTGGCTTTTTAGGTATCATGTCATGGACCCTAGCATGCCATTCCCTGAAGAATTAGATTCATATAGACACACAAGCACACGCCCTTCCATACATTTTTTTCTTTCCAGAACATTCTAATTGCTAACATATTTTTATCCAACTGTAGTTTATATTTTATATGCTCCCAGCCATACCATCTCTGAGTTCATATATACATACATATGTATGTATGTATGTATATATGTGTGTGTGTGTGTGTGTGTGTATGTGTGTATATGTGCCATATGTACTCTCTCTATGCATATATCATATATGCCAAACCTTCTGAGTCCCATTAGTGTTGCTCTTTTTGCATATGGTCTCATCTCAGAAAACAGTGTCAACAAAATGCAATGAATCAAACCAGGATATTTCTTCCTCAGTAGCCATTGACTGCCTATAGTTCTTCATGTGGGCGTGGGAACTTGTGAGATTTCCTCCCATCCATATTGGCAGAGATAAAACACTTTCAAGCCACCTTAGTTACATTGCCATTTGTAAATTACTTTTGTAAAATAATAGTTTGTAAAGAAATTTTCTTTTTTTCTCTCAGCGACTTTTTACTGCATGGCTCTGAAGTTGTATTCCTACTTCTCCTTTCTCATAGTGAAAAGTAATAAATCAGCTTCCAGCCTATTGCCATAGTGATAAATCTGTATGTGTATAGATGGAATTGAGAGAATATCTGTTATGGAACTGCACTGATAGGAACTTTTCATGGATGTATTTATTCATTCAAAAATATTATCCAGTACCTACTAGTCATTTTAATAACAGATGTGATAAAACATCTGTCATCTAAGAGCTTATAATCATGTGGAAATGCAGAAATACCTTGAAGTTTATATTATTATATTATATTATATTATATTATATTATATTATATATTTTATTCTATTTACTATATAAATATATGTCCACAGCATCAGTCAGAATTCTTTCTAAAAGCAGACTAGTAAAATATGTGCATATAGAAATATAGGTAATGTTTGTATGTATGTATATGTATGTTTGTATGTGTGTATATGTATTATGTATCTATCCATCTATCATCTATCTGTCATCTATCTATCTATCTATCTATCTATCTATCTATCATCTATCTGTCATCTATCTATCTATCTATCTATCTATCTATCTATCTATCTATCTATCAACTATGTAACTATATACTATCTCTCTATCGGTTGAGATGGATTTGAAGGAATAGCTTACACTGTGGTTGAAGGCAGCAAAGCTTATGTCTCTAAAGCAAGCTAACAGGCAGAAAATCTAGGTAAGATTTCTGTGTTACTTATTTGCAGTAGAATTCCATCTCTGCTAAACTTTGAGTTCACTCCTAAGAACTTCAATTGCTTGGATGGAGGAGTTCCAAGTATGTTATGAAAGATAAGCTGCTTTTCTGAGCGGCAATTCACTGCAAATGTTTGTCATATCTATCAAATATAGAGATATCCAGACTAGAATTTGTCCTATAACTGCCTATCTTATTTTAGGCAAGAGGACATGAGGAATTAACCATTGGACACAATATGAATATAGGCTATCTCTTTGAACTTTGATGATTTTAGGTAGTGATTCACATTATGAATAAAAAGTAGGAAAAAGTTAAGAAATGACACAAGCTAAGTGTGACTCTATTTTGAGATCAGACTCTGGGACTAGCATACATGAACAATGGAGCACTTTAGATATGTTTTTCTTTTCCTGTCACCACTAGAATTTTATTAATGACACCATGTATCTGTTTTTTGGTGTGAAGTGGAACATCTACCTGGGAAGCTAAGCAAGCTAAGAATGCTGGAAACCAAGATGAGAAATAGGTCTGAGGCAATGACTTTTCATTCCTCACAAATCACCCCAGAGCTCATGGCTTAAGACAGCAATAAATCTTTACCATTTCTCATGATCATATGGATTTTTCAGATATAATTCCTGTTCTGGGACTGCACAGCCAGACCTAGATAGTCTAAATATTATCTCATAGATCTGTGGCCCTCAGTTCGAGTAACTGTGGTGAATGACTGTGTTTCTGCCCAATGTGATCTTCTGTCCCCCAGAATGTTAGTCAAAGCTTGTTTATATAGCAGCAGACAGATTCTTGTAATCCTCAGAGCCACCAACTATAAATGGCCCCACATAAAGTTTCATTTTGTGTTTGGTTTACCTATGATCCATTTACAAATGTTAGTCATTGTGGGAGGGAACTGACAAAGGCATGTATGCAAAAGGCAGGAGTCACTGGAAAGCATTATTGTAATAATTAGTAGATAATAAGAAATCCCTAGTAGACTTTGTAGAGTTATTTAAGCAGTACAAGAGAAACCTTCGAGTGGGATGAGGAATCAGGCTACATGTTCAGAGAATTGGGCTCTGCCTAAAAGTCTTTTTTGCTCTACAGTCTTATATAATACATGGAAAAAGAATCTATGTTGAATGCATTGAGTTATACTTTATAGGTTATTCAAAATATAATCCAGCACATGTATTAGTAAACTCGGGCTGGTGTAATAAAACATCACAATCTGACAACTTACAACTCTCATTTAATGCTGGAGCTGTAGCTCAGTTCAGGAGAGCTTCTTACATATAGTTGGCACCTTAGGTTCAAACCTTATTAAAAAAAATACATGGCTTATTTCTCACAGGCCTGGGAACTAAAAAATTCAAGCTCAAGATACTAGAAGATTCAATTCATGATGAACATCTTTTTCCTTACTTGCAGGTGGCCACTTTATTGGTGTATCCTTAGAAGGAGAAGGGAAAGAGCACAGAAGGCAAGACAGTTCTGATCCTCCTCTTTAGGGGCACCAGTGCAGTCACATCTAGCCTGTCTTCATGATCTCCTCTAAGTCTAATTAGCCTCAACAACTCACCTGCTGGTGTTATTACAATAGGAGTCAGGGCTTCAACATGAATTCATGGGAAATATCAACATTCCTCTCATAGTGCTATCCCAAAATTTGTCAGAATATATGACTAGGTCCTCTTTGGATCCCCTTCCTTTTAAGAGACGTGTTCTGGCCTGTTGCTATGTGATGGCAGTGTTCTCCTGTGCTGTCTGAATGAAGTACATATCCTTACCTCTCTGAAGGTGAACTTGGCCGTTTTTGTGCTTTAGACAATGGACAGTGAACCATCATGGTTTTCCATGCCTGGGCTAAATGAAGCTTTATGGGATATTGCAATTTTCTACCCATACCCCTTCTCTTTCCATTCTAAATGACATATTCTGAACAATGTCTCCTCTTTTATTCTGGCTCCTGGAATGTGAATAGTTATGTACCATATTATAGTAACTGACCCATATTCATTGAGATGCAATGTGAACACAGCAATGAATGTATATTTTAGAGCTGGAGGAATATCTGTGGTTAAGAGTACTTACTGCTCTTACATAAGACTCGCTTGGTCCTAGCACCCATATTGGGTAGGTAACATCCAGTTGTAACCCCAGCTCCAAGGATAGTTACATCTCTGTTCTCCATGAATGCATATAAACACACCCACACTCAGATACATACAAACACATAGTAAAAATAATAAAAATATATATTTAAAATATATCTTAATATGCTAAACCATTAATATTTGGAGCTGTTTCATGTTGCAAAAAGCTGATTGATGAATTAATAGTACAATTAAGAATGGAAAGATGGCAAGTCAGCAGAGAAAAGCACTTGTTTTTTTTATGGAGGACCCAGGTTCATTTACCAGCAACTACACAGTAGCTCACAGCATTTGCTAACTCTGGTTCTAGGGACCTAATGCCCTCTTCTGGTCTTCACAGGCACCAGGCACACACATGGCACATATACAACAATGCAGGCAATATACTTATACTCATAAGATTTTTTAATCAAATGCTCTGTGACAGTAACAACCTAAATTATGAACATTGACTCTAGGCATTATTAATGGAAATTCGAAAAATGGTAGCCCATATTGTGAAAGGCAGCACACTGTTAAAACTGACCTGATGATAACTGGGCAGGCAGGTCATCCTACTTTGGAGAAGAACACTGAAGACAAAGGATAACAACACCGCTTTCTTGAAGTTGACTACATTAGCAACAACAACAACAAAAAACCAAAGGAGAGATAAATTAAGAATTAACATCTGCCTTGAAACAAGGATGAAAGAATCAAGAACAGGGGAGATTTTAAGAATTATAAGTCAAGTTCCATACCTCTTATCAGTAAAAGGTAAAAATGAAGAATCATTTGAACCACAAAAGGAAATTAGAAGCTTTCCCAGCAGCAAAGATTGAACCTGGGGCTTGGTTGTCATATTTCTGTCAAAACTTCTGAATTAGGTAAGGGGAGAAGAAGCAAGCCCTTTTGGGGGTGAAGTGACTCCAGGAGATAAAGGCTGGGACAAGGCCCCATAGAGATCTCATTAGGCCTTCTAGAGAGAGGGAGATCTCAGGCAGGTGGCAGAGTGTGGCTGTTGACATACGAAGATGGTTAAGAGTCAAAAGAGCACAAGCAAGTTTTCAAAAAGTTGAACTGTCAAGAGTGCTGAGAGTCTGGGTGCAGGCTTTGAACAGATTGCTGATGTTCCAAATACAGGGTTGCCTTTCAAGAAGATACAGGATTTATTCTTATTCAGCTGTGGGCACCCAGGGTTCTGACACAGAAGGGCGGTCCAGACCTCATAGTTGCTTTGGCCAGCTTGAGTTTGTATGGCTTATGTGCTTACTATTTCTGAATGGAGTGATTCTGACCAAAGTTCTTCCTTCCTAGACATGTATATTTCTGATGCATGTTGAGCAACAGGAGTGTCTGTATGTGCATGTGTTTAATTCACCTTACAATAAATTCAACAAATGCTGACCCATACCTGTAAACTCAGTAAGTCTTTTCGAAATATTTCCATTGTCTGGGTTAGAGTAACTGTTGCTTTTGGTGAGGAAACTAGTTTTGTGACCCTGGAAAAGTATTGCTACCAGTCATTTTTCACTTTACCTCATACAATATTGATGGCACATCTTCAGCTACAGCCCTTTTTGTGGAGAAGTTCATATTCTGTCCCATTGATGCTGGCCAATCAGTGCACACAGGCTTAATACAGACTATAAACCAAGAAAAATTTTTAAAGATAGCTTAAGGTCCCCCAGTTCTCATGTTCTTCTACCTGTGTTCTAAGAAATGGATCTTTCAATAGGAGGCTGGCTTTTCATTTGTAATAGAACCAGAAACACATGCCACAGAGGCACAGTGGCTGACCTACAACCACCAATGGTGTGGGGGTGAATTCTAAATCTCTGAAAGCTATAGAGGTTTTGATATGACATATTGCTTTCTTATTCCATGGGGATGAATTATTCTTTGGGCACTAGGACTCAGGACAAACATTTTGAACCTTAAAACCCCCTAAGTGTACATTAAATAATCAGAAAACAAAAAGGTTCCCCCCAAGACAAAAACCCTGGTTCCCTTTATAGTATTTCAATCCTACTCTCTTTCCAGATGAAGGATTTTATTTATTTATTAATTTTGGTGCCTCTCCTGACACGTGTGTTATATCTTAGTCCCTCAGAAACCATGCATTTGTTTTATAGTATCATACAGAAAGACTGTTTGAAGGATTTAGATGCAGCTTTCAATTCTGTTTCTACCTTATAACACAGGGACCAGCAGGTGACACAGTCCCTCCGAGTGCAGTATTGCAGGAAACAAGGCTGACCTTGTGTTTGCTGTTACTATTTTCTTTAGCTTTTGACAAATGTGTGTGTTTCATAATCTGGCTGGACAGTTTGGCCCGCTTCCAACTCACTTTCAATCATCACCCTCCTTGTAAATACTAGGTGAAAGAGCATTGCCAAATATTATTTGCTTCTTCTTGAAACAACCTTTTCAAAGGTGTGCCTCCCTACCTCCATTCTCACCAAGTAGGTCAGAACAGTTTTAACAGCATGGAAATACTCTACATGGTCCATTTGTTTTCAAAATGCTTTCTAGAAACATGGGAGCAGGGAGAACGTTTCCTGTTTCCCTGTCTGCAAATCCAGCTGCTTCCCTCTATCAAAGCCTTCCCCTGATGTCTTCTGTTTGTTTATATATCTTGTCTATGTTGTTTTCTCTGGTCCAGTTTCATTGAAAGAAATAGTGTGGTGGCTGTTTTGAGCTACCTTGTGAGTTTGGTTCTTAAATTTAAGGCCCTTTTATTTCCTACATATGAAGGCTTGATTCTGAAGTAAATCTTCATCTATTGAGTCTTGAACCCATGTTTCTTTCACTTCCTGACCTATTTTATTAGCCTTACAGGCTTCATGATTCATCTCTGTCAATACTCTCAGAAGTGCTAGGGTGAGCTGCACAATGCTCTTCATGGATGCTGTTTTCCTCTCTGCCGAGAGGCAGCTTGATCAAGTGTTATTGGAATGGTGTGGAGGGAGAATGAAGGGTTGAAGCCCATATTTCATGAAGAATTCTTGTTTTTAACCCCTCTTTGCTAACCCTAATCTTTTCATAAACCATTTTACTATTATGAGTATGTTTTGTCTTTTCTACAATAGGCTAGCCCTGGGGTTTATAAGGCAATAGAGAAAGTCATTTTTGTAATATTTCACTAAAAATAAGAGATGTATAGCAAGATCTAAACTTTGACTCAGTTAATGGCACATTATATAGTTCAGAGAACTTTTCCCTTTTAATAGGAAAAGCATATAATGGCCCCCATCCCAATTTGACCTGTTTAAGAAGGACTTGAATTATATGTTCATGCAATTTATGTGAATTCAGCTATACTCATTCAATACTGGTTGACACAAAGAAAGAGAGCAACACACAGACAGGAAGACAAAGATAGATAAGCCTCTACCAACAGAAGTAACAGTGATAGATTTCAATGTTTGAATATTGAACTTGCTGAGCGATGACATGTCAACACTTTTCCTACAAAATGCCAAGGGTAGATTTTAGTTTTGTGGTATTTTTCCCTGTGTACTCTAGGCATGATATTGTTCTCGTGTGTCCATATAAATTTGGGTACATAAGTGTCCCCTATTCTTAAGTTGCTCATAATGTACTCTTTAAGAATAATGACCATCAATTGACTCTCTCCTCTCATCAGGTACTTTGCATATATTCATATGTCATTGTTTGGCTTTTAATTAAAAATAATTGGTTCCAGGATCCCTTAATGAAATTAAGACTTACAGATGATTAGTCACTTTCACAGAGATGTATACAGAATTCTTGTTCATGTGGTGGGTTTTAAACTCACATACATTCATTTTCATGTACAACAGCAAGATGTCCAAGTCACTTAGCCTGAGTCACCATGCTTATTACATCCTGCTGCACTCCTGAGCATCTGCTCAGAGAACGTCCTGCTTTCTCCTCCCACAGCACAAATTCCTTTTCTCTGAATCCTGCTGCATCTACTGTTACTTCCCTGCATATAGTCTATTCCTCAGGACCTGCCACATGTCCTTTTAGATTTAAGATGCTGAAGATACAGGTATTATAGTAACTAGGAACATAGCCACTCAGCTTTGCTGTCTTCTATCTACGCACCCTTAGACAGGTTATTTAATTTCACTATGCCTTAGCCTCCTCATTTATAAAAATACATCACAGTGTTATGTAAAGAACTTCATGAGCTAAAATATGCAAGCATCTGAGAACGATGAGTAACACTGTAAAGTAAAACACTGTGTGCTCTTGCTCCTGTTAGATTGACCTTAGATATCACCTCCTTCATAAGGATTTCCTTGAAGCCCTATTTTTTTCTGAACCAATTTGACATGGTGGACTTCCATAGTAGGTGTGGATATTGGTTTGCTTTTGAGTTATCTATTTACAAATCTGTCTCTACTACTGAGCAGAAGTGGCCTGAGGTTAGGGAATAATTTGTTTTAACATCCAATCTATTACATTATCTTATACCTTACATTATATATAATGCATTATAGGGACTCAAAATTGATTGATCATTGAATGAATTAATGATTTATTGTTATCATAATTTTTATGTGTTACCTACTGTAAATTCTCCATTTCACACTAAAATTCCATGAGACAAGTATTATTAAACCCACTTTCCATATGGAAAAGCAGAAACACAAAGATTAAGTAACATGCACAGTATAAATTGCATGTATTTGTGATGAAAATAATTTTATCAAGAAGTCTGATCCAAAAATTTACATTCTTGCTACTTTTGGCATCTGCCTCCAAAAGAATTTAACAAGGAGAAAGTGAGAAGGTGGGTAAGGAAAAGGGGTAAGAAAGAGGAGAGTAGGCAAGAACGGGGGCAAACCTGAGTCTTAATGGCATCACCAAAGTCCTTGCAAAACTCCCTCACTGACTCCAGATTTATGTTAAATCCTTGACTTTTCAAAACAGTCACTATAAAATATAGCCATGTAGAACCCACTTCTTTATTTGCAGTGAAAAATAACTTTTGAACATTACCCATTAAATCATTCAGCTCTGCGTAATATCCCAACAAGGAAAAATGTTTGTTTCTGCGGAAACATTTGTGTCCCTGGAGGCTTTGGCCTGATCTACTCTTTCTGATTCTTATGTAACAGGGTTTTCACTGGATGCTGGAAAATAAATGTAAAGCCAGACTGCATACTTTGCGATCAGAATTGTTGTAACCTTCAGATTAGAATGTTTTCCTCATTTGGCTATCTTTACAACCTCAACGTTCATTCCTTGTGCTGGTTGGATTTTGTCAGCTTGACACAAGCAAGAGTCATCTGTGAGAAGAGAATCTCAGTTGAAAAAAACAAAAAGTGCTTTCATCTAATTAGCCTATAGGCAAGTCTGTGGAGGCATTATCTTGATTAATGATTGGTGGGGAGTTCTTTGTGGGCTTTGCTACCTCCTGGCAGATGGTCCTGAGTTGTATAAGAAAGCAAGCCAAGCGAGCCGTGGGGTGCTTCAGTTCCCACCTCCAGGTTCCTGCCTCGACTTCCTGCCTTTCTCTTGATGATGGACTCTGTGAAAGTATGAGCCAAATAAGCCCTTTCTTCCTCAAGTTGACTTTGGTCAGCATTTTATCACAGAAACAGAAACCAAAGTAGGAGAGTCCTATATAATTATATAAAGAAATATGCTAGATTGAATATACCCACAGGAAACTCTGTACTACCATTTATGACTCCATGTCAACCTAGGGTGGTGTGTATGAATTTTTTCTTTGTAACCATTTAAGTAACAATAATTTAATTGACAATAAACTTATTTAAGTTTCAGACAGTTTTAGGACATTTTGCCAAATTGCAAAACTGATTAATTAGCTGCAAAATCCAGACAGAACTTGAGAACTTGCTACACTATGAAGCTGTTCTGAGTTTTACCTGACAGCGATTGTTCCTAGTATGATAAGGTTATAGCAAATTAGGGGAAAAAAACCCATATGAAGTACAGTGAGTATCACTTTTAGGTCGGGTCCTGAATTTGATGGAGTAACAGTATACCTGAGTCTTGTGAGTTATGGGACCTTATGTAATCTAAACATACCAAGTATCTTCATTAACTTCTATTCTCATCTCTAAAATATGAATTTATATTTCCTTCATCACAAATGTTATGGTTAGAAATTAAAGAAATTGTAGAAATCTGGTAATATGAAATAAAGAAAAAATACTCTAATTCTATCACAAGATAATTCATTCAACCTTCATATATAAATGTATACTTCACATTGTTTTTAATGCAGTGCAAGGGGGTGCTTTATCATTGAACTCCACCATCAATCCAACACCTACCTGTGTTCTTTTAAGACACTTTCTGCCCAATTATTTCTAAAACCTTTTTTTATAATTTTAATCATAGTATTTCATACTTGCATATTTTCAATAAATTTATGATAGATATTTCTTCATGTAATAATTGTCATTTCACAATGAAATTTTAGAATATACAGACATACTTTAAAAGTAATTCATTCTAATTATTTTAACTGTTTACATGCTGTTGGGTTACTAACTTGTCTTTAGTATCCTTCCAAACACTGTAGTAAATGTCTTGGTACATGTGGCTTTTCATGTAAAATAGCTAAATGACATCAGATTAGAACTTGATGAGCGAATTTCAGGCTTTGATGCTGCAGACATGTGTTGGAGTCTTGTTTTGTTTCCCACCTGCTCTGTTAGTTAGATGCCTTTCATTAACTTCATAAATCCTTCAGATCTTTATTTTCACAATGGGAGTGGTCACAATTGCTTCACAGGGCTGGTGTAAGTATTAAATAAGATAGTACCCTGAAAGCTTTTCTGCAGTGTTTCAATGTTTTTCGATGTTTTTGCCAAATTATTTTCCAGATAGTAACAAATAAGGCCTGAAAAATTCCATTTCATCTCAGCCCTCTCAGCATGTTCTTATTAGAGCATTTTGATAACTTGATAAATTATAGGAGTTTGCTGTTATTTCTTAAGTCTCACTGCCTTGCTTCTGAGAGGGAATAAGCATTGCTGTTGTAAACCGGATACTAGCAATTCTACACTGGTTTTGTATTATTGATACTCGCTTTTCATCTGTTGACTACAACTGCTTGCTGACTTAAGAAAACATTTTTCCCCCTACAAGAAAAATCTTACCTATAAAATTATTGTTATTTCCAATTTATATTTTCCATTATTAGAAAGTTTAAAATGTTTATTCCTTAACATACTCTATAGTTTTTCTTCATGTCTTCCCATATAATTATGAGATAAATCAATAGACAGTCCTCATGCACACATGAGGCATTTCACATGTATGCTTAGGTGTAGGTAATAGCTAATGAAACCTTGTCTGAAGAAAGTATTACTTTCTTGGTTTCTTTATAGTAAATCAGCATGTCTAAGAAATTATTTTTTTTACTTCTATCTACACAGTTTATGGTAATATTTACTTCATTATCTAGATACATAGTATGTGTACTATTTATCACACATGGTGTAAGGCTCTAGGCAGGAGATTACAGACTGTGAGCACTTTGTGGATAGAAACCAATGGAATCTATAACCTTGGGCAGGAAAAATCTTTATTACTAAACTCTTGATAATGACTGATTCTCTCAAGTGTTAACAGACCAGCAGAAAATGCCTGTATCATTTGAAGTAACTACATAACTAACAGAAATTACAGATATTTTAATCTCATTTACTGTTTCTATCTTATATTATTTTGCTATTATTTAAAATTATTAATTAATGACTATTATTATTGCATTTTTTAATATCTATATTTGTAAGGGTTCTCTAAAGAGACAGAATAATAGAATGAATATATTCATATTATATATATATATATATATATATATATATATATATATATATATATGAATGAAACTTATTAGAACACCTTACATGCTATGGTCTGGGTAGTCCAATGCAGACTGTCTCCTAATATAAAAGCAAAGAATCCAGTAGTTGTTTAGTTCATGAGACTGGATATCTCAGAAGTCCCAGTCTGGTGCTAGAGTCCCAGGGAAGTCCTAGATAGCTGGTGAGTTCAGTCTACACTGGAATTCTGAAGAAGTAGATTCTAATACCAGCAAAAGAATGCCTCAGCAACACGATAGATGAACTTGTCAGCAAGAGTGAGGTTGAGTAGGTTAAAAACAGAAGCTTCTTTCTTCCATATCCTTTGATGTGGGTGAGTCTACCTCAAATAATTGGATAGTGAAACTCTCAAGTATGGCCAGCTACTTGAATTTTAGTTGATTCCATTTGTAGTCAAGGTTCCAAGCAAGATAAGCCATCAAACTAGCTAACAAATAAATGTTACCCTATGATTTGTTCTATAAATATTCTGGTTTTTACTTAAATATGTAAATAGTTTTATATTTTTTATCTACAATCTCTAAATTTCCCCCTGCATTTAAAAACCTATTATGGTTTGAATGTGAAACATCCCCTGCAGTTTCATGTAACTGAAAACATGGCCTCTCCACATGGTGCCACTGTTTTGGTGGTTTTAATATCTTTGAGAAAAGAGCACTGGCTAGTGGAGATGGGTGATTGTCAGCAGAGCTTTGAGGTTTAGAGCCAGCTCTGTTTCCATCCTGTTATCTGTCTCTTGATCTGGCAGCTATGGGCTGCTCTTGTTTGCCAAGATGCTCCATTGTTGTTACACATGCTCTAAAGGAGATGGGCACTGTGTTTTCCCATGATTGAAGGTGGAAGGTCAAGACAGTCATGCATCAATTCAAGCCTCTTGTATACAGGCCTTTATTTTCATATTTGAGAGCTCCACCCCATTTATCCACCAAACATGTTGTTTTGAACTCTTTTGTTTCTTAATGTACACTCACTAACATTTCTTGGTATCATCTATGGGTTATTTGACACTGAGGAATATCAGTTTTGGTTGATTTTCTCTCATATTCATTTAATGATTTGTCATGTCAGCTCTAGATGTAATTTCCTGTCAATTACGTTGTAAATTTCTCACGCGTTTGTCAGAGTGCCACTTGGGATGCCTCTTCTTATATCTTGTCTTTGAAAATTGTCTTCCTTCAATCACCTTTGGTTTTCTTGCCATTTCTTTAGCTGTGGCCAAAGATTCATTACTCAAACATAGTATAGTGAGGTATGCTGCCTATGAAATCTGTAGGCAAAGCTTTCCTTACTTCTAGATCTATTTGATCTCAGTTGATACTTCCTGAATCTATGACTATATCATTAGTATCTACTAATAAGGTCCAAAGCTCTCCTTGACATCTAAAGCTTTACTTCAGGGGCAAAAACAAAAACAAAACCTATATCCATCTGGTAAAATGCTTCCTATCAGCCATTTGCCATATCTACACACAAGTGAACATCCAGGGAGAATGCTGTGTAAAGATCAGATGCTTGCCACCACAAGCAAAGGATCTAGTAGCAAGAAATTTGCTTACAAATATCATTCACAGCATGTCCCATGATATAGTGAGCTAAGATTTCTATTTTCCAGAAGTTCCTGCATATAAGTCACCATGTTTATGTTATTTTACTATGAAAGCCTCAGAAAAATAAATCTAGTCCCACAACTTGATTATTTTTAAACAAAGGCAGAGACCCATCACCCTAGTTTACTTTTTGCTGCTGTCATAAACACCATGACCAAAAGCAACCTGAGAAGGAAAGGGTTTATTTCATTCTATATTTTAAAGTCTATCATTGAGGGAAACCAAGCAGGAACTCAGGTTAGGACTCCTGAGGTGGGAACTAAAGCAGAAGCCATGGAAGAATGCTGCTTATTGGCTTTCTTGCCATGTCTTGTTCAGCTTCCTTTACTACATAATCAAGGACCACCAGCTCTGGGTGGCACTGTCCACAAGAGTGGACTTTCCCACAATAATTAATCAAGAAAATGTCCCCATAGACTTGCCTATGAGATAACCTGATGGAGGCTAACCTGATGGAGGTTTCCTCTTCCCAAGAGAAACCAGCGGGTGTAAAATGAAAAAAAAAATTAACTAATATACTCATTCAAACAGTAATGTTTGTAGAATCTGACTTGCAAGCCTCATAAGAAGAAACTATAGTTTCTGTGTAGAAACCCTGGGGAGGATTCTCCCTGAGCCCTAGAACATGACATTTAGGGAAAGTAGTTCCCAAACCTAATCATATACAAAGACAAATATAAATACTTGCAGTAATTTCTAAAATGCAGGTATTTTAGATGAATTTTCTTAAGCTTCAAATACAGGGTGTTAGTGGGTGTGGTTGGATATCTAGTTCATATAATATGTCTAGATAATTCGTATGATTGGTGAGGTGTAGGAAGCATTCAGGTACGGAACTGAGTAATGGAAGGGAAATTTCAACAATTGAGACATATTATTCTTGGGAAGAAGATCATCCCATATAACTTCTACTCCCTTGCTTCCAATTTCATTTATGACAAGACAGAATAAGCTAACCAGAAAAACCTTTTTTCCTGAACTTAATTCTTATAAAACAAAAGAGATAGGGACCTTGGGAGGGAGTGGATATAAAACACTTCCTGGAGCTTCATCAGTCAAGGATGGAAATTTTGGTGTAGTTGGGTACTTGAGGAAATCAGATTCCATCAGTATTCATTCCACAGAGTTGCAGAGCACCTACCATGAGCCAATTAAAGTGGACACAGTAAAGGAGTGATGTGCTTCAGTGACTGGAGCTTCTGAAAGGGGAGATTGCCCAAGAAGGAAGAGCAGTAAGCTTTGAAATGTAATTTTGAAAATTTGACCTCAGGCAGCTATAGAAACCAACAGGGCTGCACAGGGAGCCCTCATATGAATCCAGATTCTAAATATCAAGTGCAAAATATGAAAAGAGGGACACATAATTGAAACTACAAAAGAAGAGCATGACACTATGAAAACAGGGTCAGACGCCTGAACTCTTTGAAGTATCAAAGCAAGTATTATGGTTTACACTTACAGATACAAAGCTGAAACTAAGAAAGATTAACTTGGTAGCATCTTATATCTAAACAAAAAACCAAGTCCTATTTTATTCCCTTACCATGCTGCTACCCACAGTGAACACCCTATTCCCTGGTGACAGAAACCTAAGAGGTGAAATATTTTTCTGTAGAAAGCATCTCCAAACTCTCTACCTCATGTCATGTCCAGTAGGTCCTGACATACAACAGTCAAGAGGATACTCTTAGGTCTTCAAGAAAAGTCTTTAATCTGAGAGATGTTGTAAGATAATATCTAAAAGGGCTATTAATGCATCTTTTGATATCAAAATCCAAGACAAATTATGTCACTATATTTTTATTTTTCTGAAGTCAATTTTTATAACCTTCATATGGTTTGAGTCATTGTAGTCATCTGCTTGGTTTTGAAAGGATCCTTGAATGTCCTTTAGTCTCAAGCTTGAGGCTTTGGAAATTAATCTCTTTTCATGACCAACTTATGGCATTCCCTTATGCCAAGATATGGTTATAACTTAGGCTTTTAAAAGAAAGTCTTAGCTTAGTTTTGATGGAAATCACTAAAACCGTACTGAACACAGTTCCATGACCGTAAATGAAGCCAGACTGTGGCTATAAAGCATCTAGACTTGGACTTCTAAATCGTTAGCTGACTTTTAATGTATATTGGACAAGATCAAAGAGCTGGGTAATTACCTAATCAATCCACCCCCAAGTCTTTGTAGTAGGTGGCTAATACCATTAAGCTCGTTTTACCAATGGGAAACTGAGGCAATGAATGAGTCTGTGTGAGTATAGTTTTGTCTTTTATTTGTCTGCTATGTGCAATTCTGAAAAAATAAGGTCCTATTATCCATCTAACATTCTGTCTCTAGTAGAATGGAGTCTTTTCTAGCAGGTGACTAGGATAAGAATAAGAGAAAATATTAAACAATAAGAGCCTCATTCAGAACACAGGCTGGACTAAGTGTGAAAATGGAAATAGATTTTCTTTTAAAAAATTCTCCCATCATTAAAGATATATTTATAGCCTTTGCCTAAAACATTTCAATTGACTGACACACTAGATGTTGATTCATGATCTATTTTTGAAAGGAGAGAGAGCACACAATCAAGAAAGACAAGGGAGTACTACTTTGTTCTGTTGAAAAATAACAATTAGAGCCATGTACTACAACTTCTGAAGAGTTCTACGTACTTTTCAATGTACAAACTGACCACAGGAGCATCAGAAATATATCCCTGAAAAGGGAAAAGAAAGTTAAAAAAGGATGTGTGCAGAGTGAACACAAGTGGTGAGAAATCTGAACTCTCTCAAAAGAGCCAGAGGAGATGAGTGGGTGAGGTTGAAGGGTAAGGTAGTTGCAGTGAACTATCGAAGGCTTGAGACTTTGGTGTCTCACTAGATCTTCTCTCTAAATCAGTCACCAGGATGCATGAAAATACTGTGACAAAATCTGGCATTCACAACTCTATTTCAGATGGTATAGCTCGTTAGTTCAGCAGATGATGAAGTAGATAACAAAATGAAATGACTGGTTGAAGGTCGGGCTGATCATGATAGCTGTGGGTAGAGCTCAGGGTCTTGTTCTGCAGAGTTCCCATTCCACAAAGAGAACGTTGTCCTTACTTTGCTGTCATTTTGTTCCTTCATTCAACAAATGCACATGTAGTGGAGAATATGATGAGGCAGCTACACTGCAAGGTCCTGGGATTTTAGAGCAAGATAATCTGTGACCTAGGACCTCACAATCCAATAGAGTCATTTTGTGTGTCAGGGAGCTGCCAACGAGGCAAGAATTGTGAGTGGTGTGTTTAAGAAGCTTTAGGGATAGAAAAGGAAATGGATTTAAGTCCCCAAATGATACAGAATTCTCTTTATCTGATCTATTTTTAAAATTAGTTATTTACTTTTAGAATTCTAATTAAAATCTTTGACCTAAAATGAAATCATTTAAGAAATTATATTTAAGATGTTTGTCTTATTGGTTCCAATTAAGGACATAATATTTTTGTGGTATTGTTTTTCTTTCCTGAGTGTTTAAGTATTAGTATTAGTCTGATGCTTCAGATTGAATTTTGTTCATACCCAATACGTGTATGTCTGGACCCTCCCATTCCTCAGACTGTGGTCTTTATTTAGAAATAGGTTCTTTATAGAGATAATCCAAACTAAAATGAAATCATGATGCTAGGTCCTATTCTAGAGTGACTGGTGTCTTAGTATAAATGAGGTATTTGGACTATAGATAGAACATAGTAGTTTAACACACAGAGAGAGAAGATTACCAAGCTTCTCATATACAAATCTAGAAAGACCAATAACTCCTTCCTTGAAGTTTGGATTTTTTAATTTTGTAGTTCTGTCCTTTAGAATTGTTAGAAAATACATTTGTTTGTTTGTTTAGTTACTTACTTACTTTTGCTTTGAGAGAGGGTTTCTCTGTTGTAACTCTGGCTGTCCTGGAACTCACTCTGTAGACCAGGCTAGCCTTGAACTCACAGAGATCTGCCTGCCTCTGCCTCCCAAGTGCTGGGATTAAAGGTGTGTGCCACCACTGCCCAGCTAAAATAAATTTATTTTAAGTAACCCATTTTTTGTTACATTGTGAGGGTTGACTTAAGGAAGACAGAAATATTATTGAGTGAAAAGAACAAGAATTAGCTCTATACATGATAGGTTGGTCCTGAAGAGTTAGAAAGAGAGTAGGAGAGACAGAGAGGGAGAGAGTGAAAGCACTGGTTTGTCAATTAAGCCACATTTTTCTTAGAACCATACGGCCTATTGATTCTACATCCAGGACTACAGAGCAATTTCATAGGGTTTTAAAAAGCTGAATCGGGTGGAGAGGTTCAGGATATTTCTACATCCCCACCTCCTTTAAACTGCCACTAGTATTCCTTCAGTAAAGTTTCAAAATTGGTTATTAATATCATCTCATCACTGTGTCATCCAGACCTGATCATGCTGATAACACACAAGTCCATTCAGCCTTTTGTCACAAGAGAATCAAGCTTATCACATCGAAATGGGCTTCTGGTTGTCATTGGAAATCTCTGCCTTGGTTGTTTTTATCAAAGAAAACTATGGCTTAAAGATTGTGGTAACCATCTCTGTAGTAAGAAATGTGATTATTTTTAAAATCATTTAATCAGGATTACAAAATGGAATCTCAAATATGTACTTTTCCAGCATAAAACATTTATGAATGTTTTTAGGCAGCTTCTCTGAGTGTAATGTAACTACACATCAATGAAAATTGTGATTGTTATAAAGGCTGAGTTACTCATAGATTCAGTGAAAAGTATCAAGCTCTCTGTACCTCCTGCAATTGGCTGGACGTGCATTTTTTATGACACATGTTTTCCAGGCTACCATTTAACAGAATAGACAACATGAGTGACAATTTTCCTTATCTGTAGAGTATGAATTAAGTACAGAAATTTGTGGTAGGAATGCTTTTGATGTTTAAGTAATATAAAAACCAATTTAAAATTTAAAATATTGTATTCATTTATTTAAATTATATATGTGTATATTAGCATTTTTCCTGCATTTTTATATCTGTGCCATATTGTATATGGTGCCTGCCAAGGCCAGAAGAGGGTTTCAGATCCCTTGAAACTAGATAGAGATACAGATAGTAGTAAACCGTGATATGGGTGCTTGGAAATGAACCCAGTGCCTCTATGAAAGCAATATTTGCTCTTAACCACTGAGACGCTTTCCCAGCCCTCAAATTTAGAAACATTATAAGCTTCCATATGAAGACCTTTTAATTGATGGAGAGAAATTAGGTCCTTCCTATATTTCAAGTTCATAACTTAAAAGTATACTTTATAAGTCATTACTGTCACAAAATGCTGGTGAACAATGCAGTTAGATGTAACTAGAATGTCCTGTTATCTCAAGAATAACCAAAACTAATGTATAGATTAGTCATAGAACTAGGAGGAACTTTCCCAGCGTTTACTTTATGATCAGATAGTGTGATGAAGTAGAATAGGAATAATGTTAATCTTAGGATATGGATAGATTTTCTAAAGCAAAGCTATGCATGCTAGTAGAGGGTACATGAGTAATGGTCTTCTTATGCATATTACATAGTCTGAGTAAAGTATCTTGGTAGGAAGACCTTAAAGGGGAATTATTTATTTTATAAACAGTGAACATCAAAACTTTGATTTATTTCTTCAGTAAGAAGTCATCCTTACCATTCTTATCAGGTGGTTTGGTTCTTGTTGTTATTGTTTCTTTGGCTTTGGTTTTTCAACTTAACACAAGTTAGAGTCATCTAGGGAGAGTAAATTTCTATTGAAATAATGCCTCCAACAGATTGATCTACTGTAACACAGCCTGTGTGACATTTTCTTGATTCATTACTCAGTTAATCAATTAATTCATTAATGGAAGAGCCTATCCCATGGGTAACACCACTCATGAGAAAGTGATCCTGGATTGTACAAGAAAGAAAGCTGAGCAAGCCATGTGGAGCGAGACAGTAAGCAGCATTCCTCTATGGTCTCTCTAGCCCCTGACTCAAAGTTCCTGCTTTGCCTTCTTGTCTTGAATTCTCCCAGTGATCAATTGTGACCTGTGAGTTGTAAAATGAAATAAATTGTTTCTTTCCAAAATTACTTTTGGTCATGGTGTTCATTGCAGCAACAGAAAACAAAGTAGGACACTAGGTAAATAACTACTGACATTTTGAGATAGAATTATTGAGATAATTATATTAGCATGAGATATTTACAAGGAGAAAGCCTCATGAGGTTGACATTTTTCCCTATGGCAAAAATTACATGCAATTTATTCCACATATACTCAATGAGCCATGTAGAATCTTCTCAAGAGTTTTGAGTGCTGTATTTTCTAACAAATTGGTGACAATATATAACCAATGTAACAAATTGGTGACAATGTATAACCAAGAAGATTGTCTTATTTGTGCCAATCTGATCGATCCCCTTTATGGGCATTACATAATACTTCTGATTTCTGATTTCTGCTTTTGTGACAGGGCACAATTACTTCCTTCAATCCTACTGGTTCAAATTGCTAAAGTTCACATACTTAAAATGTTGACTCCTAGGTCTCCCAGATGGTGCAGCACTCCCTTTCTTTGATTTGAGCACAAAAGCGTGGTGTTCCTTGAGGGACAGATGAAATCTTTTAGAATAAGATGACTTTCTCTTAGCTTAGAGACATGCAATGGGTATAATTGTAATTCTCCTTTTTAAATAATATATACATATTATTTATGTATATATATTATATATATTATATATATATATATATATATATATATATAGATATAGATATATATATATCATAGTCTAGTTGACAGTGCCATGACATTTCAGCATGGCACTATTGAAATCTTATCTTATGATCTTATCTTATGAATCTTATCTACAGCAGTTCAGAAATATATGTGTTACAGCTTGTGGTGATTTGAATAAGATATGCCCTACAGACTCAGATAGTTGAACACTGTTTTCCCAGTTTCTACCACTTGTGTTATAGGATAGTGCAGTCTTGCTAGGGAAAGCAAGTTTCTGGGTTTGGATTTTGACAGTTCATAATCTCAGGCCACTTCTACCTTGACATATGCTTTGTGCATGGGGTTGAACATGTAATTTCTGAACTTCCTGCCATATCCCTCTATTGACATTCCTTCCTGACCATCATGAATACTCCCTCAAGAGACATAACCCAAAATAAATGCTTCATTCTGTAAGTTGCTTTTGGTCATAGAATTTTTGTGACCGCAACAGAAAAGTTGCTATTACACAGCTCAATTAAGTGAAACATTGTAGCTTTGCTGGGCAATTATTTCTCTAATTCCCCCTTTTCCTTTCTTGTTTCTCCTTGTGTATCCTTCTGTTGTCCCTTTTAGTTCTTACTAAGTAGCCAGTACAGGCTAAGCACTGTAGAAAGCACTTGGAAAATATGTAATAACTACATACACTGTCTCCCACTCAAAATTTACAAGCCAGGGAAAGGATGGGTCAAGTAAATAAAAAGACATACAAAAAGGTCTAAGTAGTGATTGAAAAGCCTGTGCAAATAACCATGAAACATTAGGTTGGGAAAATTAATGGGCTGAACCTAAAAGAAAGGTAAGAGCTAGAATAAGAACCAAGTTATAGTTCTGTCTATGTGATGTCCTCACCATTGTTTTTCTAGTCTAGTCTAGACTGCCAACCATAGACCTGTTATGTTATAGCATACTTACATAGCAGTCATACATATGCCATGTTAAATTCACCAAAATCCTCCCTGAGTTTTTCACGCCTTCAAGGTACATACCCCTATTGTACATTCATTCATTTTTCATACTAAATACATACTATTTTTAGAACAGTATTGAAACACAACTGCACACATATACTCATCCTGGCTTGCTATGGCCATCTTCAAGTTAGTCATAAGCCACAGTCCTTGAGTGTGAATCTTAGCATGTGAATTCATGAGATGGTATTTCCATCTGCTACTCTGTGAACACATAGTTCTCCTGAAATTTCTGCATAGACACTGATGAATTCAAGAGCATCAACAAGCTGTGCAGTTCCCACTGTTGAAGAAGAAGGATAGATTTGTGGGATCTTGATACACAAAATGTTGAGAGCAAAATGTACTTATCTTGCAGAATTGTTACATTTACTTTCTATTACAAAATTCTGTCCAGCGCTCACATTTTCGTGTACTGAAGTTTATAATGTGAGGCCAATATTAAGAGTGTCAATATTATGATCCCTAAAAGAGTTCACAAGTTGTTTTTGTTCAAAATAGATCACAGCATCTTCTCCCACTACAGTGGCTCAGCTAAATATCTCAATTTTTGGTTTTCAAATAAAGTCAAGAAGTTGACATTTGGCAACATGCCTTAAGTCATTACACTATATTTATAGTAATGAATTCAAATATATTTCAACTAATACTTGAGAATCAATAGTGTGAATAAAGCTCTGGGGTGGGCTCTTTGGAAGGGGGGAGTGAAAAATAAATGTGCCATGGACTCGAGTTTATAACTCAGTGGCTAAAATGGATTTTCCCCTAGAAAGCCATGTTGCAGAGTCACAGGTCTTTCCCTGTATTAATAAAAAAAGGCAGAAATGTTATTTTTATTAGCAAATGTGTCAGTAAGGTGACAGCATTTGAAGTGAGTATACTATCTTAAAACCATTATTTATATTAAAGTCCAAAGAAGTCTCTGGATACATTTACCTCCAAAAGGAAAATTTGAACTTTGGTTAATTTGCTGTGTGGCCTTATATAAATACAGTTCACCCCATTAATGTCTTAGTTTTTGTCTTATTTTATATTCAGGACTTTAATATAAAATAATAATATTAAATTCAAAGGTATTGAAAGAGTATTACATAAGAGAAAATGCTTTGCAAAAGCTAGAAGAATTTTTAATCTTTTTCAATATTTGAATATAGTTATTTGACTTAAACTCCATGTTTGAGAAAAGTATTTCTTATAGGATATTATAAACAAGAAGTAGTAAGTACTATAAAAAAGAAATAGTAAGTTGCAAAATGATTATAAAAATTGGAGGAACAGAAAGTCTTTTGTGGGATTATGTTTCATAGAAATGTCCAGAAAACTTTAACCATAATGTCTTAATATATGGCTGCCTGAACAAGACCTTAACAATGACAATACCAACAGACATACTAACATGGGAAGGGACAATTTCATTTGCCCAAAACCAAGACAAAGAACTATAGGTAACTAATGACTACTGAGAGAGAAAGAATTAGCTTTTTATAAGGATGAATCCCCTAACTGATTATCCAGTAATACATGATCATCCCTGAAATCATATACATGAAAAAAACACTGAACAGATTCAGCATGTGGTATTGATATTTACATATATAATATACATGCATGTGTGTTTCTGTGTGTTTCTCTGTGTGTGTGTATGTATGTTTGTCTGTGTGTCTCTGTGTGTGTGTGTGTGTGTGTGTGTGTGTGTGTGTGTGTGTATGTGTATGTATGTTTGTCTGTGGGTCTGTGTGTGTGTGTATGTATGTTTGTCTGTGTGTGTGTGTGTGTGTGTGTGTATGTTTATCTGTGTGTCTGTGTGTGTGTGTGTGTGTGTGTGTGTGTGTGTGTGTGTCTGGAAATAATAAAGAAAAAGAGGTAATGATATGAAACAAAGTGGGAGTCAGGAGGTCTTTGAAGAAGGAAAGGGAAGGGGAAATTATGTACTTATATTTTAATTAATTTTTGTATAATTCAAAAGAAACAAAAATAAGGAGAAAAATAAAGAGTGAAACAGAGAAAAATGTCATAGTAGGCATTAGGAGTATAGCTGTGATAGGACCAATGACGTCCCATGATGTGCCCAACAAGTAGAACACAGGTTGAGTCCCAGTGTTCTAGTTCCTGGCTTCTTCAAAAATGTGATATAAAGGCAATGGGCAGCATTATTAGGATTTCCTTTCTCTGAGCTTAACTATATTGTTTGGAAGGCAATGGTGTGAAAGGACAAATTATATTCCGGTCGCAGAGAATTTATTTCCTACAGTATCTTCCAAGCTTTATAAAGCACTTCTCAGTGATAGTGCAATGGAACACCACATTCCTAATTGCCAATTGAGGCTTTCAGGCTAGTCTCTGTCCACTTCTCATTCTGCTGGCAAACCCATAGCTCTTTTAATTCTCTCCTCGAAGGCTTTGAAAACAAAAGCCTTTGGTAACTTTGCTGAAGATTTGTGACTCTCTGAACTGCACACATATTACTGAAGCTTATTTCCCTTCCAAATCCAGCCAGTGCTTTGCTCTGGAGTCTCAATTATCTCCTGTTGCTGTGGAACAGAGCCCCCAAGTAACATTTCATTGTTCCTTGCCATCCCTCAGATACACAAAGTGCCAGTCTAGCAAGAAAGAATATCAAGTTCATTAGTCGGCTTTGAGGGTCACCAACTGAATGCCTCCTAAATCAGCTGGAGGACAAAGATGTGAATGATAAGCCAGATGACAGTTCTATCTCCATGAAAACAGATCATCCTGTAGGTTTTCCCAGACCTAGATGTTCATCTTTTATCATCCTGAAGCTGTGGAAACTCAGTTGGCCTGAGCAGTTGAAAAGAAAGGTGAAAAATCACCCTGGTTAAATAAGACCTGTGCACCATATTTTCTTGGTTGTCTCAAAAAAAAAAAAAATCATTGTGCAGTATCTGTGGCATTTATTTGGATGACAGGACATTGACAATCTGCCTTGATCCAGGAGAGTCTCTGAGCTCCAAAATAGGGCCCACCGGTGCACAGCTGTCCTGTGACTTGATGTCTCTAAGGAAAGTTGCAGAGCTAAAACCAGCCAGGGCTGTTGTGTACTGCAGTCACTGGCAACAGCTGAAGCCCTTTCTCCTCCCCAGAGTGGATAAATTGTTCCAGTTAAAAGAGATAATTTGGTGCCCTCCAGTGGCTGGACCTGACATCCTCGTTCTTGACCTTTCAACCTCTTATATCCTTGCAGATAAAAGTGCTTTTTTGGAGGGCTGTCTTTAATCTGAGAAAAACAAACAAACAAGCAAAACAACAACAACAACGAATTTCCTCAATATCATGGAGATCTGACAGGATCAGGAAGCAAGCAATAAAGACAAACCTTTCAATCTATGATGATGAAGATTAATAATAATAATAATAATAATAGCAATAACAGTAACAGTAATAGCAATGGAACACCACATATCAACTTTTCTGTGGAGGTATCATTCTTAAAGGGTGCATTACAGAACCTTTCATTTTTCTTGAAGCCATGTTACCTATAAAGAATCCCTCAAGTGTCCCTATATGCAATGATTCCAAGATCCCAGAGAAGGGAGACATTTTCTAAGTGACTTTTTACATTTCAACACTTAGTAAGATGGATCCTGCTGCTCAGAAAAGTAATTTGATTTAAGATACCAGAAAGAAGTTACATTAAAATTCTTCCAGTCACATATTTCATATATCTAAGCATCTCCATTGGTGCCATGCACTGGGGAAGCAGATAGTCTTGTGAGAGTCCATCAAAGAAGCACATTCCAAATCCCTTCTTTGGCAAGATTGGGGAACAGGTACTTATAAATATCTACCACTCAGTTCTTGATACACTGAGATTTATAAATTATTAAGTAAATAAACAAACAACTGGTAAAAGAAGTACCTGTCTAAATCTCTTTACTATATAGCTACAGAAAGCCATGCCCTTTAGCTTTAAGATAAAAGATGAATCACTCACCTTTTTTCTTACCCTATTGTCTAATTTAACTGTGCTGGTGAGTCTAACATTTAGAGGTTTAATGACCCTTTTCTGTAAGTTCATTATGGAAAGAAATGGCTAGAAACAATAATACAGCAGCTCAGCCATAGGTTGTCTAATGAATACAGAAATAGGGTGTCAAAGGTATTGTCAGTCATGGACACTTTTTACCAGAGTTGACTTGGAGAAAACAAGTTGTTCAGTCCAAAGGAGCAGGATAGAAAGTAAGAGGAAACTGGCCAGATGTGGTGTGGTGGTGGTGGTGTGTGTGTGTGTGTTAATGATGACGATGATAGTAGCGGTGGTGTTGGTGGTGGTAGTGGTAACATTCTAAGATGTACAAGCTCTATACAGAACACTAAAATGCACATAATAAGTAAGCAAAGAAACCGCATTGCCTGTAGGCTTGTGCTACACAAAACAGTAGCCATTACCCAACTGTGCCCTATTGAAATAAAGCTAGCTCAAATTGAGATTTGATCTCAGTATAATCTATTCTTAAAACTTTTACCAAAAGATCTGATTTAGAAAAGTGATGACTTTGAAGACTTAATTCAAAATAATAGTACCTAATAGTATCTAATCTGTAACTTTTCCTATTGTTCATTTTCTGGGTAGAGACAATGGTGGCCTGATGAGTGTGTACCAGAAACTGGCTTACCTCTGAATATTTTTTAAAGTTGGCAGCCATGGGATTTGCCACCAGCCTCAATGTTGGATGTGAGAGGCAGGAGTCAGGGATAACGCCAAGGATGGACTTGTCACTAGTGAGGATGAGGGAGTGTGTGGGAAGAAATATGAAAAAAAACCAAGGCTCAAAGCCTGTAAATGAGTCACTCAAGGTCCCACCGATGAGTCAGAGATAGTTATTTGAGCCGATAGGAAACTAAAAGTCTTTTAGTTTATTTTTGTATGTTTTACAGATGGAAAATTGAGTTTCTAATGAAGAAAAGTGATTTACTCAATGTCACAGAGAAAAGTAAAGAACAGAGCCTCCGAGATAGGCTTGTGACAGGCAGATGAGTGGGGTTATTTTTGCCATGGCACGATAGCTGTGAAAATTTGAATATAACTAGGTTTAAGCAAGTCTCTAAATGTATTAAAGAACAAATAATCTCTGGAGGCCTCTTGGGGAAAAAGCCTTCAAAGCCTACAGATAAAATTTATTCTAGACTCATGAATGATGGTTCTAGTTAGATGTTCGATACCCCATTTGAAGTGTGAATAAACGAAAAACTCTTTCTTTAATATATATACAGGTCAATGTGAGCTATAGTAACTATCATTTCATAGGAAAAAGTCCTCATCAAGAGCTAAGAATTTGATCCTGAAGCTCAGGCAATCTCATAGCTTAATTGAAAGCAAGGGAGACAGATGCTGTATCACCGATAACAACAACAGCAAAAAAAAAAAAAAAATCCTTTAAAAATGTCCCTTTGAAATGAGAGCTCAATGTAAAATGGTAATAGTGACATATATTTGAATATAAGATCAGAAGACCTAGATACATAATTGCCTATTCTTTTATATTCTCATCTCTATATTTATATAATATAGAATATAATTATATATAATGTTTGCTATAAGTTAGCTATTGTCAAAATAATGTTGCATAACAAAGCAAATCAAACACCCATTAATGGAGTGCATTATGTTACCAAAATTTTTTTTTCTGGCTTCTGACCCTAGTTTCTGCAGAAATTTTCCAAATCTTTATAATTTTATCAGTGATAGGGGTGCCTTTCTTATTTATGATAAGTGCTGATGTTTCTAAACATGATAGAAAAGCGGATCATGACAATAGGTGGTAGGTTTTTTTAAGTCACATGACACCAGCCTAATTTCAGAGGAGAGAAGGAAGAGTGTGGGATGAGCTACATGGTTGAAAATTTAATCAATCATATCCGTGTGAACCCAGAAGCTTGGTGGGCTTCTAGGTTGACAATGCTCAATATATTGTCAAACAACTCTATAAAGTAACTCTTCCTAATCCCAATGGAAAAGATAGCAAAAAACATCATGTCTGAGAGCCTCATGCACATCATTCTATATCAATATAGTTAGTGGTTATGATTTAAAACTTTTGCTCTCACGAAACTATATTGGTAAGTGCCAAGTTATATTGAATTCTTTGAGCCATCTTTGTAAAAGATTTGGGATCAGAAGAAGTGGTACTTCCTTTATAGTTAGTGAAATATGACTGAGTGTATCTAGAGCTTTGTGTCTTGTGTTTGATGTATGAACTACCTTTAGAAGGGTTGTCTTTATCATCTGTGATATTTGTTCTAAATTGGATTAATTGGGCAGTAACTATGATCCATTTTTATAGAAGCATTTCAGTGTCTCTTCAGATGTGTATATGAGTAGAGCTCTTATCTAGGTGTCTGATATCTAGGTGGTCCAAGTATCACATTCTGAAGCCCAGAATTCAGGTCTTTGGATATATGATATTTTCTTTTCATGTTGATAACACTTTAAACTTTGCTCACTTCAGATCTAATGATATCTTGTTGGCCAAAAGTCATGGAAAATTCGAAACACATTGGGTAGGGTATAAGCTTGATCCTATTACAAGAGCATGATGGTGGTATGGTGATGCAATTCTTCAATAGGAGGAATGATGAATTGAGTTTTTCATATCAGCACATAAATCGAAGATAACTTATGAGAAGGCTTATATCACCTGCATAGTTCAAACCATCTTCAAAAACGATCAGAGGGTTTTAATCTCTCAGATTTACTCTGCACATGTATCTTCTCAGCACTTCTATTCCTCCAACAGTACTCAATATCTCATTTACATCCTCGAGCAACTTCCCTTATTTCCAACATGCATACACAATCCAAGCCCCTATAGTGTGAAGGACACCTATTTCTTTAGATGTAGCTTAGCACTTATTTTATGTTGTTGAGTATGTATTTCTATTTATGGGAATACTGCATGATACCACTGCACTAATATCACCATATTTCTATTTATGTAACCTTGGACAAGAGTATAACATTTTCTCACCATGGCTTTCTTGTCTGGAAACTCAGCTTGTACTATCTTTCTTATACAACTGAAGTGAAAACTCAAGTAAACAGTAAACGGAAAACCTCAGAATAGTATCTGAACCAGAAAAAAGAGTTCAATACATATTAGTCTATCTTCTAAGAAATTCATATGCTTTGTGTCACAATTAGTTTTAATAATATCAAGGAGTGGAAACTTTTCCTTTAGTTTTCTGGTCTTTGTCCTATGGAAGATACAGCTGAGGTCCAGAGACAGTACTCAGTACAGTCTACATGAGACAAAGATGGGAAGTGAACTCAGGAGACAGGCACCTGAAGCCACACTTTTACACTTCGTATACTGTGCCATTATCTACCAACCTCAAGTATGCTTTGTTTTCCCTCTTACTTTTATTAAAACATGTCCTTTGGATCTTATTCCAGTGCCACGAATCTTATAAAAGGTTCACTTCCAAGTGCACTTAATGATATGCATAACTATAGATTAAGTATATGAATTTTCATTTCTTTATACAAATTTCTACTCCATTTGGTTTTAGATGTTTCGGTAAAATCAAACAACATGACAGGACAGGATTCTGGATGTGTTCTAAGAGATTGTTTTTTACATAGTAAGAAAATTTCTCTAAGATCTTCTGTCGGCTTTTCAAAGAAGCCAACAAACACTGCTTGTGCCGCTCCTGCTACAAACACAATGGCATACAGTGACAATCCTGTCCTTACCACATCCATTCACTCAGCTTAGGCTCAAAGTGTCAAAGCACAGTCTTATAAACATAATTCATAGGAGGCTACCTATAAACTGAGGATTGTGAAACCCCTAACCCGACTTTAAATACTTAACAACATTTCTCCACTAGTTCAAATGTAATTATGAAGAGTTGTGTACTTCATATAAAGTGATAATAATCTAGAGAAAAAGATGAGCATAAATTAATTTAATATGAACAGAGCATGGTAACTGTTATAGACAAATAATAAACAAGATGTCATAGAGATTCAGAAATGAAATTGGTCATTTCTACCTGTAATATCAAGGAAGACATCATGGAAGAAGTGACATTTGAAATGGTCTTAACTGGATATTTTAGAATGAAGGGATAGAGAAGGGTAAATTAGAATACACATGAATGTAGATCTGGGAATGCTCTGAAAACTGGGAATGCCAAGAGAGAAAATGTAGAAAGTACATGGTGTGAGTAGGGACATCATTCAGAGGATTGACCTTTAATGGTCATTTCTCTGAGAAAAATCAAATGGGTCACCAGCTTCATGGAAGAGATCTGTGAGTTCCTTGCCAAGTAAATAGACATCAATAAGAAAGGTACATGAAATATCAAAAGACAGAGATGGGGGTAGTATCTGGAGACATTGGCAGGTCATATTCTTGGGTTGGCCTTGGAACTCATTTTCTTGGATTAGGGCTTGCTTCATTCAGTATGTGTTAATACCCAGCACTGTGTCTTTGCTATAAGTGTTCTATTAATTTCTTTTAACATGATTCAGACCACCAGTGACTTAAATGTTCTTAGCCATCCCATGTGTATAAAAATTACCAGTGTGTTTTCATGTACACACACCTGTACAGATGTATACACACTTGTTCAGTCTTTTCTGACACAATGATGGTCAGAGAAAACACACATTTATTTGGCTAAAATGTGATTTGTATTTGACCTATGCTCTTCCATTTAAAAATTCTTTGAATTTACAAAGTTCATCTTTCCTTTTTTTTGTGACCCTATGTAACTCTTTTATTCTGTTCCTGGAAGTTGACATATACAGGTTACCCAATATTCCATGGACAGGACAAAAAACATCATTGTGAAAAACAATCTATAAGTCAGTGCTGTCAGTAAAGGGTGGAATACTTTGAATTTCCTACCTGTGCTCAAAATATCCAATCCTAATTTTCCTGAAAGAAACAACATCCTACTGATCTTATTCCCACCATGTAGCACAAGCTGGATAAATAGTAGGTAGTAACAACACACTGCCTAAATGAATGAATAAATGAATATGCTACTGTTGTCTGAAACCAATTTATAACATTATAAAATAGTATTTTTGTACCTTGGCCAGACAATTGTCCCAATTATCCCTCTGTTATTTGTAATCTTATTATCTTGAACCATTTATTCAGTTTTCCCTTTGCGTTTCTGTCTCCCTCAATTTTCCACTTCCCCTTAAAGAGCATAATGAATATTAATTATGTTTCAATATACAAAAATAGCACCATCATTACCTTTTATTTTTCTTTCATTTGTCCTCGTTCTTTCTTGTGTCTTGATTTCTCACTGTTTTATATGATACTCAACCAGTAAGTCTGCTTTCTTATTTTGTCTTCTTTCTTCTCCCTCGTGCAATGGCCCTTTATTTCACTATTCTTTAACTACTTCTTTTCATTGTCTTCGAATTGCTTATGGTCATATCTCTCACTTCATACAGATAGCATCTAAATGCAAATATTCCCCAGAAAGAAATCGCAGAGTGGCAGAGGGAAATAATGCTTTGAAATAAACATTGTATATTCAATTGGTTTCCAAATCAGCACCAGTAAACAAATGCCAAATAGCAGTCCCCAGAGATGCAAATAAGAACATTTTACAATGAGAAGTTTCTTTCTTTCTTTCTTTTCTTTCTTTCTTTCTTTCTTTCTTTCTTTCTTTCTTTCTTTCTTTCTTTCTTTTTTCTTTCTTTCTTTCTTTCTTTCTTTCTTTCTTTCTTTCTTTCTTTCTTTCTTTCCTTCCTTCTTTCTCTTTCTCTCTTCTTTTTCTCTTTTTTCATTTTCCATTAAAATTGCAGAAAGCAAATGAGGTTTTAAGTTAAAAATATGGAAACTCTTATCAGATAATCCATGTGCATCTTTAGACAAATGGATAAACACATTGAGTCTGAGAGGGGAAAGCCTCAATTTTACTTAAAGCTAGTCATTTACATAAAAGAAATGAAGGTTTTCTATGGTACCAGTCCATTGTGAACGTGTGTGCCTTGTGACATGTTCCTTCAGAATTCAAGCCTGAGTATTATCAGTGTTCTAGCTTATGATGTGGTTAAAGATGAGCAGAGAATCCCAGAACATCCTGTCTTGAAAACATCTGGTTGGGAATCAGTAAGGATGCTCAGTTTTATACTTACCAGGAATTGCATTTTAGACAGGATGGAACCTGCTTGAGCCCCAATATCCTCTTCTGAAATAGAACATGAATATTTATGGTCCCAGAGGGGTGTTAGATAGTAACATAAAATTTCTTTACACGGGGCTTAGGAGAATATTCACCTCTGGCAGTTCTCACCTGTCACAACAGCACTTCTGCCTTTGCGTGTACGAAGGCACAATCAACAATCTAGTAACTGCTCCTCAGGATTATATGAGGATCTTCTTTCTTGTCTTCACACATGTCACTTTATTTTTCTAAAAGTCTTTTTTCCTCGGTTAGTTAACAGAACAAACATATTCACCCTTCAAACCCCATGTATTTTGGCATCAGATTTCCAGGAATTTGCCTTGATCTCCCTGAGAAACAGTCTCTTTATTTTAAGTCATTCAGTCATTTATTTATGCAATTTCTCCTTGGTCTGTAAGGTATGGAAATGTAGTCAGCAAAAAAGGTAAAACAAACGAAAATCCCCACCCTCACGGAGCTCATATTTCAATAGCGGACATGAATAGTAATCTAAATAAATAAAATATGTAGAGTTGAAGACATTTATCAATGCCATGGAGAATATAAAGCACAAAAGAAGTCATGGGGTGCCAATGTGGGAGCTGGGAGTAGCTTCTGATTTGAACAGGCTAAAGAGTAAATGCATTTGAGCAAAGAGGAGAAAGAATGGGGTGGTTGGAAACTGGGTAAAGACTGTTCTAGGCAGAAGGATATACACATGTGAAGACTCTGAACTTTTTCATTTTTTTTTTCCTCCTCATTGTAACTACTTTCTTAAGTTCATCTAATGGAGTTTGTGCTTGTTAATTACTATGAGTTCAAATAAAATATATCCATATTATGTAAATGAGATGTTTCAAATTCTGTACTTTAATTTCTCAGAAGTTGACAACAGGGATTGTCTTAGCTATGTATTCTTTTTAGGTGTTGTGGGCTTGTAAAAGACCACTCCTTTAGCATAATCAAAGTACAAATTTGAGACTTTATTAAGCCTACTTGGGGAGAAACAGTTCTCACAGAACAGCCCCAACTGATTTCTGCAGGGAGCTTTTAAAGGCAAAAATCTACATTCTGGTTAGCAGTTGCAGTGGGAAGTAAGCAACCAAGTAGTTTAACAGACGTCCAAACCATGCAGTTAGCTGAGTAACTTGATCCCAAGTTTCTAGAACAGGGTTGGATACTTTCCCATGGGACTTTTCACAGGTATGGGGTGAATTTCAGGTTAAACACAAAGATAGCTCCAGCTGAGAAAAGAGAAGAACCTTTACCCTGCCACAAGGTAATGCAGAGTCTAGTCTTCAGATAGTACTCAAGATATTTATTAAGTCGAGTTTAATAATAATGTTAATTTCAGTTGCTTAAATAGCTGATCAAGTGAGGGTGTTCAAACATGTGTAACAGTCTGATATATATATCCTTTTAGTAGTAGTTCTCAGAGATTCTGCTAGTTTTAGCATTTAAATTATGGTTGTGGAATCTTAAGATTTCAATGAACCTATTATCATCTAATCTTGGTACCATTAAGTCTCATGTCTATAAAATCAGGTAGATGACTTGGTGGATAGGGGTAGGTTGTAGCAAATAGAGAGTGACAGCATGTCTAAACACGGAAGCTTGCATCCAACCCTTTGGCATCATGTTGCTTCAGATATAAGGTAATGTGAAATAGATGTTATGTAAGAATCTACATTTTCAGTGTTGACAGCATATTCAATATTTTAAACGAAAAAGTATGCCCAACCAAAATGTCAAGTGTAACAAACCTGGACATTGACTTCTGTGATTTTGCCATCTCTGATTTGGTTAAACCATGCCATTTATAAAGAAGCGAAATGACAAGTAGAAATGCCAAGCATCCTGCTCAGTCATACTGAAAGCAGGAAAGAACTAGAAATTCCAAAGAGCCAAGCTGTTATAAAATCATTTCATTTATCAAATTGAGCACCTTTAAAATAAATACACTGCTCTGAATGTTCATATGCACTCATAAACATCACAGGTACTGTGCCTTTTCATTTGTTTGAAGGTTGAATGTAGAAACAGCTTCTGTTACATCAAAGATCAAAACATCAAGGTTTGAATCATTTTGTGTGCTCATTAGAGGTAGTGTCAGATGTGTCTCCTCGGCTCACCCCTACCTGCCATTCAAGGGGAAACATCTTGTCGGCTATTTATGGAAAACCCTAGGGGTTTCCTCCTGGGGGATCCTGAACATATAATTTCCACCACTTCAGGGAGACTGCCTCATGTCCTCTATCTCTGCATCTTCTCCAGAACAGCCTCTAATAGTCTCTGGTATAAACATTGCTGTGATTCTTCTTGTCAATGTTGTGATTTTAAGGTTGTGTCTGGCTGCATTAAGAATACACTATAGGAAAGAGAGACCAGTTCCTGCTTGTTGTCTTATCACTATGTAGCCCCTCACAAATTACAGACTGCTCTAGGGTGCTGTGCATACGTGTGTGTGTGTGTGTGTGTGTGTGTGTGTGTACATATATGTGTGTGTGTGTATAATCATATATGCATTCAAAAAAATGAGAAATAGATGGAATAAGAGACATTAAGAGACATATCCAGAAGATATGTTTTAACCTTAATTTATGGGTTATTTTTATCTCAAAGGATAGCTTAATGCCAGAAGACATAATAATTATATGATATTACAATTTTACTGGACTTTAAATTATGTTCAGTTTTCACAATTTAAGAACATGTATCACTGGATTATTTAAATAATTGGATTAATTCATTAATGAATTAAATTCTTTTCAGCCAATTTTCAAGAGAATAATCATTCAGAATTTATAGTAGGGAAGTTACATCTTAAAGTGGACAGTTGGATGGATTTTAACAAATTCAAAGTATAATTAAGATATAAATACAATTTCCTTGTGGGCTTTTCTAGGCTATGTTCTCCTCCTACCTCAGTCCCCATCAATTAGTAGTAAATGTTATAGAATATCAGATAAAATTCTCACACTGAATTATTCTTTTGTGGATAGTTCTTTTCCACATAGCACAATGCCTTCAGTATCCATATACCCCGAAGCTGTATTAAGGATCTGTTTGATTTAAAGTTGCATCATGTTTTATTGTACATATATATGGTGATTTGCTTGTCTACTTACCAGCTTATAGATGTTTTATATATTTACATATATAGGGCTATTATGATATTAGGTTCCAATCACAACTGCCAATACAGGTCTTTTTGTGATCAAATATTTTCCCCTTTCTTGGAGTAGGACTACAAAGTTGTGTGATAAATATTCTGTACAGAATAGAAAAATTCTCCAAGTATTTTACAAAGTGTCTGTACCATTTTAGATATATTTTCTTCATTGTTTTGTTCTTTGAGAGATTTGTACAATTTTGATCCTATTGACCAATTGCCCCCAAATCTTTACTTAGAGCTACACCTATTTCTTACCCACTCAATGAGTTGACCTCTTCTGTTTCTAAACTTACAAAGTCCTGTTTGTATTACCTGTGTACTCTTGGATATGTGGTCTTCCACTGGATTATAGTTAACCTACAGGGGACTACGCCTTTATAAAAACCTGACTTTCCCTTAGCAGTCATCAGTTGATAAGAGCTACTAAGCTAAGAGTGGGACTTTGTGCCTGTCTCCCCTCTCCCCTTCCTGAGATTTTGTCCAATTTGAGCTTGAAGAGGTCTTGGACATGTAAATAGCAATACAAGGGAATCAGTGCTATTCCATGTTTTGCAGTATTGTTCATCTTACAAAGTTATGTGTGATAGCTTACTTTGGGTGTCAGCTTGGTTGAGCCACTGTGACGGTTTCTATCAACTTGACAGGTAAGCAGTCATGTAAGAGACAGACCAAGACAGACAGGTCAAGTTTGTAAGGGCCTTTCAAGATAACCAAGGTGGGCAGCACCATTCCATGGTCTGAGGTCCTAGGCTAAAGGAAAAAGTAGAAAGAAACTGAGCACCAGCCTTCATCCCTCTGCCTACTAAACCACTATCACCACCTGCTCATACTTTGGTGGTATACCTTACCTGCCATATGGACTGTCTTCATTTTTAACTATAAGCCAGAAGCCTCTCTTAACAACCTTCTTGCTAGGAATTTGGTCACAATAATGAGAAAGTTCTTCATGTAACCATGGTATCAAACATGTCACAAGGCTCAAGGAAGGGACTTTTGCTTGAGGTATAGATTGAGATTGGGGGCTTTTAAGTAGGTTAACTTTTGTGATGTTGGTGGCTATTAGAAGAGTAATGCCTGATCCTTCTAGAAGAAGAGAAAATTCTACCATAATACTGTTCATTTTCAACTGCAATATATGTATTTTCTGATTTACCAGTAGACTTTGAACACAGATTTTGAACTTGGACTGTGGTTTTATTCCTGAGTCTCCCATTAGTCGGAAGATTCTGATTAATACAATATTTCAGTGGGCCGATAATGATATGATAATGAATACTCTTCTGATGAGTGAATATATTCCTGAACATTTATAATATGCTCAGGATTTTCACATAATTTTGGTGATGTATCTGTTTAAATATTTATCCAGATGTTTCTTGTTATTGAATTATAAGAATGTTTCACACACTCAACTTGTGTCTTAAAGGATGTCATAGCTCAGATCTGAAGTGTCACCCATAAGCTCATGTTTCGAATATTTTCTCCCTGGTGCCTGGTACAAATTTACAGGCTGTGTGACCTTTTGGAGGCTGAACCTGGTCGGGAGAAAAGGGGGATGGTCACTAGGAATTGGCCTTCAAGGCTTTATCTACACTTAGTTCTGGACATGATTTCTTCTTCATACTGGCCATGTGAATAGATAGTGAATATCTCTGAATCCATGTGCCTAAGTAAACCTTTCCTACTGTTTCGGTTGCTTTGCCAGGATTTTGCTTCATAAATAAGAAAAGCAACTCATCCATTGGAAAGGTTCCTTCCAATTGTTTTCTTCTTGTCAACAGCTTGTGTATTCATTCTTTTAACAGTGTCTTCAGAAGAGCAGAGATTTTACATTCTGATCTAGCTCTGCTTCTCCATTTTTCTCTGATGGATCTCTTTTTAGGTCCTATCAACAGGATTGTTATCTAAGAGAGTTTTGAAGGCCTTCTCTATATTTCCTTCTATACTTTTTATATGAACATAGGTTTTTATTTCATTGTATTTTCTTTTTTTCCATTTCTTCTTGAACTCTTATCTTTATTGTTTCCTTTTTCCTTTGAGGTTATTATTGTTACTGTTTTTCTCATTAATTTGGGTGGAAATTTAAGAGCCTAGATTTAAGTTTTTATTTTTTCTTATATTAGTGTTGAATGATCTAAAATCTGCTTTGAGTCATACTTTAGATGCTTTACTACAAACTGTAATGTTTCATTTTCATTCAGTTCAGATTAGTAACTTAATGTTCAACATTATTTCGTCTATAACCTTATTTCTCAACCAACTGGATATTCTCTCTCTCTCTCTTTTCTATTGTTTAGTTTACTATCACATGGTTAGAAAGGACATTATATAATTCAAATTAATTCTTATTTATGACGTTTATTATTTTTTCAGATAATGGCTCATCATAGAAAACATCTACTTTCAGTTTAAAATAGTTGTATTTTCCTGTTGCTGAATGTCATGCTCTGTAGACAGCCATTATTTCAAGATACTTTGTAGCATGTTTCATGTCTTTTAAAGCTTTACTATTATTTTTCTAGATGTTCTTTCAGATCATTAGGGGAGTTATAGAAGCTCTCCAATTATTGGTGCCGGTTTTTCTAGTTTTCTTTTCTGATTATTCTAAGCACTAAAGATTTCTTATGTGAATTATTCCTTATTGTGTCTTTATGTTTTTCCTTTGAGACAGTGCATCATGTATCCTAGGATTACCTTGGACTTGATATGTAGATGAAAAAAACCTTGAAACCTTAATCCTCCTGCCTCTACCTCCCAAATCTGGGATTTCAGGCCTGTGAAAATTGCACCTGGCTTTATTATTTTTTATAATGCCCTTTCATTTAATGTTGCTAATATGAATAAATAACATTAATATCTCTACTTTATAGGTAAGTAAATGTGTGGAAAGATTCAATTATGTTACAAAAAAGTATACATGTCTTTTGTTATCTGGGCAGGATGTGAACCCAGGCATTAGAGGCTAGAATTTGGTAAACTATTTTCTTTAAAATGAGAATGCTAAATAATTGAATTAGTGTTGAGAAGAAAGGAAGGTGAAGCTGGCTTGGTAAGAACAGATCTGATGTGGGAGATTATAGGTGCCTTATTATTTTTTCACAGTTCTATAGTTTATAAGCTTTCAACACTGTATATATGCAATTGTTACAAGGAGAACAAACTCTAATTAAATTATTAGTCTATTTCCCCTTTTCACTACAACAGCTTAAAAGAAATCAAGCAATTACTGTGATGTTTATCTATAATTTCCATAATCTATCTAACCAAAACCCTCAATTTCTTCTTAGTATGCATCTGAATTTATTATGCCTTTCTGTGTTAAATATCATTGGATATATTTGACTTCCTATCTGATTGTTTTCTAAGCATACATTCCTGAAAGTATGAAGTAAGCTTACTTATTTTTAGTTGATCTGCTTTACCTTTAAGATTGTTTTATATAAAAGCTATGTTTCTGTAGAAAAGAATACTGTCAGAATTTAACATTAGAATTATCTTTTAAAGAAATACTTTATTGAACTGTAGAAGAATGGAGAGATACAGAGTAATTTGCTATCTCAAATGTAAGAAGTTGAGTTAGGGACATGATCCAATGCAAGTGTAAGGACCTGAGTTCAAAACCCATATAATAAGCTAGGTAGGTGTGGTGACCAGCTGCAGTTCCTTGACTTAGGAGGCAGAGTCAGGGATCCTCAGGGTGAATTGGCTACCTAGAGTAGCTAGCTTAGTCAGTGAGCTCAGGGTTCTGTGAGAGACTCTCCTCATTTAAAAATGCAGGCAATGAATGAGGAAGACATCTGTCTGTCTGTCTGTCTGCCTATCTATCAATCTACCTTCTATCATCATCAGCTGTCATCTGTGTGTGTGTGTGTGTGTGTGTATATATATATATATATATAAATATATATATAAATAAAATGTTTTAAGATAAACCTTTATAAGGTAGAAAAAAGAGAAAAAGGAGGTTGAAATATAACTTTCTCTTTAGAGTACTTAACAGTCATTTTTGAGGACTGTCATTTATATTTTAATATTTAATATTTATTTTTATTTGTAGTTATTTTACTATTATTATTATTATTATTATTATTATTATTATTATTATTATTATACGTGTGTGTGTATGTTTGTGTTTATGATGCATGTGTGGGATTGCAGGGGTGCACATACCACTACATGAGTCTGGAGGCCAAAGAATTTTCAGGAGTTGGATCTCTCTTCTACTATGGGTTCTAAGGACTCATTCAGGTCATTAGACTTGCAAAACAATGTTACCCTCTGAGCCATCTTTCTGGCCCAGGAATGTGACTATTATAATAATCTAAAGTAGTTTTCATAATGTTTTACATCTATATTGGCACAATTTGAATGAAATTATTTTGAAGAGAGATTTAAATAAATCTGTACACCTTAGTGATCACTCTTGTCCCCTTGAGCCTTGAGATCAGGCAGACAAGGGCTGGTCAGAATCACAGACACAGATAAATGGAACAATATAAAACTAATGCAAACAAGAATGGGGTTTCCTCTGATCAAAGGCACTCATGATCTTCTAGTCAGAGCCAGGCATTGCATTGCCAGACATGTTCCTGGAATTTCTCTAGGTTTCTTTCTATTTAAGTAAATGTCTTCTTTAAAGAAAGCCTTGTGTTGCTAGTTTTATATGTACTTCTTTTAGGAAGAAAGTTCCCATTATTCTATTTGTCCATTATTATAATAGTTCAAGAATTATCAAGTAAAAACTTTTAAAAGTTGTTTAGTTACTAAACACATTCTAATTTGGCTATATTATATTTTAGTCACCTTTCCCTTGTTGCTTGCTATCCCTCTGCCCTTGACAAGACTTATTTATTTGGTTTTTGGGGTTGTAATAGCATTTATCTGTAGTTCTTAATCAGACACAAGATTAAAAATGAGAATTTAAAAACGTGGACTTTATCTTCTTCATTACAGGTTATTCTTATGATTAAAATGAATGACTCCCTGAAATTCGTTTCATTTAGACTTTTCTTACATGATACTGTGAAATAGCATCAGTGTCTAGTTATCCCTGAAGACTCATTATCAGGACTAATTCCATCAAATTTATCATATAAATTGATGTTCTTCTTTAAGACTCTGAGGTATGCAGGCTCCTTGATTAGTGGATACTGTAAAAAGAAGGATCACAATGTTCTATACTAAAAATACTCACTATTAAAGAATGAACTTGTTTAACTTTTAGTTGGTTGATACACACACACACACACAGAAATGTATATTGTGACATATAAAAATCAAACCTTTTAATGCATCTATGTAAATCTCTCTATACACTCATATATCTGAATATATATATTTGACATATATATATATATATATATATATATATATATATATATATATGCACATGTAGATATAATGCTTTCTTATCTATTGTGTTTCTGAGAATGACTTTATCTTGCTAGAAGATCAGGTAATTTGCTGAGAGATTGTATCTTTTAGTAAAATAAGAGACTATATCCATAAAGTCTGCCTAAACATGAGTTGAACAAAGATGACACCAATAAGCATGCCAAACTGAATGGGGAAAAGCTTATAAGGACTCAGCACGACACAAAACCTATAGGAAACTGAGGAAAGCTGGGAACAGGTGATGTGGGCTTGCCTAGGTAATAGCATACCAGCATACCAATTTGTTGTCCTGCAACAGGCAGCCCAGCAAACATACTACATACATGTAGATTATATTTTATATATATAAATATGTACATATAGTCACATATATATATGTAAATATATACATATGTGTGTATGTATGTGTGTATGTGTGTATATGTGTGTGCAATAACAACTAGTAAAAAAAAAAAAAAAGCCATGAATTTGAAGGAAGGCCATATGGGAGGGTTTGGAGGAGGAAAGGGAGGGAAAAATGGAATAATTAAATTACAACCACAAATGAACAAAAAACATGAATGAAGCATAACAAACAATCACCCTTAAGATCTTGCAAGCTTGGAAAGGTTGCTATTGCCCTACCTTTTCAAAATTTTGTATATTTCTTCTAGGGTTAATTTTGTGAAACCAGATTTATTTTCTGTTGTTATTTCTATATAAGCAGTTTACTTTTTCCTCTGGCCTTTTTTTGTATAGGACATTATTTTTTGAAGTTGTAATACAAAAATTCTGCCAGAATATAATATAAAATATTTGCCAGAGTAAATATACTTTATCCTTTTCTTTTATTTTGCCCAAAAATTGATAGCCTGTTCAACCCTATATTACATTCTATTGCTATGTGATAAATGACTTAATTAGCAGATTAAAACAGTACACTCTTTATTAGCCTGTAATTTCCACCTGTCAGCAGTCAGCATACAGTTGGACTGGATCCTGTACAGGGGTCTCCTAAGGCTAAAGTCCAAGGGCTGACTAGGCTATATTCTTACCTGTATGTTTATGCTGGGAAAAATATGTTTCCAAGATCATTCAGGATGTTGGCTTGTTTGTGTGCATGAGAATGACCCCCATAGGCACAGATATTTGAATGCTTAGTCACCAGGAAGTGAATTATTAGAGAAACTTTGGAAAGATTAAGAGGTGTGGTTTTGTCACAATAGTATGGCCTTGTTGGAGGATGTGTGGTGGGAGTTGCTTTGAGGTTACAAAAGCCCACACCATACCCATTCTGTGTCCTTCTCCCTCTACCTTTCCCCTCCCTTTCCCTCTCCTCCCATCTCCCACTCCAGCCTTTCTCTCTCCCTTTCTCACTGCCTATCAGGATTTAAGCTCTTAGCCACATGCCTTGCTACCTGCCACCATGCTTCCTATTATGATAAAATTGAACTAACCTTCTGAAACTATAAGCAAGTCCCCAGTTAAATGCTTTCTTTCATAAGAGTTGCTTTGGTGATGTCTCTTCACAGCAATAAAACAGTAACTAAGACATTGGCAGAATTCATTTTCTTGCTGCTGTGTGATTGAGTTCTGTCTTAGTTTTATAAGAATTTATAAGAATTGTCCATGCCAATTCTTATAAAAGAAAGAATTTATTTGGGGTCTGCTACAGTTTCAGAGTTTTGGTCCATTATCATCATAGAAGGGTGAATGGTGGAACACAGACAGACAAAGTGCTGGAGAAGTAGCTGAGAGTTCTACATCTGGATCAACAAGAAGCAGGAAGAGAGTGTGAGACTGGGCCTGGCTTGAGTGTCAGAAACCACAAAGCCCCGTCACAGTGACACTGTTTCTCTAATAAGGCCACACCTTGTAGTAGTGCTACTCTCTGAGTCAGTGGTGGCCATTTTCTTTCAAATCACCACATTTCACTCCCTGGCCTCCACAGCTGTAACATAATGCAGAAGTGTATTCAGTTCAACTTTGAAAGTCCCCATTTATAGTCTATCACAGTCTCAATATTGTTTGAAAGTCTTAAGTCTCTTCTGAGACTCTTGACAATGTCTTAACTGTAATCCCCTATAAAATCAATACCAAAAAGCAGATCACATGCTAACAACGTATAATGGCATAGGATATATGTTACTGACCTCTGTGGCTTCCCTTAATCTCAGAGGGAGATTCCATAACCCCTTTCTTGTATCCCTGATTCTAAAGCCAGAACCATGTGGCCGAAGCTGCCAAGTTCGGCTGCTTTCTTGTGCTAGAACATGATTCCCTCATTCAAATGCATATTCAGTAGCTTTCTGGTTTTGATGGTTTTCTTTTCTGCCTAAGATTGGCTATCTTGATCTACAGGCCAGGCTGGCCTTGAACTCAGAGAACTTCCAGCCTCTGCATTCTGAATACTGGGATTAAAGTTGTGTATCACCATGCCCGTCCCTAATCTTTAATCCCTGTTCACTTTTCTTTTATTCTTTTCTACAAGTTGGAAGCTTGGCTGGCTGGGGTCTTGCTCTGAGGTACCAATTCCTTTTATTTCACATAGCGTAACGCTGTTTGTGGATCTGTTTATACTTGTGGTGACCCTTTCCTCTTCAACCTGTAATTTTGTATTCTTCTTTGCTTAACATGATCCTTTTCATTATATATCTACGTAAGACCCACCACTAATAGCCAAACCACAGTCATTGCTAGGTTATTTGGACATGTCCATAATACTTTACTTTAGCCTCAGATTTTTTTGGAAAGGACCGAAATCAGCTACATTCTTCACCAAAATATCATAAAAATGGTCTCTAGGTCCCATACTAATATTATTTTCCTCCAAAACCTCTTGATCCAGGCCACAAAAGTTCAAATCACTCTCATTCCCACTGCCTTCCATGTTCCTACTAGTATGGCCCATTATTGCCCACTTAAAGCTGTTTTCCTAATCCAAACTCCAAAGTCCATATTTTTCCAAGCAAAGCATGGTCTGGCCTATCACAGCAACACCTCAGACCCTGATACCAACTTCTGTCTTAATTATGGTTTTATTGCTATGAAGAGACACCATGACCATGGCAACTCTTATAAAGGAAAGCATTTAATTGGGGATGGCTTACAGTTTCAGAGGTTTAGTCCATTATCATGACGAGAGGAATCATGGCACCACAGAGGCAGACATAGTTTTGGAGAGGGAGCTGAAAATTCTACATCTGTATCGCAGGAAGCAGCAAGAGAATGTAGCCCGGCTTGAGCATCTGAAACTTCAAAGACCTCTGCTATTAACACACTTCTTCCAGTAAGTCCACACTTACTCCAACAAGGCCATACCTCTTAGTAATGCAACATTCTATGAGTCAGTGGGGGGTCATTTTCATTCAAACCACTACAAGTACTCAATGGGTACTTTGAATGTTGAATGTTGGCTGGAGGCTTTCCCAAGCTACTAGAAGATGCTTTGTTCCTTGATCTTCTTACACTAAGTTGTGGTTTGAGTGGACTGGAAACACCAAGTAATGATCTTGCCATGTTTTTAATTAGAAGTCAGTCCCAGGCATTAAAGTCAACTCATTCCCAGAGAATGTGGTTCATGCAAGCCATATTAAGTGCATCTAACTCATGTTTGAGAAGAAAAAAAAAAAAAAAAACAAGAACTTAAGTTTTGAATATTAGTTCTTTAGGAAATGTTTCATTTCCCTTAGTAATAATGATAATTTGTAGTCTTCCTGGACTGACATTCTATATTTCTTTGGATTTCCAGATACTAGTGACAGAAATTAAATTAAAATGCGGTTAAGTGACAAGCAGAAACAAAGTGTAGTTTAAAACAGAGACAAAGCAAAGTTAAAATGGGCTTCATAAGAGAATAGGAAGTGAGGGAAAGCATCATGGCTCAGCAGGTCAAATGTACCTGCCAACAAGCCCAGCTACCTGTGCAGTTCTCCAGAATCCACACTGTGGAAGGAGAGAACCAGTCCTTACAGGTTGTCCTCTGACCTCCACATGCACTAAGGTATGTGCCCCGCTCCCAACAAATAAACGAATAAATAAATAAATATTAAATAAATAAATAGATATATAGATAAATAAATAAATAAATTGATCGATCTGCCTCTTGCATTTATTTCATCCCTGCCATGTTCTTCAGATGCTGTTTCTCTTACTTGTCCTTTGCTGGCCTTCTTTGCACAGTCCTATGCTAAACGTTCCAGAACTAACTAAATTAACATGTCAAGTTCCTCAAACACTATGACATATGACAAGTGTTTAGCAATTGTTTAGTTGCTGGGGTTATTATTTTATTAGTTACTCTTCTATCTTGTACATAATTCTAGTGGAAACAGGAAGGAACCCCACTGAAACCCAAGACTGGGGTGATGAGGAAGATATGAACTGGTTTCGCTTCATCCCAACTTCAGTCTCCTTCTCTTTGCTCTCACCTTCTGCCTCCCAATTTTTATCTGTGTTTGCCCTAGACATTCTCTAAGATCTTATTTTTTTCTTCCATGTCACTGATTCTATTTTCTAATCTATCAATTGATTTATTTACTTATTTGAAATAGAAGTTTGACTCTGAAGTTCACCCCATCTTTTATCCTCTTAGACCTTTACCAAGAATTCTCTTTTCTGCTACCTCTGGCCCTATTTCTTGTCATCATGGTACATCTTATTCCATGGTTTTCCTTGTAACTACACATATGTGCATTGTCCTGAGAATGTAAAACGTTTTCTTGAACATTTCTCTGGTAGTTCAAGGATAAGTCTCCACTTGTGGCTCAACAGTTGAATGTGAGTTTTCCTGAATCTACCTCCATGAGGTCATTTTTTTTTTCTTTTGTTCACCTAATGGTATTTTCAAACATAAATAAATATAGTGTCCTAGTCATTCAGTGAAACATCCTGCAAACACCTGGAATTAGACCCCTGAAGACTCCTACCCTCTTATAATCAGTACAGACAAGCAAGGGTTTAGCATTGCTTGGTGGAGTAGGATTCACTCAGCTTTCTAGTCTCTCTGTTTGTGTGACTCTAAGATACATTTTCCTAGAGGTCTGAAGTGAGTCTGACAACAGGAATCTCACAGTACATACAGCTTGATTGTTGATGCTCCCTCATTGGCTGCCTCTCTTCTTTAATTACTTTCTCCTTCCTTGACAGAACATGCTGGGATCTTTTGTTTTCCAACCACCTGAATTTCACTACATCTCAGGTTGCTCTACTTGGGGAATCCATTCCAAGTCATCTTTCACCAAATCCAGGAACTGCTTTCTTCTTAGTGACTGACTAGCACTGAAAGCAAAATGGTGTTTATTGTTCCCAGTATCAAATGGATTTGCATTTGCCTTCTCTCTGCATTGAGTGGATTGTCTCCTGTGCCATTGCCTGACAGTGAACAGATGAAGGCAGCAGTGCGCAATCACCCACACACTGGTTTTCAGGCATTTTCCATCTTTACCTCGTTCATAGGCTTTTATTTTATTATGGGCATAGGATGCTATGCCAGCATCTTTGTGTTCTCTTTCCACTGTTTCTGGAACTCTTCATTTTGGACTAGGAAGTGCAAGAGATTAGTGGGATTTTATGTAGGACTAATAACCTTCACCAAAGAACTACTATGCAGGAGACCACTGCAACAAAGCTTTCTCATTAACTCAGTTACATAATAAATACACTTAATCTGCATTATTGTGATCAATAGGACAAACACATGTCTGTACTGGAACCTGGCTTCCTCCACATGTAACCCACAGACCAAATGTATCGAACTGACTTGGGAGATGGGTATCTGGACTTTGCTCCAGACATACAAATGAGCAGTTTTTAATTCAGGCACTTGGAGCTGCATCGAATGCTTGTAAAATACTAATCAATGATAGGCCGTAGAGACACTTAGAGAAAGAGAATGCTATCTTCACATCAAATCCCTCTCTTTTCCAATTCATTTCCTACGTTAGTAAATTTAAGGAATTTGGCTATAATTGACTGCAATGCTTCAAGGAATTGCATGCACATATGATTTTGGAGTCATTGAAAACACTTCTACATTTTATAGATAATTCCACTGAGTAAAATAATCTAGACTGGAACTAATCTTCCTTAGAATGTTAATGGTATTATTCTATCATTTTATAGTAGCCAGTATATCCAAAAAAGAAAAAAAAAGTTGAATTTTACTCAATTTTAAATAGTCAGTTTTCTTAATCTATAACTTTTAGGACAGAATGGTATTTAGTTGTGTACATATACCACAATCATTTATCTATTACTCAGTTAGAGGGCACTCGGGTTCCATTTCCTAGCTATTGTGAATAGAGAAGCAATGAGCATGGCTGAATAAGTATTTATAGTGTAAGATGTTGAGACCTTTGGGCATATATCAAGGAACTGTGTAGCTAGGTAACATAGTACATCTACCTTTGATTTTGAGAGTTCTGCATTCTTATTTCCAGAGTGGCTGGAACAGTTTCCAATACCAACATCAGTGATGAGGGTTCCACTTCCCCCACGCCCCCTGTGCTGAAATGAAATCTCAAGGTTGCATTCCCCTATTTGGGGGGCATAATAAGCTCTAATATATTTCTTTGCTGTCTTTATTTTTCTTTGAGAACTCTCTGCTCAGATCCATAGCCTATTTGCTTTCTGGAATCTTTGTTTTCTGAGTTCTTATATTCCAAATATGAAACCTCTATTGGATGTATAGCTGGTAAAGAGCCTGTCACATTATATTTTGTGGGCTTATTTTTTAGTGGGTTGATTATTCCCTTAGCTTTTTAGTTTTCTGAGGACCAATTATCAATTTTTTGCCTTAATTGCAAATTAAAATCACTCCTAGTTAGGAAGTCCTTTCTTACTCCTATATAAAAAAGACACTGCTATCAGTTTTAGCATTTCGAATTTCTCATTGAGGTTTGTGATCCACTTGAACTTAATTTTTGTTCAGGGCAATAGATGCATGCCTACTTGTCATTATTCTATGTGTGGACACTCAGTTTTCTCAGCATCATTCATCAAAGATTTTGTCTTTTCTCCAGTGAGCATTTTTGGCAGAACTGTCAAATAATATGAGATGACTTCAAATATGGACACTCATGTTTGCGTCTTCTATTTGTTCCACGGCTTCACATGTCTATGTTGTGTCAGTGCTATGATGATTTGATTACTATAGCTCTGTAATCTAGCTTGAGATCTGGTAAATCACCCCAGCATTGATCCTTTTGCTCAGGGTTGTTTGACAGCAAGGGGTTTTTTGTGCCTCCATGTTGACTTCAGGATGATCCTTTTGTTTGTTTGTTTCTATGAAGAACTTTACAGAGCTTTTGATAGGCCTCATCCTGTCTCTATACTGCTTTTGGTTGTACTGTCATTCACAGAGTCAGTCCTAACAGTCTATAAGCATGGGGTATCTTAGCGTCTGAAAGTTGGCAAAGAAATGCTATCATGATGGTGGCTCTCAGTGACTCATGACCTCTGAAGGCATGTGAGCTTTAACAGCTCTGCACGCTGTTTTCCCAAGTGTTCATTCATTTTGTCTTATTGAGAAAACTCTGACTCCCAGTATTGGGTCATCTATACTGAGACTCTATATACCTCATCTTCTTCTGCATATTTTCTTTCTTGTCCTTATAAATGTAACTTTTATGGATGTTTTCTCATCCTGTGACTGTACTTTAGTAACACAATCATGGGCTTATTCAGTGGTCTACTATTAAAGTTTATTTTTAGTTGTGTTTAAAATAATTGTTTCATGTACTGTTGGGTGAAGGGCTGCTTAGGTCTTAGCATTTTGTATTGTCGGCAGGTGTTGGATTTATGTGGGGGATGTTTGATTGCTCATAATCTGCACATGCTATATGAGGAGTTCTGAATCAATAAAAATATCTGAGCTCAGATGCTCAGGGTTCCACTGTCTAGTCTGGTGCTGGCCAGGATGGGGGTTCCCTCTGCTGAGGTCTGGCAGGGCTTGCTACTATGAAAATGACTCTGTTTCTCTTGGTGAGCCCACACAGCAGTGAATGTCAACAATGATCTACTAAGTTGTATTCATATTTGTTAAATATAAAAGGCCTCTACTTTATTTTATCCAGGGTTTGCTTATTTTTTAGAGTGTTTCTTTTGATATTCTCTCTTCTGGGTTGCCACTTCTGAATTATATGACATCCACGTTTTCTTTTAAAAGAACTTTTCAATTGACATGTGCTCTTTTTTTTTTTTTTTCTTTGCATAATACAGTGTGCATTCCCTTTGGCTACATTTGTTGGAATCCAGCTTCTGGTTGACTTTAGGTTTAGTGGAACTGTTATGAGAGTACTGTGTTTCTGTGTTTATACATGTTCGCAGGAGTCTCAGAGTGATTGAACTTGAAGTTTCATGTGCCAATTAAATCCAGGTTCTGTGTTCTTCAGTTAAGAGTCTTCAAACTTAACTCTAAATTTTGCAAACTGTGTAGTGACTTTGACTGTGGATTGATTCCTCCTTGCAACTGTGTTAGGCACTTCCGCCCTCATAGCTTTCTGGTTCATCAGAGTGACCTTACCTATTGAGAACTCACTGACATGTGATGGACTGCTGCTGCCAGGCCAGTATTTGCATGTCTTGAACTCTTTTTGGGCAGGGGCCAAAGAAAGGCCCAGTGTTTTCACCCTCCTGGAAAACAAGTTATGTTGGAATCATTTATCTAAAGTTTTATTTTTTAATTGTGTGTGTCTGTTGGGATCTCCTTAGAGAGGATACAACATCCTATTTGAAGCCGTTCTGCCCCAAGGTCTGTATATTGCATCTGGCACATTAAGTCATTGGTTTCATTAACAGTGGGCTGTGTCTTGGATCCTAGGGACCCTGTATGTGCCCTACTTCATTCTTGACAAATAATCTGGTTTCATTGTTACCCACATAGAAAATTACATTGAAAACAGGGATCCAAAGATTAGAGCCCAATGTCAAAATGGGCAGCAAAGATGCACCATGGAAAAAAACTGTGCCTGCAACTTATCTGCAGCGGTAGGCCTGCAAGGAACAACTCAGTAATACTTTTCCAAGTTTACTTTGGAGTTTCTTTCTCTAAGGGATGTTTTAAATGAGGCAAGTTTCTTCTGCAGTTCACATTTCAGAGGGACAAGGATAGCTCCCATCCTGCCATCAAAATACATCAGCAGCCACTTCACCAGCCTCATGTCAACCTCCATAATAGTCCATCACCCTGGCTCACAGTATTTTGGGGGGTGATTCTTGGCAGTTCAGGAATAGCAAAGCTTTGGACCCCATGGCAAGTCTTTCTGGCTGCCACATTAGATCAAACACTGTGTGAGATTATACCCCAGGAGGCCCTTCTCCTGTTTCAATGGTTAGCAGGTGTTGCTGAACGGATTCAAACTCTCAGGAGAAATGAGAATCAAGGAGTGTCAAGAGGGATAGGGTCACTTTGGTTTAATAGCAGCAAAAGCCACACCTATACCCATTTCAAGCAGTTATCAGAATTTCAGGCAAACTTCTGAAGCAAATGACAGAGGCACATGGGTGCAAAATGCTTGTTTTGTTTTGTTTGGGGGAGCAGAAGGATCAGACACCAGATAAGTGCAGGAAAGGGAAGAGCTCTTGTCAATTATTTTTTAAGGAAGATCGAAAACTGGAAGGCAATCCCCAAAGTTGAGTCTAAAACTTTAGTTTGGACAGAAAAAGAGAAATGATTACACACAGTTTAAAAGAGAAAGGAAGGAAGGAAGGAAGGAAGGAAGGAAGGGAGACAAATCATGCACATCCTGTTTCCTCAGACTTGAAAACTTGAGTTTCTGGGATTTATGTGGCAGTGCAAGTTTTCAAAATTTAAGCCCTTGAATCCTTCTTCATAGTGTTCTACTGGTGTATTGAAGTGAACATCACCAATTGGAGGAAGGACTGACTTAGTGAAAAATTACAATGTTTAAATACTACCCAGAAATAATAGCTTTTGCATAGATTACACAGTTTTATTGCTTTCAAGTACAAGCAATTACTCAAACTAGACCAACTGAAGTATAGCGAAATTTGGCTCCTTGAGAAACCCAATTTAACATGTACCTTTAAAATGGTTTCTATTGTAGATGGCATTTACCATATTTAAATGGTATTAAAGGTGCTTCTATGCCCAGGCCTCTTAGAGGGAGTTTGGAAGAAAAGAATTCTTGATTAGATCAAAACCAATTGAGATTATTTCCATGTCAATTTTATTACTGTACCAAATACCTAATATGATCAGCTTATAGAGTAAAAAAGTCTTATTTCAGCTCGCAGTTTTCAAGGTTCTAGTCAATGATTTGGCACTGTTGCTTTGGCCCTGGGGTAGGCAGCATGTCATGATGGAAGTGTGTGGTGAGCATAATAGAGGAATAGGGAGGGGCTGAAGACCCATAATTCTTTTTGCAGGCATATACCCAGTATCCTAAACTTTCTATCATGCCCTAAATTCTCCCAGTGATACCATGTCTTCCAAGGAAAACCATCCTTGGGACCAGTCTATTGACCGACACACTTTCAGGAGATACTCAACGTGCAAATTATAGCAATACCTGTTAACCCTCAGATGTTGAAACATTTTTCTGCTTGGTATCATAGAGAGTAATATTTCAGCTTGATAAAAGTGCATTATAATACAGAGTTGTTGATAGGAATGATTAAAAAGGAAAAACACAAAATATCCTTAGTAGAAAACTATAAAAATAGAAATCAGATACATATTAATTTTTTTTTTTTCCTGGGAGGCTGGAGAAATGGCTCAGCCCTTAAGAGCACTCACTGGTTTTATAGAGGTCACAAATACAGTTCCCAGCACACATGTTGGACAGTACCTAAACACGCCTAACTCCAGCTCCAGCAGATCCTATACTCTCTTAATCCTCTGGCTTCCATTGGCTCACGCGTGCGCGCGTGCACACACACACACACACACACACACATACACACACACACAGATACACACACACACACATATACACACACACACACACACACACACACACACACATACACACACACACACACACTAAAAATTAAAAATAAATCTAAGCTTGTGCAGAATTCTGCATCTTCTGTTTCCTTTTTCCATCCCTTTCAGTTTTTTCAGCTCCCTAGCCTCCAGAGCATGGTTGGTTCTTGATATAATTCCATGGTCAGTTCCCTGATATATTTTTGAGATGCATTTCCCTCACTACCTACCCCATGCAATGCAGTGTCCCCTAGCACTACCTAAAGTCCATGCACTCATGGGCACTGAGTGCTCAACTACCAGGCGTTATTCTAGCAAATAAGAATGTATTACCAGACAATTTCAAATAGCTCTGATTTAATGGAACTCCCACTGTCATGCAGAAAACAGGTAATAAACAGAAAACAATACTATCTTTGATAGCAAAAAAAAAAAAAATGTATAAAAAACAGCAGTTTTGGTTGTCATGGTCACCAATGAGGAAGTGACCAAACTGAGGACTGAGATCTCAACTGAAGCCAGAATCTTGCAACAAAAAGGAGATACAGCACCTCAAAGAGAAGGGAGTCCTGTCCTGGAGCATGGGAAAAGAAGAGGCAATTTTATGAACCAAATAAATCTGAATAAAAATATCCTTCTGCAAAATAAATTCGGCTATCAAATTCACTTTTTCCCCAGTTCTTTGACTTTTAGATATCCATAAAAATTTCCCAGGAATCACTGTGATGGTTGGGAGAAAGAACCTTTAAGAGGGTCCAAACTTATCAGCTTTTACAATGGGGAAGTTTTGAAAATGGATTTGGGTATGCAGAATTGTTTGGTATCACCATAACTCTACCACCCCTGTTCCCCTCCCTCAAATATTCCTTTTCCTCAAACAACCATTATTTGACTGGCAGAAGAGTCCTCTTTCCTGAGTGCATGCATGTTGTCTGAGAGAGCTGAGGATGCTGCCACTGTTTCCAGGCCATTCCGCATTTCTTCAGTGGAGGTTCCTGGTCCAAGACCAACACTTCCGTCCACTGTAGCTCTTTCACCTTTCCCTGGCAATGTCTCTCCCTTGTTGCTTTTCTTCACATAGCTCTGGGAGAATGTTTTTCTTGAATCCTCACTTATAGAGAATTGTGAACCACTGAGAAGAAGCTCTTCTGTTGATTAGGTTTCCCCTGCCCTCCGTTTGGGGAAATCAAATGACTAAAATATAAATTTGATTTGAATGGTTCTTAAATATGATTTTTTTCCAATATTGACAGGGATGTTTCCTCTGCATTTTGATTTTGCACATTAGAAAGCCAACCAGAAAGATTTTTAACAAGGAAAGGAGAAGCTACTAGAAGCAGACTAAACACAAACCAGCAAAAAATTATGGTGATAAAATGTCTTTTGCATGTCTAACCTATAAACACATCTAACAGCCCATTCAGATGTTGATGGTGTTATTACCGCAAGCACATATTCTTGTAAAGTGAGCCTCTAATTCAATCTAAAACTGTCCCAGAGAATTTGAAAAAGGTTGTCAAATGTAAATTCAAAAAATTTCAACACTCACAGAGTGCTGGGTTAAGACTTTAGGGAAACAAGGTAAGACAGAAGTTATTTTTATCATTACTAATGAGTTATGCATGCTCTGCTCACAAGGAAATTACCAAATTAAAAAAGCATATTACATTTTGATGAATTCATTTCCATATGTTTGGATGTATGTTGTGTATGGACATGTGGTACTGCCACATGTGGAGGTCACAGGGACACCTTCTGGGAGAGCAGTTCTTCCTTCTAGTTTGTGAATCGCAAGGATCAAACTGAGGGTGTCATTCTCAGTGGTAAGTGACTTTACTTCACTAGCCCCTTAAATATTTCTTAGCATAAAATGAGTTGGCTCAGGTTAGTGGATGACTTCACATTTTTTTTCCTGCTTTTTGTCATATTATTTGGGAGTAAAAGAGGTCCTTTACTAAGTTCCCACTCCTAAAATTTTCTAAATGCTCTCAGTAATCTGAGTGGCACATGGAATGGATAACTTTCCACATGAGTTAGTTTAATAGAGCCTTGAAACAAAACAAAGTCACATCATTCCAAATAAGATAATCACCGTGAGATGGACTGCTGGTAATCAACATGATAATCATGCTGAGAGGAAGCTAGCTGCCTTGATTGAAGGCAACTGAAAGATCAACGCCATAATGACTCAGAAGCTAACCAGTTCCCAGGAAATGCCTCCCTTTGCCCTAAAGAGCTCACTAGCACACTGCTCCCTTCTCTTTCCTGAGTGGTCCCTCTCCTCCTCTTCCATTCTTCAGCATCTTCATAGCTGGAAGCTGGAAAAGAAGGCAGCAGTTGAGAATACATCAGTCTTCTGCTTCTTTTACTCAAGTGTGAGAAAATCTTCATAATGGAATTCTTGCTGTTTGTCCTGACCCTGAATCAGAATCCTCACATTTTGCTTTTGGGATGAGCAGAGAGAGAGGCCTTGAGGTCAAAGTTGGAGGACTCAGTGAGACTGTGGACTGAAAACAACACATAATCTACTAGTTCAAACATTTGTTTTGGCACAATAAAGAAATAAGCAGTTCAATTATACTGCGTCAAACATGTCTTGGTAGATTACAGTAATAGTGATGTATCCTTGATTCTCTTGGGTACAAATTACTCTGTAATATGATAGTACTTCTCTCACTGAGGAGTGGACTCTGTCTAACTCCTTGAATCTGAAGGCTGTCTATGTAATTTGCTTTCAATGAATGTGATACATGCAGAAGCTTTTGTCTCTCTCTTGTCTGCCAGATATAAAACAGAACAAATTTCTCTCATCTGAGGTTTCTTAGAACAAAGACAAGTGAATATTCTTCATAAAATGTGAGATTAAATAGTGTGCTTTTTGAAGGCTAGAAGATCTGTCAGAAGTACTCAGTCCTGTTCAACAGTGGACATAGAGATGTTTTGAATGTACCTTTTAAATAAAAATAGGTATGTTCCAAAGACCATCTCTCTTACCCATTTCTTCTATTTTGAGACATTCAGACCCAATAAGCCATGTGAGCAAATAGGACCACCCTGGGTCAGCCAGCCCCAGTTGAGTGCAGGTGGCATGAGGCACAGAGCAGGAAACTCCACCCACTCAGCACCTGTTTCAATAACTTTGGGGCCATTTATTGTTTTCAGAGAAAAGCCAGGGTATCTTGGAACTTGTACATTATTGTGTTTGCTGGGGAAGTACCAAAACTCTGGAGGTGAGTCATGCATAAAATGATATTAGTGTATCAAAATATAAAGTTCATGTTTTAAGAAAACACAACTGAATAAATCTTTCCAGAATAGCTATAGCCCCAATTCTGCTTTCCCAGGAACTTGGCAATCATCAGTCCACAAATTCAAGTGGAGAGATTTTAAATATAAAGCCCATGGTGCCAACATCTTGAGTTTTAGGAAATTTAAAAAGAAATGCAAATGAGTGGCTTCTTGTCTTGGATATTTGTACGAATTGCTGATTCTCTAATGATGCTAGGTGAAACTGCTATTGTGTAGGAAAATGCACAAAGGCAGATTGCAGATCCATAGCCAAGATTCATGTGTAAAAGCAGGGAATTAGATATTATTTGTCTCAACCGATTTAGCCACACCTCTGATAACAATATTGCCATCTGATATATCATTTTTCTCCATTGAAAGGTCTAAATTGTGACTCATAACATCTGACTGTTACATGTCATTACATGTCGTCTTTCAAGTCCAAGACAATCAGAGAAGGAGAAGTAGGTAATATTTTGTTTTTCAATAATGTACTTACTGTAAGTCACAATCTTCTTTTCTCTAGAAACAGAAAAGTGGTAGAAGACAAAGATGACAGGAGCACCTGTGCTTAGTTGCATATGATTTGAGACTGAGAGTTAAAAGCATGAAATATATTCATACAGTGAACTTCGGGAAATGTGAAATTTCTGCGCTTCATAATAGAAATTCATTACCAATGGTAAGGTTTAAAAATCAGAGAAGAAGATTGAGGAAAACTGCTAGAGAACATAACAGGCTTGCAAAGCAAGGGAAATACTGGATAAAACCACAAAGAATGAACTAACATTAAGTCAGTTTAGTAAAAGTGTATATACATGTGCACAAACAAGCACAAAGATAGGAAAACTAAAAATAATTATTTAAACATATTTAGAGAACGTAATAATAAAATTTATAGAAAAAATATTTACTTTCAAAATCATATAGGAATTAGCCACAGGACCTTTGGACTCAAAATGATATCCTATAAATACATTTATTTCTTAAATCTTGCTTGCAATTTATGTCACTTCAATTGTGACAAGAAGACCTGTGCTAAGACAACATAATTTTAGTTAGAATAATTTGCAAATAGTCCAAATTGAAGGAATGGGGTAGGATTTAAAACAAGCAATACTATTACTTTAAGCTTCACTCATGGAACATTTGATTAAACAAGCATTAGCCCTGTTCCCTTTCATTTGCAGACATGAATCAATGAAGTTGGTGTTATATGACCTGCTCATTCCCTCTCTCAGATGTTCATTTCATTCCTCCTACTCGTTACTGAGCATGTACATGTGATGGGCGTCACAATGCAGGTGCCAATGCTAAGAAAGAGAAGATGTTGTCCTTATACACACAGGCAAAATCTTGTGAAGACAGTGTCCAATGAAAAATTAAATTATAATGCATATTACTAAGGGAGAGGGTCAGGATTACTTTAGAATTTGACTTGGGAAGTCAAAGAAGACATAGCTTACAGTAGATTCAATAGTAATTACTAACCAAGGATTGGAGGGAGCTTTGGATCAGCACCTACACTATACTCACCCTTGGTCAAAGAAACTTTTTTTTTTTTGCTCCAAGCTGCAGTCAATGAAGAGACACATGACTGGCCAAAGTGCAAGGAAGAGAGTGCTCAGACATTCTTAAGTGGCACACCTTTATCAGTATATCTATGCCACCCCACCCAAGCCCAGGGAATAGGAAATAAGAGGCTAAACAAATACAAGATCTGGAAGATGGAACACGCAGAAGAATGTTGTGACACGCTGTCATCTGAGTATGACAAGGCTGTTGCAGTCATTAACTTAAAACAGCTGCTTTACCTACACAAGACCTATATTCAATAAAGTCAGTCAAAAATCCCTCCATAAATGTAAAGGATGATCCCCAGACTCCGTCTTTACTGAGGAATGATTGAAAGTTTGGAGAAGGGGAATCATTCTTGTTGAGGATGTGGTCAGAGGTAGGTTTCCTATATTCCAGATGATGGCCCCCCAATAATGTATGTGTTGGAGCCCCCACTCATGCATGTATTAGGGCCCTACAGCCATGCATGTCCTGGAAGCACTCACTGGACTTAGTGAGTTGTCAAAAAACAAAACATGAAATAATTAAAGGGAAGTATTAGAGAGAAAACAGGGAAAGTTGGATGATGGGAACAGAGGTTTGTTATATATCATCATATTTCATTGTATACATTATGTGTTTTTCAAAGATTAATTTTCTTTTTCATTCTTTGAAAATTTCATACACTCTATTTGATCATGATCACCCCTCTCCCAACTCCTTGAAGATCTATGTCCTTTCCTACCCACTCAATTTTGTATCCTCTGTGTTTTCTTCATCTATGAAGTCAAGTTTTTGCAATCAACACAGTCCTGAATTTGTGGCCTTCTCTTGGATCCTAACTTACCAGGGCAATGTTTTTAATGAAAACTGGCTCTCCCCTTCCAAGCAGTCACCATTTGCCAATATATCCTTGGCTAGATGTTGAACTTCTTGTCTATTTCCCCTCTTCATGCTGAGCTCTGGTTTGGATTGAGCTTGTGTGGTACTTGTGCATCCCATCACAATTGCTGTGGGTTCTAATGTACCACTGCCCTATTGTGTCTGGAGAAATCTGTTTCTTTGTATTTATCTACCACTTCTGGCTCTTCCAGGATTTCCAACCCATCTTTTACAATTATCTCTGAGCCTTGGGAGAAAGGAATATGGTGTAGATGTTTCATTTAAGGTTGAGCATTACCTGGAAGTTTCATCCCTACTTGCTAGCTTTCATAGTGCCAGAAGATGCTATGCATGCTATTGAAGGAGAAAAGTAATCACAATTCATACTCTGATATGAACACTTTGAGCTAAAATAATGTCTGGCCTCCTGAGATATGCCCACTGGTACAACAGTCACATGGAGATCGTGGAAGTAGCCAACCACTTCAGACTGCATTTAAATCCCACTCCATGTGATGAAAACCATTGCTGGACAAAGTACCTCTGGTTGTAAGCCCTAGAGAGAACCTACTATTATAATGCAAAATGAAGGCATAACCCATATTGAACTGACTTCCTAGTGACTTATTGTTCAACCATCAACAGAAAAGCTTCAATTTGTAATGGATGGTAATTAACACTGAGACTCTCAATGAGCCAAGTTGAAGAGAATAAGAGACTGTATAGAAAAAAAAAAAGACTTATTTTGTTTAGTCTCCTGAAAGAACAGAAGAATTCGCAAGGATGGGCATTTGATGGCGGGGGCAATCTCTGACTCAGGGAGGCCGAAAGAATTGTGCAAAACACTGCTGTGTGATCTGAGGGAGAACTAAGAGAGGTGGTGACTGCCACTCAGAAGTTGACCTATATCATGGAGGTCCAAGGATGTATATGGAGCACTCCAGGCACCCTAGTTTCAATCTCTTCACTTTGCAGGTGAAGAAGCAAGCTCAGAGGGGTTAAATGACTTAGCCAAGGTGACATTGCTAATGAGTGGTGGATCTGGGATCAGAGCCCAGGGCTCCTAATTACCCTTTTAATGCTTTTCCACCACACCACGCTGATTCTTTGTATCTGTGCTAATGAGTAGATCAAGATGCTGTGAAATTAGCATAAATAATTATTTGTATATCAATACTGCATTTAAAGTAGTGCATTGGAACATAGCTTATCCTTTAAAACCCATACTTACAACTTGTCAATGTATTAGTCAGAAATAAATAAATAATAGGTGCTTTTTCATCATAGAAGGGTACAGATCAAAACCCAAGCTTGAGACTTGTAGACTTAACACTAAGTCTGTCTTAATGGGTTTTAGATTAATGACATTGATTCTTCAATGTATTCAATAATTTTAGTGTTGTGTCCTAGGCATCAGCCTAGGACTAAAAGGCTCCAATTTAGTGAACAAGAAACATTCTCTCCTTTCAATGACTTTAGAGTTCAGTGCATATGGACCACATTTTGTTTTGTTTTTCTATGTACAAGGAAGGAAGTCTTTTCATGTAATGACTAATAAATGTGGGATTTCTGGACAGAGGTATTCTTCCAGAATACCTCTTCTAAACTGACATCAAATCAGGTAATCATTCTCATATGAGAGTACTAGCCATGGAAGGTAGGGGAACAGGGAAGGGAGGAAATTACAGTTGTTGTTTAATTAGACCGCTGTTAGGTCTTCAAAGTGAAATTATCTGGTGTTCTCCTGTGACAGATGACGCTACTATGGAGAGCTGGTGATGAAACCCAGCCACTGAATTACACTGAACTGCAAACTGCATTTGTTCTTAGGTGCACAGTGATTTACTATAATAATGCTTATCCATTTGCAGGACAGCTGAGATTTTTTTAGTAGCTTGATTGTTTTTGGCATTGCTTTATTAGTCTAGGAAGCCTGCAACACATTTGCAACCATTCTTAGTTTATACCAGCCACACTATTCCCCTCTTACAGAAGCCCACCATTTGGGAACTGTTTTGTGTCAGCTCTGGATAGATTTTTTTGTTGTTGTTGTTGTTTTTGTTTTTGTTGTTTGTTTGTTCATTTTGTTGTTGTTCTCTTCTGGCAATTCTCTAACAGCATCAACAATTGTTTTAATCAACAGAAGCATGGACATGCCCATCCCTACAAGTTCAAGTTCATTTGAACCACTGAAGTTTACTGACAGAGGAATGTTTGTGATCAATGTTCCTAAGGAAACCCAGTTCCCCGTAATCTCCTTCATAAGAATTACACTACTAACATATCTGTATCCAACCACTCATCTGATAACACTCCCCAAGCCTTCACTGAATTGCACCAGACAAGAACCTAATGGTGTTGACTCTTTCCAGATCACTGAAGAAATCAACTCTCATCTCTGTTGCTCATACTTTTCAGCCTATCCATCTTGAAAATGTCTATGGGATGAATCTGCTGGAGCCTCAGAAATGAAATTCCTAGGCCTGGATTCTCTCACACAGCCACTTTATATACAAAGAAGAGAATAGCAGAAAGGTCATTTCCAAAGAAAGTGACATTTATTCTGTATTCACTGAAAAGCCAAAGGAGTTTTTCTCATTCACCCGTACCCACTGAGCCCTGCATCTCTCTCAGAAGAGGTGAAAAGAGGCTGTGCCTATCTGCTCCACCATCAGAGTCCAGGCTCAGACCTGTCTGAAAGAAATGACTTCTTTCAAGGCAAGAACCTGCGGGCCTCATCAGAGGCTTTATTTTGTTTAGATTCAAGCTTGCTTGACAGGTTTCATTTACTTTGATTCATACAGCTAAGCTATGCTCACCTCTTTTCTGAGTTACATCTGCTCCCAAGTTATCTTTCACTGCTTTTTTTGATAGGGTAAGGGGATAACTGTGTAGGTTAATGAACATATATATATATAGAGAGATCCTACATATGAATGAGAGAATATATAATTTCCATGTATTTAGTTATATTTATGTGTATCTATCTATCTACCATGTTATACCAACTACTTGTTCTCTACATTTTCAAAGAAAGAAACTAAGATATTTGTTAATACTATTAATTAAAATCAAGACCAAGTATACTTAAGTTAAAGTAAAATCAAAAACATGTCTCAAAGCATGAACTATCCAGTGGCTTTGATGGTATTTACAATAAGATCTTTATTCAGAGCCTTTGCTGAACAGAGGATCCAAGCCTTTCATTAGAAAATATCACAGCAATATTGAGTAGCTTCTACATAGATGCTTTAAACAGATTTGAAAGCCAGTGCTGTTCATTCACAGAATATTATTGTCAGTAAGTGGCATAAGTTGTAGTTACAGAGAAAGGAGAGCTAAAGCTAAGAGGAAGCTTGTTGACTTTTGTCTCACCTAATGACCATATGTATATAGTCTTTGCCTCCAGTTGAAACTTTTTTATCAGAAGACAATGGTGCTGAACAGTTAGTTAATGGTGCACGCTCTGGACATCCATCATGGCTACACCAATGACTAACTATATCCTTGACTAAATTGCTGAAGTGTTTTGTATTTCCCAAAATTACACTTGTAAAATGAATTTCATCTCACTCCTTGCCTTGTTGGTTTATTGTGAGACTAAATAATTAACATAGGTGAAGTAATCATAACAAACCCTGACATACAATAAAGGACTTGTTATTGTGGACCATTAAGGAATGCCCCATCAGAGGAAATTCAGGTCACTGTGAAATTGAAAAGTTTGGAAGGTGAGAGACCATGTTGTTAAAGTAAGGGCTGAAGTGGAATTGTAAATCTTGCTGTTGAAATAATAAACAGAGTAATTATTAGTGAATTAGCAGCAAGTCTTATGGCATTACATTTAAGACTTGAACCTTGCTCCAACTACTTTTAACTTCTTTAATGTTTAAGACCTATAAATGTCAGAGCTCACTAATTTCTTTGGCTTTCAATAAATGCCAGTGACTTTGAGAATTGCTATCCCTTTAGCTTATCTGGCAAGAGTGCAAGCTTAAAGGGTATCCAAGAGGGCAATGATGGTCCATTCTCTTCCCAGTGGAAAATGAGGGTTATTGAAGTCAGACAGCTTCTCAGGTTACAGAAGTTCTGAGGACCTTTTGCATGGAGCCACCTGAACTTAGTTGCGCAGTGGGGCGTCCAAGGACGAGGATGACATAGAACCCCCCCGTTAATGAATACTCCCAGTCATTAGCAGAAAGATGTTGGCAAGCATATACTTTTAATTTCTCTGGAATCCTTAGAGAGTAAGTGTACCAAATAAGATTTTCTAAATATCTAAAGCATATCTCATTTAGTTCCCCTCAAAGGTGATTTAAATATTTGAAATGGAAATGCTTCTAACAGAAGTGAAACACACCTGACCTGATACTCTGGAGAAGAATTTTGCCTTAATAATTCGAGATCATCACTGTGGATATCAATTATTGAACTGTGCTATCTTGTAGGGGACTACTGAGGTATGAAGGACTGTTTGCCTTGCCTTAAATGACCCCAGTAGACGTCCTCTTTAATAGCTTTTATATTTCTTTTCTGATGGATAGGTAATTTAGCTTTTCTCTCAATAGCACAGCCTTTTCTCTTCTTGTATTGGACTGGAAATCAAGAAAAAATAAATTGCAAGAATTTCACACAAACTAATTAGATCCTCTCTGTTTTCTTAAAACTATCATCTTATAAGCACACCGTAATTTTAATAACTCATGTCTTCAGAATCTTCATTTGTTCTCTGATACTTTTTACAATATAAAGGGAGTGGCTGGTTTCAGAATTCCCTATTTTGGCATAGAGCCGTATTTAATAAAATGTTGGTTAGGTAAAACTCATGAGAAGAGCTTGAGGATGATGGCGATGACTTGAATTAATAAGCATATATACACATATGCTTATTGAAATATATTATATATATATATATATATGATTTTTATGATTTTATTTCTGTAAATATTGTCAGCTAGGTACCATTAAAGGTGCTTGTGGTACAGCAAGAAAAAAATAAGATTTTCCTTCTGAAACTTATACCCTGAAGGTGGGAGTCACACATAAAATCAAGATCAAAAACAGGAGCAAGATGATTTCAGAATATAACTGTTAGGATGAAACAAGAAGGGGTCACATAATGACTGAGGAATAGGAAGTGGTTCAAGCTAGAAGAAAAGGAAAATATGTGAGCTTGCACTTCAGTGACCTGAAAGAACTAAGACATTTGAAAATCTTCCAGTGAGTCCTTTTAGGCCAAATGAAAAGCTGGAGAGTTAGCTATCATGTTTAAGAAGGAGGATGAAGCCCTGGGTCTATAATGTACATTGATCACAGAGAAGTGGGAGGAGAGTGGGCAAAGGCAGGAAGAGGGTGTAGCTCTCCTGCACCAACCACTACATGCTGGCAAGGAAGAGAAAGAAAGCCATTAATTTGAGGAAAAGACAGAGATTTTGAGCTAGGCTCTGAGAAGGCCTGAGTAACCTCTGAGCAGCCAGCGATATTCTTTGTTAATGCTGTTGTCGAGGGTAAGTCTACAGAGGCGTTGAGGGAATGCAACATTCTGTAATAACAGGAGGTGAATGTTGAGAGTATGGATTTAATTCAGCATCACAATTTGTTTCTGGTAAGCATGTTTTTATGTTTCCAGGGCTGGCAATAGTTAATGGCAGCAAATATCTTGGAATTCAGTTAGGTTTTTCTACACATAAATTTAAGCTGTGGTTAACTATAGCTATGAATTAGACTCACCTGATGCTTAATGATACAGCTGCCCAGACCCCATTCCAGATGAATTAAATTGGAATCTGTGGGTAGTTGGGCCTAGGGTGATGTGTGTGGATCTGATATTCACACTACTCCCAGCTGAGAATCATTACCCTCGAGCAGGTGTTCACAACCTTGACTGCACATTAGAATCACTTGGTTAAGCTTCAAAAAATAACCCATGCCCAGCCCTCACCTCAGATCAATTAAATAAGAATCTCTGGGGGCTGGAGACCTGAACATTAGTATTTAAAAACAAAACAAAAACAAAAACCCAACAAAATAAGCTTCTTAGGAACCTTGCCTAGGACTACAAAAATAATTGAAGCAAGGTCACTGTATTCTGAGTTTATGCTCTAATGGGGAATCTATGAGTATGTATAATCTAGTAGGGAATTCATGATAATAAAAATAAAAAAGCAAAGATGGAGAGGGGCAGAGTATGTTGATCTAGTTGACTAGGTTTACTTGTAATGCTCAGGACTCTAGCACTGAAATTCTGAGTTCAGAGAAATGTCTTAGTCTCTTGGCAAACCAGAATGGTGGATCATTGCATATAGACATTTCTGAGAAGAGTTTGGAATGGTAAAAGAAGCTTTAACAGATAGTTGTAACATACTCTGCCTCATCACAAACACTGTAGAGCTGGGTGACCATCAACCAAGAAATCTGAAATTGTGAATCAAGGTGGCAATGGGGTCTGCTTCAGGCAGTAAAAGTAATATAGTATAAGCACCAAATGTGCAGGGGTGTGGAAAGAGATGAACTGTGGTTTGCCATGAAAGGGTGTGAATGGGAAATTGAAGGTGAGTTTAGAAGAGTTCTAGTTCAGAAAGGAACTCCCTGATATACTTAAAAATTTGTCTTTTATCACAAAGGCATCAAGAGATCATGATTAATCTTATTGTGGAGAACAGGGCTGTGATTTTCTGAGTTTGGAAGTTTGTTTTAGGAAGAGCCCTGGAGAAAGCTCTGAGGTCATGTGCTTATTTCCTTGGAGCTTGCAGACTCAGTCAGGGACTAATTCATTTAACCCATCTCACCATGCTGGGCTCATTAGAAAAATATAGGGGTCACACTTTCACAGTGCAAAATTTAGATGAAAGCAATTTTCATTACTTGTAAAGATGCTTCAGATGACAAAGGCTGGGACGTTGCCTAGTATTCAGATGTCAACTTCTGTGAAAGTCTGGAGATCATTTGGGCTTCACCACATGGTCCTCAAAAGTTCATCAACCAGAGTCTCCATGTAGCAGCTGTAAAGAACAAAGCCTGTCCCCTGACTGGGATACTGCTGGTAAGATTAATGAAGTTTAGTTGGAAATGCTTTTGTACTCCTAGAAGAATTTCCCCACATAAATGTTTCTTCTATTTTACAAAGTATAATAGAACTACAGCAAAGTAAAACATAACTTTTCCAAAATCAAATTGCTTGTTGAATATTATGACTTAGGTCTTAAATGTTCTCTGAAGCCCACGTATTACAAGCTTAGTCACTAGTTTAAGGTGCTATTGGGAAGTGTTGTAGCATCTAACTCCAGGTGAGGCCCTATGAAAGGAAGTTAAAGGAAAATAGGCATATCTTAGGAAATTGTGACCTTGGCACGTGTTGTGTGCTCTCTCTCTCTCTGTCTCTCTTTATCTCTCTGTCTCTCTCTCTGTCTCTCTCTCTCTTTCCCTCGTCACTCTTTCTCCTTGAATTATTGTGATGTGAGCTGTTCTCGTCTATGACACATTCCCCACCTAAGTCATATAGTCATGTGACAAAGGTTTGAAACCTCTGAAACAGACAAAATCAGTCTCTTCTTTAAGTTGTTTGCTTTTGATATTTTGTCACAATAGTGGGAAGCTACCTTGATAACAATCCAGTTTCATTATGTGTTTTGCATCAATTTATCAGAGTATTGGTAAGCCATAGTATATTTTTTTTAAACATCACTGTCTTATTCCAGTATCTCCCCAACCCCTCTCTCTTCTCTCTTTTTTCTCTAAGTGTGTGTTCATATGTAGAAATGAAAGAATGACATCTGTTATCTTTCTGTCACTCTGCATCTTATTTGTTGAGACAGGGTCTGTTATTGAACCCGAAACTCACAGATGAGGCTAGACAGACAGGCTGGTGAGTCACAAGAATCCTCCTGAATTCTCCTCACAAGCACTAGGGCTACAGAGTGACACTAACATGCCTGATTTTTAAGTAGGTTCTGGGAATCTTACCTCTGGCACTTTGCCCACTAAGCCATCTTCCCATGTCTTACCATATTTTTCTATTCTTTATTTACTGATCTATCAAATCAGATGTGTTTTAAATAATGATTAATGTTGAGTTTCATCCATGTCATTTAGCTTCCTCACTATTTTAAAGTAAAAACTTTTATGAACTATAATATAATTTATAATAGAAACAATAGTAAAAGGAAGTAAACATACAATAAATATGAACCATACTACAAACATTAGCACTAGAAAGTGAGGGTGTACAGAAGATGTTTGTCAGTTTATGTGAGAGATTTCTTTTTATTCCTTGTTTATCCAACTGTCTATCTGTATCTCGATGGCATATGATACCTCTTTTTTACTTTGGGTTGCTGTCCGTTGTTATGCTATTGATTTTTTTAATCATAATTTCCCAATTTGACCATGTGGGAATCTTTCTGTTGTTCCCTGTCTTTCTGTGGCATGCCCCTATTGATCTGTTCGAGGGGACTCCCTTATGTAGTAGCATGACAATATGGTCTAGTCTCATCTTCTGTGCTTTCAATACTGGCAATGGTGTTGGTTAAACACATTAGCTAAAGAAGACATTGGAAAACGAGATGTAGGTGCTGATATGTCACATTTGTTTGTGGAAGCTGTCCTTAGCCAGGTGAAAATATTAAACTTTAGTGTGCATCTGGGATACTGATTTATTGTTAACTGTGACTTTCAAGTATCTCTGAATGCAAATTCTCTCGAGCCTGTTGGATGTTGGCATACAGTGATTAAGTTCAGCTGTAAAACTCACAGTTTCCAGTCACCACCACTTGATGTTTGACATTTGATTTCTGACTTTTTGGTTCTTTTCTTTCTTTCTTTTCTTATTTTACATCTTCTAGTTAGATTTTAGAAAGTTTCCTACAGACACATGGGTTTTAGTTTTGACTTGTTCTGTGAGACACTTATATTTGTCTTTCTACTACCCTAGTTCACTGGAAGTAATAAATTTCTCTATCTTAACTCACTACCATGTCATCAATTTCTGAAGTACTATGTGGAATCAAATGGAAATTCAATAAATATCAGGCAAATTAAAGAATTGTTAACACATTTGCTATTAGAGTCTATGACAAGCTACTGTGGACTGACAGCAGCTTGCCATGTACTCCTTTTAAGATTTAAATTAGTGGAAAGTGCAGATGAGACCTAGGAGGTACTGCACCAAAGTGATCAGTACTGACAGTACTGATCTTACCTAACAATAGTCAACTAAGTTCCCTGGCCAGAAGACTTTCAGGCAAATAGGGACCTAAACTGGTTTTAAATTCACTACTGTACCTTCTTTATCTGATATCTAGTTTATCTGTGAAGTACAGTGATTAGACTTTCACACCAGTGTTAAACAGAGTACAGAGAAAGGAGCCACCATAGAAGAGACCAACAGGCAGTGTAGAATGATGGATAGTTAGTGACAACTTCATTTTTGTCTCCTGAGACATTATCAAGAGAAATGGAGAGAAGATCTTGTTTACTAAAGGTCTAACGATTACCATAGCTGGTGGGTGGTTGGCACGTGTCTCTCTTTGTATTCATTTCCCTTCTTCTACTCATTCCCTGTTTTTCTTCTTCTTTCCTCTCCACTCCCTGCCATTCTTCTTCTTATATTGCTTCCTGTCAATCTTTCTTCTCTCTCTTTATCCTCCTTATACTCTCATTTCTTCTTTTCCACCATATAACTTAGCAACTTAACACTGTAGATTGCCTACTTCCTAACCAGCATTCATGGGTTAAAAGTCATTACTCTACCTTAACAGCAATCAAAAAGATAAACAAATGAAAAGATTTTGATTTCTTCCTATATTTATTAGAGAAGTGAAGCCTTAGATAGTCCTCTGGCTCCTAACTGAAAATAAATGCATAAGGACAGTCAAAACTTACCAGCATGAATCTCTGTGGGAATGGATACCGGGAGGAGGGAATCCTGAACTGCAATGGAAAAAAAATGCTCAAAAGCTCAGGGTGGACAATTCTGAGAGCCAGTGACTCTAAGGAACCTCACCACAGCATGGTACCCACACTGAAAACTTAACCAAAATCTCACAATATCATAGATAAATAAATTTGCTTTTAGTGGAAAGAAAAGAACCACTTCGATATAGGTAACAATACTCTTTCAAACAAGGCCTGCTGTTGGGAGAAATGAAACTGGGATTTCTCAGAGCCTAACTGACCTGAGAGAAAGGAAACATTCAACTTCTGATCATTAAAGCTCTTGTGTCCCTCCAAAGATAGCGAATAAAGAAGTGCCTCTAACATTAATGGCATAGAAGATGAGGTTTAGTCACTATTAAATTATTTCCTTCCCCAAACACTATCACACTAAATAAGAAACAATTTGGAGAGACTGAAAACACCAAAGCCACTTAGAAAGTGCAGAAATTCTACGCATTCAGGATCTCCAAGCAGATACAATTCATAGAATCCTTATAGCCTCATGAGCTATGCATTTCTTTTAGCCATTTTACAGTCAATGCTTCTGAAGATCTGAAAGTTGAAATGCTATGTTCTGTGTTCCACAGCTCCCGCAGACAGGTGGGGAGGTTGTGGAGACTGGTATAGAAAGACTCTTTGCAGTAATATCTGCTAGATCTGTGCCATCCAATATGGAAGACATTGGAGATTGATGGTAGCTCAGTGTAAGCTAATTGAGATTAAGAATTCATTTCATGAATGTAAGCCATGATTCACGAGTTATTGAGGTAGATAAGGCTTATACCTATCATACTGGATTGTGCAGATGCATAACACTTCCATTGTTGTAGAAAAAATTTGGTGTAACATTTGTTTGCTATCAGTGTGCCAGGAAAAGAGTAATCAGCTACCTGTGCTGAAGAACAGTCTCCTTTCTATCTTCTTAGCATATCTGTAAGTGAGCTGCTAATCCAGAATATTTTTCCACTTAGTTCACTGGACACTGTCTAAGGCAGTTGTTCTCAACCTTCCTAATGCCGTGACACATTAATACAGTTCTTCATGTTGTGGTGACCCCCAAGCATGAAATTACTTTTGCTGCTATTTCATAACTGTAATTTTGATGCTATTATGAATCATAATGTAAATATCTGGTATGCATATTGTCTTAGGCAACCTCTGTGAAAAGGTTGTTCAATACCCAAAGGGGTTGAGAACCATTGTATCCCTTTGGCATCCAGCCTTTTGGATAAACAAGAACCCCTGATAGCCCATGTTCACTTTGCTTGCTTCTCTATGTGTGTTCGATTCTATTCTAGTGTTAGAAGGCATGCAGGAAGCTTGAATCCCAGAGTCTCACTCTTATTTTTCTGGCTTTACTTATATGTCATTTTAAGCAGTTTTTTGACAAGAAAGCTGTCATGGAGAGTACATGAAGTACATTGGAGAATGGTCAGTATTTTGAAGGATCTCTTCTCTTCTGAGGACAAGGAAGGAGGGGAAAATATAGAGAAAGCCCTTGGGAGTTAAAACTTTTAACCAACTCACCTACTACACCTGTCTTTAAGGTTTACTGTAGTGACTCAAGTTTCACTGACAGAATAGTTAAAAAGGAAGTGTTATAAAAAAGTGAAAACTAAGAAAATGGACTGCCTTGAGAAAGTTAAATGGAACCATGAAGAAAGTCCCAGACTTCATATCATTGACCCTGGCTTCCCAATGTCCTCAAAGTACCAATTACCCAAAATGAGAATGGTGGAAAGTCCGGAGTTTCCTATTAAAAACTTAGAGGAAAGCTCAGACCCCTTCATACATTTTCATCTCATACAGGGCTCTGGCTCTGAGAAGGAATTCTCAGATTCTTTCCCCTGTTAGGATTGAAGACCTGATTTGGAAACACTACGATAAAACTAACTCAAATTCCCAAGGCACAAAATGCAGGAGCAGACATTTATTTCTTTCTCAATAGAGAAGATTTTCTATAAATTTAGCTTCTGATTAGAAAACTTCTTACATTGGAAAATTTGAGCAATGAAGTTTCAGTAATAAGCCAAATACAGGTCTGCTTGAGGTCGAATGAAATTTAGATGAAAAATCCAGGATTATCAAAAAGAATGTACAGATCTTCAAGTTTCTGTTCATTCAAGGTCAACGGGTTGGATTCTTTCATTTTTGATTTTTACAACAGCACATAATTTCTGTCTCCAGTTGGTTCTCTGCATTTTTGGAGCAATAAATTTTGGTTGCAAACTAAGTTTTACTTACGATCAAGTTGGTAAGTTTCCCTGTCAGAATATTTCTATAGCACCTATAACTTTAGCTACATATTGGTTATTATCCTTCATGGAAAAAATCACAACAGATTGAACAGTCTTCTAGTAAAATTCGCCTCAGGATATTTTCATGTAATCACTTAACTGAGGATGAGGGAAACTGAGGAATGAGAACTGAGGCAATAGTGACCAGTTTTTATTGAATGCACCCTCTCCTATAGTAATAAGACCATGTCTTTTAAGCACCTACTTCCATGTGTATTTTCCACTGATTTCATAAATCTCTTTATAGCAATGACTGGGAAAGCACCATTGTACAACCTCTCCTCTTTCTATAGGCTGCTGCCTTGGATTCTGGTGTCAGTACTGTGCCTTTATTATTCAATCTTTATAATAAAATGGGAAATTATTTAAGGACAATGATAATGTTTTAAGCCATGTATATCTATTATACATCTGACAAAAATTTCAAATGGCAATTAGGACAAGACATACCAGCCATAATAGCCAGTTGCTGGAGATCTCTACATTTAGTGAAGAAACTTCAATTACTTTGTGCCTTTAGGAGCAGGAGCTTATAGGAACTAGGGTGAAACTTGAGAGATTTTAACCCTCTCAGATTTTCCTGAAATATACATTGTCTTCACAGTTTCACTTGTGAGAGACTTACCCTTTACTCAGGCCATATTGACTAAAGGAAGGACTTCCCAGAAGGGATTTATGACTTAAAGTTTCCTTAATTATAGGCTAGTATAATAAGTCCTTCCAGTGTCTTAATGATTAGGGAATTAAGAAGTTCCTTAATAGAAATTGACAGGATCCATTGTCATTGTAAAAAAGGTTCTGTTATGGTCTGGAGTACCCTGCCAACCATCTCAGGATTTAAGGTTCCCCAAAGGCTCATTAACATCTCAGACCATAAGGTCTCCAAAGGAGACACTAATGGCCCACCTCATTATGATCTAAGGATAATGACTGTATGACATCCGTCTCCACTGAGAAGATAATGGCTTTGTAAAAACTGTTATGATGTCAGCAGCAGAAGAAATCTCATTTGCACTTTATAATCTTTGGTTTCTTATATGCCATAGTTTCTAAATTATACTGGAATTATTTTACAAATAGGGCTTAATAGAGCCAAAGCAATATGCTCTGAAAAATCAAAATACTCACTTAAAACAGCTGTTAGCATCTTATGGTAGTGCACCAATGAAGGATATGATTAGTAATGTTTTCACAGTCCTGAAATACTTATGAGTAATGGAACAAAAATCAGAGTCTTAAATTTCTCTTGATTTACATACTCATTTACTCCTGGAAGTGAGAAGAAATATTGTTTTTCAACTGTCTCTAAACAAAGACAAACACCCTTTGTGAAAATAATACTGAATGGATTCATTACCGGTCTCTATTGAGTATTTAATCTGCATCATGTCCTATGCTAAGTAATTTTTATCCTTCCGAAAAAATCTGTGAGGTGAGCGTCCCCACTCCCCGTACAGAGGAGATAAGGATGTGCAGAGCAGCTAAGGATGCCATCCACACAGGTTGTGTGGAGCCAAGTGAGATTACCACCCTGTCAGTAATTTGTGCTGTAAGGAGGGTGACAGATTTCAGAACCAGGACAAACCAGTTTATGCTTGGTTGACAAATAGCTGTATGAACTCCAGCAATTTATTTCACCTCTGGACATTTTGAACTTGAAGCCATTCTTCAGTTTCATCATCCTAATTGACAAAGACCTCACAATATCAGGGAAGGGACCAGACCTCCCAGAATGTACTCATAGTGTGGCCAATGCTCATCTGTAGTACAATCATTGTTTTTGATCAGGATGGAAAACGGTTTTCTCATTTGATACTAAATTGTTAATTTAAAAGTAACTGTGCAGTTTATAAAAAGCATATGTGGAAAAACATCTCCCATTATTGTTTAACTATGTAAAGCATACTCAAAAACATTTTCCAATCAATTTCTATTGGGCTTTAAACAAGGGAGAAATGGAGATGAGCGTAAAGAAAAATCTATTAGTATTAGTACTGCTTTTTATAGCTCTAAGCATTTTCTTGCCCCTATGAACATAAGAAAGGAAATTAGCATTTTAAGGAGATTCCTCTATTGGATTATATTTAATAACAAGCTAGCATTTAAACAGAGGAATATACAATAATAATTAAAAAATAAAATCTGTAGATATTGTTTCAGCCACCAAGCTGTGCTAGCTAATGGAACTCCGGCTGCAATACCCAAATCCTTCCACTAGAGGGTGAATTGTTCCTGACAAAGAAGACCTCAGTGTTTGGGGAGGGGGGCATAGAAAGCTAATAACTTACAGTATCTTAAACTCCCAAAATAAATTCATAGTAACTTTGTACCATCACATTCATACTCAATAAGCATTTATAAGACAGAGTGTGCTAGAAGGAAGTTCTGAATATTCAGTCCCAATGGTGGTTTAACCAATTATTATAAGACTTGGTTATGTGTAGAAAGAATCTGACCATGTAACAAAGACATAACAGTGTGCTATCTCAGCTTCATGAGGATGAATTAATACAGGATGGTAACATAACTGAATATCTGAGGTGGATGCGCCAAACCTCCACGGTCTTTAGACAATGCTGGCATCAATGCAGTCATTGCATTTTTACAGAAAGTATGGTAATTAGAAAAGCAATCAGACCAGACATAAATATTCTGTGACTCTTCAATTTTTAAAAAGGGGACGGAATGTATGGCTGACAAGGTCTCTTAGCTGTTGGGCTCCTGTAAGTTCTTCTAAGCTACAATGACATTGACATCTCAGAGTGCAGCAGGCTACATATTGAAGGGTTAGAAGCACTGCATTCAAAAGGTTGGCCACTAATATCTGTGCATCCTATCAACCACAGCTTAAAAAGAAAAGCTGAAAGATAGTTGTTGGTGTTATGGCAAAAGTGTGATGCTTCAAACAAAGAGTATCCCAACCCTGTGTTTCCAATCCTGAGTTGCGCACAGGCTTTGTGTCACAGAATGTATACATCAAAGATACAAGGCAATAAGAATGAGCAGAAAGAAGGAAGACAGTTCAAAAGAGGCACATTATTAACCCAAAATAAAGTGTAGTTTAAATATTGGTCCCAATAGTTTCCAAACTTTCCAAATTTTCTAGCAGGCCTTATCAGAAGAAGATTTCACACTCTATAATATAAATTATACTTGTAAACTGTGTGTTCTTTTACTTGTTGCGGGTGGATTCTAAGAAGGGACTCCCCCATCCCTGACCCTGTCTAAGACTCATGAATGTTTATTTTAATTGTCCTCTAAAACAATTTCCTAGCTTAGCCTGGCCCTCTAACTCTGTAACAAAGAGAAAAGCAGCAAACAAGAAAGGCACTTAAAACATCACCCCATTTCAAACAGCTAAGGGTGAACCATTTTCAACAGAGGTAACCATAGTTTCTTCCATGGTATAAAAGTGCCTACAGTGAGAACAAGAAGCTGAGAACTCATCTATGAACATATGCTTTCTGCTTGGAACTCTTCATCAATCAGAAACTCTGAACAGAGGATTTCAGCAGGGTTTTCCCAGTCTGCTGGATGTTGTAAGTGCCTGATGTAATGATCTTTTGATATGTATCTGGTACTTGGTATTTTGTTTCTCTCTTAGTTTTGCTTGTTATATGCTTAATAAATTCATACATTTGAAATTGAAAACACAACCATCATGGATCAGTCTTCATATGGAACATGCTGCATGTCCACACAGTATATTGAGGCATAGGAAAGTTTCTGAAACATTACTATAAACTACCATACCACTCAGTGCTTGGAATAGCATGGGCATCTATTTCATCCATGCATGTGTACACATATGCACACATAAGTACGCATGTGAAATCAATCCTCATTATTTATATATTTCATATTTATGCTTTTGTCTACCTAGTTGAATCCCCAAATAAATACTTGAAATGGTTACTGATCGTTTGTAGACATGTGTTAAGGGAGATACTTTAGATCTTCCAGGAAGGACAAGATTTGCCCAGTAATCTGGGCTACATACTGCTTTCTTGTTTCAGACACAGACTACAGAGAACTATCCTGCTTGTGGTCTATTAATGCTACATTTTTTTTCACTTTTCATAATTTTTGGTGATTTTGCCATGGAAAATGACCCCTGGGGAAGTGTGGAAGTGCTAACAGTCATCACTGCAATAAGGCTCTGACATGCCTTCCTGACAAAACATGTGCTGGGTAATAACAAGGGCATTGGTTTTGTGGTCTATGGGAAGACAGTCAACTCTAAGTGTCAACTTGTCAAGAATAAGCAATACCTACAGAAGTAGTGTTTATAATGTTGCATCTGGAGGAAGTTGGTGCATAAGTTGGTGCAATGAGTGGAGATCTTCCCTTAGTGGTGTTGGCACCATTCAGATGGCTGGACACCTGGAAAGAACTAAAACGGCAGTGAGTAAGAGATGCTGCTCAGAAAGAGATCAATTTCCCAGCACTGTATAAGGATTTGTTGTTATCATCCAGCCCTACAAAAAGAAAGAAAAATAAGAGGTGATTCTTCCATTTTCCTGTCTTCTCCCTCCATTCACTTCTTTTCTAGAGATGAGACATTCTTAGTTCTCACAACTTTGGCCATCAGAACTTCAGGCTCTTAAGATTATGGATGCCAGAACTTATACCAACACTCTCAAGTTTCCAGCTGAGTACATGCTTACACTGAGAGACAAACTGTCAACTTCCTAGGTTTTATTGGTGCTGTCACTCTAGATTCCTGACTAATACCCACAGAAAAGTAGTATCAATTAAGGTGACTTTATATGTGATTATGTGTTGATCAGTTATCACCAGTGAGATTAGAAGTTAATAGGACCTCAACCTTGAATTTCCCCTGGCAGCACTGTTCAATCTCTACTTGCAGAGACTTTACAGAACATAAGTATGGTGGATATTGGGAGCTACACTCTCCCCTCCATCATGTGTTGTGTGTATTCATGTCTAGAACAACAGAGAGTTAGAGACAAGTGGGAGAAGAAAGAATCATAACTGTGAATACTAAAGTGCCTTTGTGTTTCTCTTGAAAAGATATTCATCTCTGCTGACAAAGACAAAGGCGTTTATTTTCACTTCAGCATTAAAATCAAATTTAATTGAAGCAGATCAAATACTCTGTAAGTGAATGGGAGAAATAATAAAAAAGAAAACCCTACAACAAAGGCTGATTGAAAACCATTAGCAGTAGTTTGGAATCTATTTCATAGCTGACTTTGAAGGAATCCCCTTAAAAGTGAGCTGTGAAGTATCAGCAAGAGAAGAAAGAAAGGAATAAATAAGGATACATACATATATAAATGAAGATTTGTTAGTTTGAGGATGTGTTTTGAAATAGTGAAGTCTTGATTATTTGAATGAAATCTTCAGCCTCAATTTCTTCATCTAATGGGAGGGAGTGGTAATATCCATGCAGTTTCTGTCATAGACATAAGTGACACAATGAAATCTTAAACCCCAGTGACATTTTGCTTAGAGGTGGGCTTCAGTGATGAGTCTAGTTTGTGAGTCTCGGGTCCTCTTCAATGCAATTAGTGTCATTAGAAGATGCCATTTTTCAGCCCTCTTCCTGAACACGTAGGGAATTCACCAGCAGTGAATATCCTATAACTCTGTTAGTGGACTTCCAGCTCTCAGAGCTATGGGAAATAATTTCTGTTTTTATAAGCCATTCAGTCTTTGGTAGTTTATCATAACATCCTGACTAGACTATGACACAAATGGATTCTATCAGATACCTCCTTCTCAACCAAATAAAAATTATATACATGAACGCTATACTTAACAGCTTTTTGCAGCAGTTAAAAACCTCAATTCTCCAAATATACCTATTTGACCAAGACTCTAAAGCTAAATGAGTACCGAGTGAGACTGAGGGTTTCAATATACTCTGTGTGTTCTGAGAGCACTAGATTGGATGTAGGCAGGCTTCTTTCCATGAGGCTCCCATTTCTCCTTTTCCAGCATTAGATGCACATATTATTTTTTTTTCTCTACTTGCCCCCTTTGTGTGTTTGTGTGTGAAGTATATGTGCACGTGGGTATACTAGTACATGTGTGGATGTTGGAGACCGACATTGAGATAGCTACCTCAATTGCTTCTCCGCCTTATTTTTTGAAAAAAATCTGTCATTGAACATAGAACTTGCAGTTTCAGTCATACTGGCTGGCCTGGGAGCCTCTAAGGTTCCCCCAAACTCCATACTTCCCCTAAGTCCTGGAGTTATAGATGATCATCGATGTGCCTTGCATTTATGTGAGTACTGGAGCTCTGAACTGAGGCCTCTGTTTGGTTCCTGTATGTTGTCAATCCCCAGTGCCAATACATTATCCATCTGCTTCCCGACTCCACACCTCTCCACAGTTGGCTACATTGTTCCCATACATATATACTCATGTGACAGTGACTTCTATCTCTCTCTATTTGGGCATTCTATTTCTCTATATTGTTTTTCTCTGAGGTTGGATCCTTAGTCCTCTGAGAATCTCTGTCAAACTTAAGACCTTCAACATATCAAAAGCTACATTCATATTCTGACATTTAAACCTCCCTTTTTCTTCAGTGCCTATCAACTTTAGGGGCTGGATAGCCTTCAACTGCCCCAGTCACCATTGATGGACACGTGGAATTCTCAATGCCACCTTCCGCATTATCATTACTCAAGCAGTCCTGCTGATTGGATCCTCTCAATAGCCTTGAGGGCCGCCCTCTCCTTTTCACTTTCCTTACCATGAATTTGGTGCAGATTCGTATTGTTTCATGCCTGGTTTCTTGCCATAAGCTGTAAGGCCGTGGCTCTTAACCTGTGGGTCATGATCCTTTTGGGGAGTTCGATGACCTTTTCACGGTGGTCATCTAACACCTGCTACTTATTAGATATTTAAATTACAGTTCATAGCAATAGCAAAATTACAGTTATAAAGTAACAACAAGATTAATTGCATGGTTGGGGGTTACCAGAACATGAGGAACTGTAGTAAAGGGTGGCAGCATTAGGAAGGTTGTGAACCACTATTTTAATAGCTCCCTCAGCTTTTGCTCTCAACATATGCAGTACACTCTAGCACCTTTGTCAGTGGAGATCTTCTTGAAACAGAAAACAGCCCACTCCTGCTCTGTTTAACTCCCCCATATCTCTTTTGGGGTCTTGCAAGGGAAAAATTCTCTTGGCTCAGCTCCCAGGGACTTTTGTTCCTATCCCCCATCTTTCCCTTCAGTCATCTTTATGGTTACTCCTCTGTTATAATCATCACTAACTGCTTTCAGCTTTTGAAACATTGTATACTGTCTCTTGCTTCTGAGGCTGTGTGTTGTAAATACTATTGCTCTTAGCCTTCCACTTTCTTCTTCTCTAAACAATGACTCCACACATTAAAACATCCAAATCCCATACCATCTAGCCTAGAAATCCTCTTGCATAAAATATTTATCATATGTATTATATATTACCATAATTTCTCATTCTGAATGTGGTGATAGATTATAACATGCTGCTTTATAAGGCCTACTCATGTTCTCTGTCCTTGTCTTTTTATTTTAATTATCATTATTTTATTTCATGTATGTGGATGTTTTGCCTGCATGTGTGTGTCTGTACAACATGTCCACAGAGGCCAGAAGAAGGTGTCAGAGCCCATAATATTAGAGTGGCAGATGGCTGTGAGCTGCCATATGGAAACTGAATTCTAGTCCTCTGCAAGAGCAGCTAGTACTCTTAACCATTCATATCTCCAGTCCTCTCTGTCTCTGTCTTTATTCAGTTAATTAAGAAGCAGATCCTGATATAAGCTGTTATTATTGGAGGTATGAATGTCTTTCAAATCCCCATGTATAAAATATGTGTGATCCTTAGCCTTTGGCAATACTGTGAGGTAGTTAGTGTAGCTTTAAGATGACTCTCAGGAGGAAGCTTTAGGTCACTGTGAATATGCCCTTTATGGGTACTATAAAATCCTGGTCTTCTTCTCTCTTTTTATTTTATGTTCTTACTGCCATGTGCAAGGAGCTCTCTCTACCATGTTTTCACTGCCTTAATGTATTCACTCCTTGCCACGAGCCCAAAGCTATGGGTCCATCCAACCATGGACTAAAACTCTCAAAACTATGAGTCAAAATAAAATTTTACTCTTTACGGTTGATTAGATTAGATATTTTGTTACTGTAATGGGAAGCTGACAAAAACACAAGGATTCAGGTACAAATACTTTGTTACACAGCTGCATCCAGGACACTCAATGGAGAAATGACTCAGAGAAGGGGAAACGCCAACAGAGAGCATATCATCAGACATGTCGACAATATTGGCAACTGGAACATAAATGTGCTACACAGATCTGGGAATCAATGTTGAACATGTGCCTCAGAATTGTTCCAATGGAAGGGTGAGGAAGCTAGGCAATTTACACAGCAGTACCCATTAGTCACGGTTAGCTGTGGCTAATGGGGTGTGGGATTGCTAGTATGTAGTAGATAATTCCCAACACATCTAGACTTCTATATACATAAACCTTTATCAAAATGATGAAGGTGATATGTGAACATGTAGACAGAGCATTGGTCCAATATAACCATTTCACACTATTATATAATAGCAGACTATTTGATAACTCAGGTCACCTGACTGAATGGTTAATGTTATAATACTATGTTCACCAAAGTAGCATATGGAATAAAACACATTTCTTCCTTTATATCATCTCTATCCTGCTATTCCTGTCTTTAGGGGCTTTAATGGTGGGAGAGATACAGAGGTAAATTCAGAAGTAAAAGAGTAGGGCTAATTAACATTAAGGATACTTGCAAGAATCATAAGGGATCGCATTATTTTATATTTGCTTACAATATATATATATATATATATAATCACTTGAGGTGATAAAGCTTCCCTGAAGAGCCATATACTATCTAATAAAACCCCCAGTTCTAAGCATGAGAAACCTCCTTTTCAGTTGTTGGTCAGTTGGTCAGGTATTCAAATACCACCCCCACCCCCCCAAACAATGTAGTCTGTTGCTCTTGCCACTGGTTGCCTTCCAGAGGATGGAGTTAAGTCTCTATTGCTGAAGATAACACATAAATTAGAAACAGGACTTGCAGGAATTGAGCAGAACCAAAAGCCTCCTTGAAGATGAGCTTTCACAGTACTGAAAGGTGCTATGCAAGCTGCAAAGGAAGGAAAGCCTGCAGTAGTCCTACCCAGCTGTGACACCTATAAGCCACAACAATAATCAGCACAGCAAGCTATCTCTAAATGTGCAATAGTGGCATTTATATCTGGGCCCTAACAAACAGCTGTCTAATTAGACTTAGGGCCTGCTTAACAGGAGAGAAATCATGCCTGGTGCTATAAACCCAGCCAACATCCCATGGCTAGTGTGGTTATGGATCTCAGAGGAGAGCTGACTACTGCCACTTTTCTAAACCAGTACAATTCCAAACTCTAATCTAAATATCCTTATACCCATAGATAGTTGTAGCTCTCACCCCTTACTCAAAAAGCTTCTTTAAAAAAATCAGCAAAGGAAAACATTACAGAAAGCCACAACTAGTCAAAATGAAAACAAAAACTCTCTGTGAGATGTTCAGATGCAATTAATACATATATAACATGATCCTTTCACCTAAGGCTCAGGGAACATGGAAGTAGAAGGGCCACAAAGCATGTAAGGGTCAGAGGCCCATGAGGTCTGCTGCAAGGTCACGTCCTCTGGGTATGAGAGGGAAGGGTTAAGGAATCTCAACAATATGGCTCCCAAAACAAGATCTGAACAAAGACAAATCCAGTTGATATGCCAATGTGGATAGGGAAATTGCATGAAACCCTTGCTCTAGATCATTAGTTCTCAACCAGTGGGCCTTTCCTTTTTTTGGGGGGGGTTGAGGGACCCTTTCACAGGGGCTGCCTAAGATCATATGAGTATCAGATATTTACATTACAATTCATAACAGTAGCAGAATTACAGCTATGAACTAGCAACAAAAATAATTTTATGTTGGGGGGGAGTCACCACAACAAGAGGAACTCTATTAGAGAGTGGGAACATTAGGAAGATTGAGAACCACTGTTCTAGATGAAGAGTTGCAGGCAGTTGAAAACCATTAAAAGAGAGAGAAGAGAAAAGGAGAGAGAATGAATTAGTGTTCACCAGAGATGAATACCCTCAATGATTACCTATTCCCAAGTGTTCATCCCTTAAAATATATACATACAAGCAACACTAAATGAACTCAGAAGGTTATATGTATTTATTTATTTGAATATAACTGTGTGTGTGTGTGTGTGTGTGTGTGTGTGTGTGTGTAACAATAATAATTAAATGTTAAGAGGCCATGAATTTGAAAGGGAATTAGGGAGCAATAAGAAATGTTAGAGGAAGAAGAGGGAAGAAAATAATGGTGCAATTATATTTTAATTATATTACAAATTTTAAGTAAAACTGCCAAAGTAGTTTTAATCTTGGATATTAATCTGATTGTATCAAAAGTCAGCTCAGAGGCAAGCCCCTGGGCACACTTATGAGGGAGTTTTCTGACTAAGTTATTTAAAGTGGGAAGACTCACTCTAAACTTGAGCAGTGCTTCAGGTGGTAGCCGATAAAAGGGAATTTCAGAAGAGCTTTTTGCTTTGTCCTGCTTGCCTTTGTTCTTCACCAGTTCACCAACCTACTGCTGCTGTTATCAGATCCAAGCTTCTTCCAATCTACAACATGGAAAGAAGACCAGTAGCTCTCCAGGAATCCTCTAGGCCTTCGGCATCAGATTGGGACTGCTAAGGTATCAAGCCCCACAGACTGGGAAGCTACTGGGTTCTTAACTCTGCAGTGGGAAAACAACCATTGTTGGACTGCTCAGACCATATCATGTAAGCTGATGTAATAAATCATCTTTTTTTACATATTCAGTCTACAGGTCCGTACCCATAAAGAACCCTGATTAATACAGTCGGTCTACAAATCTTTAACTCCTCCCTCCCACTATCATTTCAAATAGAAGAGAGGTTAAAAATGAAGAAGACAATGACCAGCTGACAATATTAAACAGGTAAAAAGGATGCATTAGAAATATTAAAACTTGCCTGGAAATTTTAAATTTAAGTGGATTATTTGAAAGTGATTGTATTTATTTTCTATAGACTTCCTCACCTTCAAGTACATCACAATCATCTGTGTGTTTGTATTTGAGCACGCAGGTGTGTGTGAACTGTCGTGGTAGGGTAGATAATTACCTTTAGGAAAATTTATAACAAACCAGTGCTTACTCTGTCTCAGCTATATCTGTCTCAGCTTTTATCTTTTAGTAGTTTCAGGATGGTCATAAACATTTTTTTTTCTGGGATGAACTATTTCTGAGGAGTGAGCCAGAACATAGTTCTGAGAGCATCTGAAAGGATATTAAAATTCGTGGAGTCCCTTGCTTCCCTTTGTTGCAAGGCAGATAAGGGCAGATTTTCCTGACCTAACTTTCTTTGGAATGGTTTGGTCCTGAGTGAATTCCAGTTTAGGAAGAGCTCTGAGTTTCAATTGTGAACTCTTCAATTGAGTTAATTTCAATTGTCAACTTGGCAGATCAGGATCACCTGGAAGGGAATATCATGAGTCTCAATTAGGTGAACAGAAGAGGAAGACTTAAACTAAATGTGGGAGGCACCATTTTGTAGGCTGGGTCTCAGAATAAATGAAAAAGAGAGAAGGGACTAGGCATTCATTTTGCTCTTTTCTGCTAGCTTTGGAGATACTGTGACCAGCTGCTTCAGGTTCCAGCTGCCTTGACTTACTTCCCTGCCTTGATAGACTGAACCTTGGAAGTGAGCTTAAATAAGCCTTCTCTTAAGTTGCTTTTGTCAGAGTAATTTCTCACAACAGGAAAAGAAAGGAAGACAGGCTCCTTCCAGTTTTAGAGCTGCCACACCCTGCCTTGAAACAAGCTGTAAGCCAGAGGTTTCCAATGCACGCTCTTTAATTTCTTTTGCTTCAGATGACTTCTGGCATAGTTTAGTATTTGTCTTTTCAAAGAACCCTTTCATTTTCTTTTTGATAACTAAAAGTCACTCATTGATATTCCAAACAGGACATTTGTTAAGCTTTCATTTCACAATATGACCCTTTGCACACTATTAGTCAGAAACTAAGACTTAAATAAATAGAAGTTACTGTTTGTCTCAAGGATTAAAGGAGAACAAGTTTGTTATTGTCAAATAGTTTCCACAAAGAATATTAGAAGGCCATCCATAGGCTTTATAACAGAATGAAGCAAATTCAATTTTCAAAGTTAAGGTCTCAGAAGAGAAAGTATGATATGTGAAAACGTAAGTAGAAAGAGTACACACCGTGATTTATGAGTACTAAGTATGCATGTATGTAATATGAAACATGTACATCTGCGGTGCATTTTTGTCTCCAGTGCGGTTCATCTGGTTTATTTCTTAATATTTGGAGTTTTAGATAATATCTCAGATTATAAACTAAATAGATGTTAGACGGAAAATTTCTTCTTAATTATTGATTGGCTTTGTAAATTGTTAAGATGAAATTTCCATTGTTCGATAAGTTCATATGCTTTTACAATACTTAGTATACTGAATGGAAGACAACATAAAAATGAAAGTTACAGAATTAGACCTGGAGAAAATAGCATATATATGATTTGAAATGCTGAAGCACATGTCAATTAGAGTGAAAAAAAAATCTGTATTCTTGCTCATACTCTTATTTACCTCATATTACAGTAGTGCAGAGTTTTCTGTTGATTAGGAGCCAATCCCATGTATCGTCTGCCTACTGAAGACTATGTGCTGGAGACTGCGTTCTTAGAAGTGTTCATACATACTGTGGTTTAATTCACAGGTAGTCCCTTCATTGGGCTGTTATGTATTTGTGGCCATTAAACCAATGTACCCTGCCAGTCACTAGAAACTGATAATGTTTACTTGGATTCCCTTGGAAAAGTAGAGCCTTGAAGAAACTGGGCGAAACATTAAGATGGCTGTTAAGATTTGAAATGAGGAAAGCATAGAGGCCAAATTCTACAACAGCATTCCTGTTTCATCATGTTCCTCACCTATCTCTTTTAGGCAGTCATGCATAGCTCTTGTTTGGGATTATTTTGGTAACATCCAATGGAAGCACCAATACACACCATTCTCATCTTCTGAGTAAGCCTCCCTGTTAGTTTATAATGATCTGTACTTCTTCATAAATGTATGCACATTGATAAGTGTCTGTTTGTCTCTTTCTTGCTCCTGGAGACCATGTATACTCTACTTATCTCCTTTTTCATTTGTTTGTTTGTTTTTTGTTTGTTTCAAGACAGGGTTTCTTTGTTATAACTCTATCTGTCCTGGAACTCACTCTGTATCCAGGCTGGCCTCAAACTCACAGAGATCCACCTGCCTCTGCCTCTGCCTCCTGAGTGCTGGGATTAAAGGTGTGCACCACCACCCAGCTCTACTTACCTTGTTATAGCAATTTTTTTGATGCTTATAGTAAAGCTTAAGTTATTTTAAAGAATTATTTTTAGTTAACTGCAAATGTGTGTTTTTGTGTATGGGTCTGTGAATAAGTGAGTCCAGAAGATAGTATTTGATACCCCGGTATTGGAGTTACAGGTAGTTCTAAACCACTTGATATGGGTACTGGAAACCAAACTATGGTCTTCTGCAAAAACCAGAAAGCTGTCTTAACTGCCAAGCCATCTCTTCAGTGCCTAAGTTATTTTGATAGCACAATTAAATAGTACAATATTTTTACTCTAAAAAGAAAGCTCATTCAAAGAGCAGTCACTTAATGTTTGAACACTTAAAAAATCAGATTTTAAAATAAAACAGTCTATTTCAGTTCTGAGTATGCTATACAATTGCAAATAAAAAAGCTATAAGACAAGACTATAAGAAAACCCAGTAAATTTTCCAGTGATTCCATATTTATATGCAGCCTCACTTTTTTCTATAGAAAGTTGGGTTCTTGGAAACTTTCAATATCTATTATGCTTATTGGTTATTTGAAGTTCACTTCCCATGAAGAAGAAATGCAAAAGATTAAAGCCTACCAAATGCCTGATAACAAAAACGGGAGAAATAATTAATTGTGTATGTTTGTGTAAAGGAACATTAACCAGAAAACAAAGGCACTCCACTTGCCACAATATGAATGGATCTTTAAAATGTGATAGTGAGCAATAACAACAATGAGATAGTCCCAGAAAATGATATGCTGGGAAATACTGCCTAAAGAGATAGATGCAATGCTGACTCTAGGCTTTACTTTAGTGTGTGAAGGCAAGGACATTGGAGAAGATAGAATTATTCTAATTATTAGATATTTTGGCATATGCACATATTTTCAGTATATTGTTTCTGTACTTAGATGTTTCAATGAGAATGTAAATAAATGAACAAACAAGCAAATAGATGCACATATAAAAGGATCATATATAAGCTATTCATTACTAACAAAGTTTTATGATTAATCTGATTCTGGTTGCCTAAGATCCATTAAAATATATTAGAATACAATATGATTTGTAAAAGTCCTTTTAAAACCTCAAATTGCCAAGATATGATTATACTTCTGATGAAAAATAGGAACAAATACTAATCTGCTGCTCACTGATTATCCACAAAGCGAACAGACAAATTTCTGAAAAGGTGTTACTTTATTCTTTCATTTTCTTAATTTATTTGGTTGCTCATCCATTGATTTCACTTCATCCAAACTACTTGGTAAGAATCTACTATAATTTCCAACTGTATTCAAGGTAAAGCATTAGAAGCCTTATCAACTAAACCAGGAGTAAGGCTCAATTCTGGAATAGGAATAAACTAATAGTTACTAGTGTGTTAACTGTTACAAAAGTGGAAGTCAATCATATGTGTTCTTGGTCAGTTCTAGGTGTTATAAAGTAAAACTGAGAGGCTAAACTGATTCCTGGCTTTCTGGAAAACTCAAGTATTTGAGCTGAGATCTGACAATGACTGGGGTATGTCTAAGTAATGTATTGGATGCAAACAAGCAGAATGCTATGACAGGAAGGGAAAGAATGAAACACTGATGGACATCAATTAAGTCTGGAGATAAAGTTAGGAGCTAGGGAATGAATATACTGGTGAAGTAGGCGAAGTGCATGCTGATGGAAGCCTTTTAGGTTATGATGTATGAACAGTATCCAAGAAATTCATTCTATTGGGGTTTTGTAACAAGAATATAACAATACTGAACTAATAATTAGTTAGGGTGTGTATGCAGGTGCAAGTGTAGAGTCTAGAATGTGAAAGCGGTATTTTCCTCAATCACTTGCCACATTATATTTTAAGACAAGGTTTCTCACTGAACCTGGAACTCATTGTTTCTGTTAGAATGGCTGATTGGGAACTTGTATGATTTACTTGTCTCTTTTCCCCCAGCTCTGAGGCTACAGAGCATGCTTCTGGACCCAGATATTTTCACAGAGCTACCAGAGATAAAAACTGAATATTAAAATGTTCACATGCCTGAGTGTTAAGCACTGAGTTATTTCCCTAGCTCCAACTTATACTTATGATAGTATATACTGTTTCAGATGCAGGGGAAAATTAAAACCTTGCCAGGGATGATGATAGAAAGACCAATTAGAAGACTACTTTGATTTCAATATTAATGCAAAGGATGATGGCATCATTAATTTAAATATTTGTAGTACAGCATAGAATACCAGTCAACTTTGAGAAGTATACCAAAGATACCCTATATGTAGGTTGGTGTACCCACTCCCAGTTCATGTGTTGATATAGTTAACACCCCAGTATGATGAGTTTAGAAGGTGGAAGCCTTGAGAGATGATTAGGTTGTTATGACCCAGCTGCCAATAATGAGGTCACTGCCCTTATTGAACAGACTGTGGAGAGCTCCCTTGCCCATTTAACTAATTGAGGGTGCAGCATGGAAAATCAAGAAATAGGACTTACCAGGCATTACATGTTCTGGGGCCTTCAAAACTGTCAAATACATTCCTATTGTTTATAGGTTACCAGGCCATGGAATTCTGCTCCTCATAAAGCATGCATTTTACTATAAACCTGGAGTCTTAGCATGGGAAAAAAATGAAAGGAGAAGAGTCACAGAGCTCAGGCCAGTCTGAGCTACATCATGATTTTGAGACAAAGTTGGACTCCATAGTAAGACGTTGTCTAAAGAAACCAAACCAAACAAACATCTACTATTATAACTTAGAGAGCAAGGGACTCAGATGTGCATTTCTATTTTATATTTTGAAATAATTTAGTTTGGAAGTAAGTCAACATTTCTATTGCTTTATTTTTTATGTATCTTTTAATCTCTCAGTTTCAGAAGACTCACTTTTTAAGGGATTTTATGCTGTGCGATAGCTATTCTTAGTGGTTAACTTGACAAGCATCCAGAATTAACTAAAATCTAAATTGCTGGGCACGCCTGTGAGTGATTTTTTTTTTTAAATTAAATCATTTGAAGGTAGAAGACACACTTCTAATCTGGATATTTGAGGTGGGGAGCCCTTCCTTTAATCCAGATCTTTTGAGGTCGGAAGATGCACCTAGACCACACCTTCTGCTGGCAGCCTATCTTAAGGACATGGAAGAAGGACGCTTGCTATTTTTTGCCTGTTTGCTCTTGCTCTTGCTAGAAAGTCCATTCCATCACTGAGTGAGCCACTACTGTATTCGTAGTCTTCTGTTGGTAGACAGCCATTGCTGGACTAGCTGGGACACAAGAAGTAAGTCATTCTAATAAATTATCTAGTAAACTTCTCTCCTCCCCACTTCATCTATAAGTCTGCTCTTCTAGAAAACCCTGACTAACACAATAAATGACCAGGATTCAGATAAACTGATGCGGAACCTGGGCCACAAGAAATATAGGATTGTTTTTTGAAACATAGGAGTTGTGAATACTTCAACTTCCTAGGGAGGGAAGCAGGGAGAAAGGGAAGGGAGGCATACAGGACTAATAGCAAGTTTGGACCCATATATGTCAAACACATATTTCCCAAGTCTTGCTTTTATCTTGTTCCTTTTTTCTAGAGGTCAAGTTTAAACTTCTCTGTTCATTCATCAACAGATTTCATTTCCTTATCTCTGGCCATGTGAGACTCTTCATTAGATAAACTTTTTATCTTCTCCAGTAAACACCTTGAAGTTCCCATCTATGTTCCTTTTCTATTCACCTCTGTGGTCTTTCTATATTTTTCCCATGTGATCTACAGCATATTTATATCTCTGTTGATATATAGACAGGCTACTGATCAGGCCAAAATCTTGCCATTCTTTTATCTATCAGTTCATTCAACAAACAGTCCCTAAAACTGAATTCCATGCCAATCATTGCATCGATGAATGCTTACTCCAAATCTCACTGTCTGTTGTGAAACACACATGTAAACAATACGTAAGATTAGAAGGGAGAACACATTAAATAAGAGGACACACAGTAGGTAGGAATGCAAGATGTTACAGCAATTACAGAGTGTGGTTGTTTTTCAAATACATAAGACTGTAATGGAGACTTGCAAATTACCTTCTAGGAATTTATTAAAATAATGTAAAATAGGTCCTCAAAGAAATATTAGAATCCCTACTTTCATATGATAGCATTATTCTCAACAATAATGTGACAACAACCTTTAAGTCTGGCCACAAATGTGGTTCCTTAATCCCAGAGATTTGGGTAGCTGACCCAGAAGACTTGCAAGTTCAAGGGTTCCATGGTTTACTTTGTGAACTCTGGTTTAAAAAAAAATTAAAAGGGTCTGGCATTATTCTCAGTGATAGCATACTTGTCTATCATGGACAGAGCTGTAAAGTCACTCCCAAGAATATCAAAAATAAAAATGAAAGAAAGGAAGCAATATATACGTATGATACAATATCATTCTGACATTAAAAAGAAGCAAATTATATGTAACATAGTGGATGCGACTTGGGAACTCTATCTTAAATGAAAAAGGCCAGTTAAAGAAAGACAGGTAGTGGGAGGGGCCAGTTAGATGAGTACCAAACTGACAAATATGTACAATTCAAAGAGATGCCAGGGATTACGATTGGATAGGCATGTGGAGTTACAACTCAGTGGAGATGAAATTTCACTCAACAGGAGTGGAGAGGCTTTGCCAACCTGGTTGAAACCATTGTACTTGCTGTCACTGAGACGGCATCATAAACTTTAAATCCCGTGAGTAGATTTCCTACCAAATGATCCTACAACAAGGAAGTAATACGAACCCCACATCCCTTTAAAGTTGCAAGTTGCAATAACTACTATTAAGTATGATTTTTTTTCTAGGAAATATTTGTTTTTTTAGATGTGAGGGGAATGAACTCAATATAAGATGTGTTAAGTTTTAAATAAGAGTGAGGTTTCTAAATGAAGCTGTAATGGCATCTAAGGACAAAGTAAAAAAATAAAAATGGTTAGAAGTGTGAAAAAAAATCCGTCAAATTTAGGCAGTCATCTTTAAAATATGTTATATGTAATGTGCTGTTTTCTGATCTATATAAATGTAAAAATCACAGATGTTTCATTCAGATAGAAATCAAAACAAAGGCAAGTTTTGAGGTCATCCTATGGAGTGATTTTTTGTTAACTATTATCCTCTCAAACGTATTTTCAAAAAATGCCTCTGCTCACTAGGGATACTCTGGAGACACGCTGGGCAAAAGGGATATTTGCACACTAAGATTTCTGGAGTTCCTGATGAATTCCTTTGTCAAATCATTTATTCATCTCATAGACATTTATGAGTCACTGTGCTTTTACCGATGGACTCACCACTGCTATATGAACATGAACAAGCCATACAACCTCCATACCAGCAAGATGTGGGAGAGAAGTTAAAGATTGTAAAATACATATCAATACAGAAATAATGCAATTGGTTTGTGTGTTATAAGTGGTGTGGTGAAAGTAAACTCTTGAACTTCATTGCCTTGTATTCAAGGCTGGCCCCATTAAAAAAGCATTTTATTGTAGGTGGGCTTGTCTAGGACCAGAATTTTTGTATGCTTATGCAACAAATGTGTACAACGCTCTATCAAAACATTCTATAAATACATGTGCAAGGGCTTATTTCTCTTGATTTTCTTTAATGGAAACAAATAATTCCCAAGCCCCTATCTATATCAAAATGCTAAAAACTTAATCTTGGGGCCATCTTGTAAAGTTGAGAGTTTTCATCTTATAACTAATCTCCAATTCAAGATTATCCTCTACTTTAAACCAGATAGTAGGAATTCCCTGTTATCCTGGCAAAAGGAAGGGAAAATTCAGCTTTTTGTGCTTCTTGGTTGTGTCCAGCATTGGTGGACTTGTTCTTTGTTTTTTGCAGGAGTTAAACTTAATGAGGGGCCCTCTGTTTCTCCCTGCTGGCTGCATCCAGCTCCAATGGATATAGTTCTCTGAGATACAATTTCTGTGAATTTCTGTGTTTAATATGGCACTAGGCTTGAGTTGTTCTTCCAGAAATGCTGTCATCGGTGTCGCAACTTCATGAGATATGCACTAGCTGTCAATCTTAAGCAACATCTCTGTCACTCTGGACACTAAGGAATTTGGGCTATCCCTCACTCTTTACAGAAACTAGAAGGAACTTAGTGTGTGATGGCATGTCAAACATTTCTCCTACTGTGACAGCTTGCAAGTTATTTCTTTTCTCTGCAGATACCCACATGGCACATTATAAGGAACTGTGTCTTCTCATAGCCTAGAAGAAGAGGGCCACTTCCTACTCATCTTCCCATCCATCATCAAATCTCTTGAGAATTTTTCTACTTGAGAAGAACTTTTCCCTTTAAAACTAGTTAGGACACATGCCACTATATTAATGTGCAAAATTTTAGTTACTTTGACCTATCCTTCCAGTGCTAATTTCCATAGTGAGAATACAATTATTTCTCTTTTCAGCTAAGAAATGCACTCATGAGTCATCATTCTTTCATCTCCAGCTCATTCTGCCATAATAAACATTCTGAACTGACAGAGGAAAAAAAAAAAAAAACAGCAAACTTGACTAACACTTGATAGAGAGCTCTATGGCTTCAACAGAGCATTTTGCCTTGGCCTTCAGTATGCTGGCTTTGAGGTGGCAGGAACTTTGAGGGGCAGATCCTGCTGTAGGACCTTAGTCAGGGCTGTGCCTTTGAAAGGAATTACAGAGGCCCCATTATGTTTCTGTTTCCCAGTTTTTGTGACATGATTTTCTGTTCTACTCCATGCTCCTGTCATCGTGACTCTGTCTAACATCAGACCATCCCAATTGAGCCAATGCCATGTCATGTCCTCAAAACTCAAGAATCATGAGCTAAGTAAGCTCCAGTTTTCCTGCCATAGATAGTTCATTATAGCAATGAGGAACAGACTAATATGGAAACTAAGGTCTTTTGACAAGTGGACTCTCAGGGGCCAGGGTAGAAGCATATGATTGTTTTAATTCATGAAATTAGAATGTAGCCTCTTTCCCTTCTATTAAAAATAGGGTCATTAAAAAAAATCACTCAGTATTACAAAGAAATGACCCCAAAACATATGTATACTAGAACTCTGGATGAAAAAATTTCTCCATAAAAAATATGGCATCATGGGTTTACCATTAAACAATTCTGCTATCAAACTTTTTCTACTTACAGATACAATATTCTTAAAACCCAGAATATTCCTTCTAAGGTTTCCTTGCCTAATTCTAGAATTTTGTATCTCCTTTACTTTAATTTCTTAGTGGCATCCATTTCTTAATTAATATACTACACATTTTCTCATTTGCTTGTCACTACATCCTAGGATAGAATGTATGTTTTATGGTATATATATTAATCTGTTGTACTTATTGCTATTTCCCAGTTCTTCAAATGTGGCTTTGGATCTTGATTAATTATTGCTTTTGAAGTAAATGTTACATTAAAGGAATATAAAGACATGGTACAGGATGATATATCTCTGCCATCACTCAACAGATCTGAAGAAGGGTACTCTCAATTTAGGCTGTGTGCCAATTGCATGATAAATTGCTCTGATTATGAATTTGAAAATAAAAAAAAATAATACTTTAAGTGAGAGACATTATTCACTAGAAACCAAGACTAAATTCTCTAGAATTATTGTTGATGTGTAAGATAGAAAATATAAATTCCAAGTGCTTAAAAATCAATCATAACAATAATTGATAGCATAAAATAAGCAAGAATGTCAAAATGTGATTTAATGCACTTGAAGAAAACCATCAACAGCTAACTTAACCTTAAGAAAGACACCATGAAATAATTTAAAATAAAAATCAGAACACACAGTTTAAATACAAAGTGAGATAGAACCAAGAAAAAAAAATGTTTGAGTATGTGAATAGTTTGGCTTAATTCAATATTTTAAATAAATGATAACGTCTATCTTTTTATCTACAAATTGTGGGACTTTGAAATTTTACATTTGTAATGACAGGGTCCCCCTGGGTACCTAGGCTGGTCCCAACTGTCACATCACAGTAAAAAATGGAGTCATGTGAGAAGAATTCTGAGTGCTGTGAGAATACTCCAAGAAAAATCAAGAGTGGTGTGACTTTATTTTCTTCAAAATATGGAATTGTTCTTAAAATATTTTTGTACTCCTATCAAGTCTAGTGGATTCAATTAAATGACTATATGATTTTATGGAAAAATATGTTTTGCCACATGTTGCCCTTGAACTCATAAGAACTATGCTCATGTGATTCAAAGTAGAATAGTCTGATTCTCTGAATAAAATTGTCTATTGCATGAGACTTTAGTCCTCCTCAGTCTTAGGCTCCATTCTCCCAGGTCACCCTGCCTCTAGAGCGGTGATACAACCTTCCTGGGATCCACATGTGCAGCCTTTCAAGTACAGCCCCAAAACAGATAGATCTGGAAGTCTCAGGAATGTGTTATTTATGTATTTCTTACTTTAATTTTTTTTTTAAAATAAAGATACATAGTACTTCTAAAAGCAGAAAAGATATTGTAAACTTCTGTTTTGTTGACCTATACAATAATTGCATTGAAAACACTTAAGGGACCAAAAATATTAGGTTAAAAATTCTTCAGTGGATAACAATACTTATTTCTTATTTGTTAATTTCTTTATTGTCCAAATTTTCCTTCTGAATAAAATTAAGAAAATGATATAAGTACTTTGAGATTTCCATATGGAGAAAGGCTCTCCTTTCACCCTGTGACCCTTCCTTGGGGAAGGCATTACTGTGTCAAGAAATTTGGAGCTAATAATTTAGAATGCAGGAAAGCACTGTCCTATGCGGGTATTTTATAAAGCAGACCATGTCTTCCTTTGTGAAGCTATGGGTGAGGTGGAGCTGCTACATTAAACTTGAAGTTCTGCAGGACAGAATTCACATTTAAAGCTTATTTTGTGTTATACATTCAGGCAAACCTTACCAAACAGAAGAAATAAATCAATATATCCATATTGTATATTTTAAATCTGCCAATAGTCACAGAGTGTATAACAGTTTCAAAGCATAATGCTGTTATGTTTATTATATATCTTTGGATCTAATGAATAAATAATAACAAGGAAGAAAAGTACACTCAGTTATATACGTGAATTTGTTTAACATTATAAAGGTGAGTTTGTTTTGTCATTTGATACACTGTCCCTTTATACAGTGAGATTTCCATAAAGGTTTACAATTGTATACATTTGCCTAAATGAAGCTTTACCAGCAATTATAGTTTGAATATGTATTTTTTCTAGCTCCTATAAAACAAAATGAAAATTATTACAAACCACCTGCATTATTCTGGTTATTCACCTCTCAATGCACAGTTCAACACATCTGTGGGCTCCTAACACCCTTTGAAATAGACTGCATGGCGATGCTAATTATTTACTCTTTTCAATTTTATTTTCTCAGCAATAAGTTATGGAATTTTCTAGAAGGTTAATGAAATGTGACCCTGCTATTATTTAATATTAATAAAATGTACAACTAAATAATTTTATCCTTCAAAAGTCTCTCAGGTTTAATTTCTTATACAATATATATTGATAGTTGAAGTTTACACAGACATAGGATTCTGTAGCCCTTGCTAATTTCTAGAGGTGAATATCTGACATGTTTGCTGTTATATGACTTGTTTGATTTGGAAGTTGTTTGCTCACTGCTCTAGGGTGCAACCTGGGAGAATGAACCTTAAAAGTGAGGCTGACTAAAGTTTCATGCCAACTTTATTTAGATCATCAGATAATTTATACCCTGAGGGTTAAGAAAGGTCATCTGAGTAAAATGTTCAGGAGTTCAAGCTGTATCTAATCACAAGGACAAGCAGCACATGGCAGAAACATGTTTTTCCATAGAGGCATATAAACAACAATAGCCAACTGTAATGAATAATCCAAAGTAAAATTCACTTTTATCCACTACCCCTGGGAGGAGCACAAAAACACATTCCAAGTACAATTCTGTGTTGCTGATGAAACTGGCATCATAATACTCTACTCTTAATTTCTTGGAGTTTTCCCTCATAAGCATTTTCCATTCTTGGACTATGTTCTGACTGTTATTCATCTCTTTGCTTTATTCTTTTCCTTGACATTTGGAGACTTTTCTATACTATTTTTCTTTTGTTTCTTGGACCTTCTAAATACAAAAGTGTGATTTGAGGAAGATTTTTTTTTCCCAAGGAAAACAGTTTTAGCATGCTAAATTTTTAAATAAGAAATTTGGATAAGATTGAAATTGGAACATAGGTAAGGGGGATATGACAAACACAATTGGGCGCCATCAGTAAACTCCTCAAGCGCCTTCTGTCACTGGGAGAGAGAAGCAGTATGTGATGTCTTCTGGGGATCATGTCATAATCTTATGCAGTCATCAAGCATGAGAGAGAGCTACTTTACCTTCTCATTAAGTGGAGAGGGAGGATCTAATTTGGACCATAAAGAGCAAATGTAGCATTATAGCATTTGCAAGAATTAATGATGGTGTGTGAACTTTGGAAGACTTCATAGCTAGTAACTGCTACAGAGTTGGTAGATATGGCAAAGCAGAGATTTTAAAGATGAGTATGATATATTAAACTCTAAGGGGAATGTTTATGTGTCTTTCCTCTGGGTATATATGGGGATGTTTCAGAGTTATACATATGAAACATGCATATGCATATTTTGATATTAGAGATTGAGATTGATGGGAAAAGACCCTCCTTCAAATTTAGTGCTCAGACAGTCAGTCTTAAATGTAATATTTCAGTTAAGCTATGGAACTATAGATGAAAAATAAGTTATGCAAGTATCTATGAAAACAAAACAAAACAAAATACTCCAAGCATACTGAAGACCCAAAAGGTGCTTCGGTTTTTCACACTTAAAGTTCAGAAAGAATCCCAGTGAGTCTGATCCCAGGCTGAACTGGGCCAGAGGAAAGGGGAAACAGACAGAGATAGGATCACACATGGGCTTAGAGACAAAGTAAGACCAGAGGCTCTTCCATGTTCTAGTTAAGCTGTACATTCATTTCCAAACCTTCAGTGATTTTGAGGCCGAATATTCTCCTTGTCTTTGAATCCTCAGATGGGTCTGAGAAAGCAAAGTGAACCACCTCTGTAGTTTTATTAGCATCTAATAATGTTATAAAGTATTCTCATAATTGTCTAACTGATTAATTTAGCAAAGGCTGCTGTTCATGTATCCATGAATTCCCTGCATAGCCTGAAAATATTTGGGCCTAGACTTTAAATTTTATTTTCCATGTTATTTTATTGTCATCTAATTAATTCTTAATAATAGTAATTCTTAAACTAGAGATTCCTTCATTTTTGGTACGATGTAAGAAAATTAATCCAGATCAACCAATTTCTTTCACAATATCATGGCTATATCTTTACTTTTTTTTTTTTTAACTGAAGTAATTCATTCTATTTTTTTAAAATTAAAAATAAAGAATTTTTTTCTGGAAGTCTTTGCTCATGTAATTTTAGCATAATTAAATTTAGTTAAGTGAAAAAGAATGAGCTGGATTAAGAACAATCAAATCATTTTGAAATATGTATGGTTCTTTCATTTTCTACATATTTGAATTTCTTCAAGTATTTGGTAAGAATAAAAATATATTAATACATATTCTTTTTAATCATTGTTGAGAATTTTACATATGAATACTATACTCTATTTTCATGATTCCAGTCACTCTCTAAAGGATTTGAAATAGTCATTAATTGTCATCATCACACCTGCTTTTGAGACAAGGTCTTTCTATGTAGTCTTGGCAGTCAGGGAGCTTACTGCGTAGACTTGGCTGGCCTAGAACTCACAGTGCTACTCCTGCTTCTGCCTCCCAACTGCTGTGATTAAAGGTGTGTACCATTATACAGATTTAGTCCCTATTTTATTTTCTATTTTAATATTGTCAAATGTGTACTATCTGTTCTTTCAGACAGTTTTTCTCAAGTGTTATTAAGATGACTTTATGAAAACTGAATGAAATTTATATACATATATATTTGTGTGTCATCTATTTTTTTGAAATATTCAATAGGCCAAAGAAATAATAGAACATCTTCCTTGAGGAAGAAAAATTTGAATGTTGCCTTGAAGGGCATATACAGTAAATGGAGTATTACAAGATGGGTAGAATATGAAGTCAGAAAAATAGTATGATGGGGAGTGGGATTTCAGAATGCACAGAAGCCACTGGGAAAATGAGTCCATTGGTGAGAATTTTAAGAAAATTGGAAAACATAATTCAAGCCAAAATAAACTGCCTTCCAAGCTATACCTATGGACCTGACAGACATCCAGAAGTTACTTTTTGAAACTAAAAGACTGCTTTTAAATTCTTCCTCTTTTAGTATTATGTCAGTCACCTTTAAGAATGATCAATCAGGATTTTCAACTCCCTGTGACCTTTTTCAGAAGCATGTTCACAAAATGACATGTAACCGATTATGCACTCTTCAAAGAGCCAGCAAAGATTCACAGTCTGTTCATTTTGGTCTAACTATTGTAATGATGATTCTGCTTTAGACACTGTAATTGTTTATTAGTGTCTTAGATGTTAGCATGTGACCCATGGCAACCATTATTAAATGATGTATAAGAAGAGAAACGATGGAATTATTTTCCCCTTTAAAGTTATCTTTTTTCTTTAACATTTGTGAATTGACAGGTATCTCCATAACTTGTTCTCCAGTTGGACAAAAATAATATTTTCAAATTTAAGGCCCAGTCTTCATGGCTAGCCTTGGGCATCACATAACTCTACATGGATCTTTCCCTCAAGTCTTGATATTTGAAGCTTGAATAGCATCATCTCTCCCAGCATTCCTGATGCAAATTAATTCAACATCTCTTCTCTCAAGAAGCATGCTAATTTTGCCTCTAGTTTTCTATCCTTCAACTCTTCTTCTTACTTTTGACAGAACAATCTGTCTTAAGGCCAGAGACAGAAAAAAGATCTGATTATGCTATATTGTGTTTAAAATCGTCAATGATTCTTCATTCTTCAGAACAGGGGTTACACTGATCATGGCATTGAAGGCACCTCGTCAGCCTCCAGACATCGATTTGGATTGCACATCCTCAGAAAAGCTTTTTCTTCAACCAGGTCAGTTTCACCCATTAACACATTTTCATAATGTGTTTTTGCAGTTTTAATATTTGTCACAATTACAAATTTAGACTCCTTATCATTCTTGATAAAAGTATGTTTCTCAGACTACGATATGCTTTTTGTGGCCAAAATTAAATAATCTTTTGTAACCTATTCTAGTCTGAGTCACTAATATATACTTAATAAGTAGAAGTAATTCAATGTATTTTTTTGTATTTCAATGAACTATGAAGGAAAATATGAATATATGTCACTACAGGAAGTATAGTCATCCTGCATTGCAGTCAACAGAATCATACTGGGTTTTAGAAGAAAGTATCTTTGATATCTTTGAAATCTTTCATCAGAGATACAGTAATTAAATCTCAAGACTATAATAAGTCCATCTTCACTCTACCCTGAATTCTTTCTGTTTTATTTTTGCCTGACCTAGTCATCTCATTCCAAAACAAGTTAAGCAAAAATCCCGGTGAAGAGAAGACTCCAGCAGCAGAGTGTATTAGTCCTCAGTAAATGGCTTTACCCACTTCAGAGCTCATGTACTGTGTACAGTACCAAAACATACTGTGTTAGAATCTCTTGAATCTTACAGATGTGTTCAGCTTAATTTATCCATGATCTCAGGAACTTTTAACACATAATTTCTTATGCTAATTCCTCCTGACATATACATATTATGGCCATGGAAGGACTAGGGAACTGAGTAGCAAGCAGGCAAGATTCTAGCAAACATAGCCCAATATGCAGGCCCAGTGTTCCACTTGGGTCTATTCACATGAAAAGAACAATAGCTCACTCAACACTTAAGTCTATGTTCAAACTTTCATCTTCAGTTTACTTATTTGAAAGGCCTCAAAAATGTTCATCTTTACTAAATGCTTTGATAGAGAAAATGTCTCAAGAAATTCTCTTGTCATCATCCTTTTTAAAACATTTTCCCTTTTTGTTCAATTTCCATAATTTGTTGCCTCTTAATTACAGCAGTGGAACTCAGTGTGAAATAAATACCTCTGAATGCATTTACAATTCACAGCAATGTCCCATTGCAGAAGGGGTCAGGTCAACTAATGTCCTTTTCTCTTGGGTGCCTTGGAGTTACCCTTAGGAAGTCAAGTAGGGTAGTAGGTTGACCACCACCCCTTCTCAATTTCACTTCTTTTTCTTGTGAACACAAAAGAACTTTAAGTGATCCGACCGTGGCATTGAAATGCCAACCTTAGTTGGTACTTTGAAAACTCAAAGCCTTTTACAAGATGAATAGCAAACTGTGGATGACAGCTCCTGCTGAGCCATTATTGAATCCCAGCCCTGATGACTGCATTGCTCTGGATTTAGATAAAAGACTCCATACAAGACAAATGGTAGGAGCACATCAAACAAGACTGTGTCCATACAATGACAGAAACAATCCAATTGAAGAAGCAGTTGATTTCCCCAAGGCTACTTACTGGTTCTTCTGGAGTCATTTATATTAAGGAACTAAAGATTGTATATTCATCTTCTATTTATTCTTTTCTCTAAAAATACTAATGTCCGCTTGTCACATCTGTGTATTCTTGCTTTTGCCGGGAAGAGAAAGGTCGATAAGGGAAGATGTTAATTATTTTGTATTGTGTTTTATTTAACCACAATAGCAGTGTGTGTAAAGGTTATAGACTGAGAGTTACAATCTATAATGATCAGATAAAAAGATTAGTCAGCAAATCAATGATTCCCTGTACCAACAGGAAGCTCAGTATATTCAAAGCAACAATGAGTACAAAGGGTACAGATAAGAATCGGGCACCTTTATTTAGGTGAAAGCTAACTCTAGAGAATGATTACCACCTCATTAATTACACACTCACCTTCAGGAGGCTGAACTGGGTAAAGTATTGTTGAAATGCTTGGGAGAGTACTGAAAAATGCTTTGGGCTGTGTGAAAGCTATGCTTTTATGTTAGGTTGGCAGATGTCACACAAATGCAATTGTTCAAATTGGAAAGAGGTTTATGTATAGGGCCTTGTTCTGTCTTCTTTAGGGTAAGTCCTGTGAAGAAGCATGCAGGCTTGGAAAAGGCCATCAAGCTTGTTTAAAATATTGATTTAAGGAGAATATACTCCGTATGGAAATAGACCATTCATAGGCGTTTCTATCCCTAAGCAGTGCTTTATGTGGTTTGACATTTTTTTTTTTCAGTTTAATTTTTTCAGATACACTTTTATAATAAGAATACCTTTTGCTTTTCCTGTTTTATTTGGCATGATGTCCTTTCTCCTCTCTCCTATACATAAAAGGTAATCTGTTGAGGATGGAGAAATGGCTGAGAAGTTAAGAATGTAATGTTCTTGTCAAATAGTGGTGGTGCACACCCTTAATCCCAGCACTCTGGAGGTAGAGGCAGGCTTTGTGAGTTCGAGGCCAGCCTGGTCCACAGAGTGAGTTCCAGGACAGCCAGAGTTTCAACAGAGAAACCCTGTCTTGAAAAACCAAAAATAAATAAATAAGTAAATAAAGGTGATGTTCTTGCAACCGACTGGAGTTTGGTTTACAACGCCATATTTTAGAAGTTTATGAAATAATTTTGCACTGTTGCAAAAAGGGATGCATAGGCCTTGGTGTTTTGTATTGTCTGCAGGTGTTGGGAAAAGTGGGGGATGTTTGATTCTAACGATCAAAAAATAAAAACACCTGAGCTCAGACACTCAGGGTTCCACTGTCGAGTATGACATTGGTTATGATGGTGGTTCTCTCTGCTCTGCTGAGGTCTGGCAGAGTTTGCACATATGAGGATGGCTCCTTGTCTTTCTTGGTGAGCTGACACAGCAGTGTACTACTACACACCCATATTGTATAGCTCACAACTATCTGTAGCTCTAGCTCGAGGGGGATCATATGCCTATGGCATCTGTGGCATCTGCATTCACTTGAGTACATACTCACACACAAACACATGCACATAATTTAAAATATATGAAAACACCTGAAATGCTAATCTTTTTAAAAGTGAATTTGGATGTGTTGCATTGGGAAATGTGAAGAGTCTTTTAAGTGAAATGGGGAGAGGTATTGAAATTAATAGAATGGCATGCACTTGTACAATCATGTCTATTGTGTGGCGTTCCCCCTGCTATTGTCACTGACTTTTAGTATTTCATTGACTTTTAGTATTTTTCAAAAATATAATATTCTTCTGTGGAGGATTATCTAATTATTTAGTTCAGTAAGATCAACATAGATCATCACTTGCATGGAAGGTAGTCATAGACATCAGTTCCTAGAAATAGATCAGTATCATCTAAAAGGAAATTCTGGCTTATACTAATAATTAATATAAAAAGTGGGTGGAGGGAAGAACAAAAGGCAAATTGGCAATTGAACTTAAAAAGGAGTTGGGTTATATTGTATCCATCCTCAGATATGATTTTGACTGATCGCTTTTACCAGATTTTTGTTTTGTTTTTTTTTGTTTTGTTTTTTCTTTGCTTATGTTTTTTTTTTTTTTTGGTAATCCACCTTTTGCATGTTAAAGCATGAGTTAATTGATTTACTTGTTATTGGTCAAACTGTTGCCTTGCTTGTGTTCCTGTAACTTTTTCATATTGAATCCAATATTAAAACCAGCTTATGTCTATTTATTACAAAATTCTAGCACTGAATGTGCTTGCATGTGCTTTCACGTGTGTACATGTGTATGAGACTTCATGTGCATGCATGTGAGCTTGTGTGCATAGTCAGTATATGTGAAATAGAAACAATTCTAGCTGCTGCTGACAGTCACAGTGAAAATTATGCTCTCTTCCCCACAAACTTTTCGAGGTTGTGCACTTGTAACAGTTTCTTTCACTGAGTTCACCTTGGCTATGGCTATTTGTGCATCAATTGAACCACTGAATAAAGTTCTGATTAGTTTTCATTCAAACCAATCAGAAGCTATCTGGCTGATTGGCTGAGACCTAGGGTACCAGTAATTCTATCACACCTCCAGGGCAGACTAACAGTCGTGATTATGTTTAATGAAACACTTTGCCTTCAAATGTCTACTTAGCCAAAGACAATAATTCCTGTGTTCTTCCCTTCCTTTTATATCCTTTGTTCTGTTTCTCTGTTCTTTCTTCCAGGTTCTCCTCTTTTCTATTTCTTCTTCCCTCCTTTCTTTTATTCTTTCATCCTACGAACTCCACAGTAGCATTTTATGCTTTCCAAAGTAATTCCACACCCCACTACTGTTGTAGATCAGTGGTTTATCATTTCTTATTTGGATTATTCCTATGGACTCATAACTTGTTCCCTTCATTCCTGGCTGTTCCTACTATACCTATAATTGCAAAACTCCACTAATACATTCTTCACAATGTAGCTGGGCTAATCTCTCCAAGGTATAAGTCTCATGAGAGTCTCCTGTTTAAAAAAAAAAAATCCTCATGGTTCCACACCACATATAAGAAAAGGTTCAATCTCTTCAGGAAGGCATTGATAATAAGGTATTTGCCCACCTTCTTGTCCTTATCTACATTATTCCAAATATGCCTAGGGTCGATCACACAGCCTCACAGGCATCTCTCCCTCCTCACACATGTGCACCTTTGCACACATTACACAATGCCCCTCATCATCTCTCAGATTTTTTTCCTTCCTTTTACTCAGATATCTATTTTTTGGCCTTTTAAATTCTAACTTTGTCTTTAAAGCTCAGATTAAGTATTATTTAACTTTGAAATCTTCCCAACCTAACAAGCTGGGTTTACCTTCCACAGATCTCATCTCAGCACCCCCCCGCCACACACACACAAACACACACAAATACACAGTCTTAGATTTCATAATATCACTACCATAATACCAGCTTTCCAAAGTACTTTTGTGATAAGATTAAGTATAGTATCCTAATATTCCTGATTTATTCAAATATTTCTTCTTTAAAATTCTGGATTTTTGGATTTTCATAGTGAGTATCTCTTTGATAATTTGATAAAACCAAAAATGCATAAACACATAAGATGGCATTTAAATAACTGCAAAGAGAGTTTATGAAGAAAGTATATCATAATGAAATATGGCTGTCAAGCACATCAAGAATTACATTATGTTTTAATACTGTGATATATATATCACATGATATATATCATGTAATAAACTTATATATGAGCTAAATATATATATATATGTGTATACATATGTGTATGTATATATATGTATAAATATATATGTGTATGTACACACACACACACACACACACACACACACACACACACATGTATATAAGATTATTAAAACATAAGCCAGGAGGGTCTTGCAGAAAGTCGTCTAATTATTGCCACTTGAAAATACTGGTCAGTTAAAAAATATTTCAAGACATTTTCAGCATATAATCAGAAAACCTTGTTTTTCAGTTTTGACATAGTACTACTATGTTTTTTCATATTTTTTAAATTTTACTCAAAAATAGCAAGAAATGAAGATCTGATTGACATTGTATTTCTAGTTCGTGGGGAACCTGAATTCTAGAAAACTTTGAAGTTTAGACTACCCTGAGCTTTGCACGTTGATGTGCCTGTGCCTGTGCGTTGAAGTTTGAACAAGCCCTATGTTTGTGATAGTCAAATTAAGGAAGAAGGAAGTTGCTTGGTATTTCATCTTATTTAGACATCACAATCGCCTACTTTATGTATTGCTTTATTATTGTAGCCACAGATTATGAACAGCTAGGAAAGGTTGAATAACCCTCTCTAGTTCGAAAGACTTTCAATATTCATTCCAACAAAAACTTCCCGTTAGCATATTTTCACTGAAGACTTACATTGTACCTAACTTATCACTTAAGAGAATGGGAGCAAGCCTGGAAACCTTGGCCTATCAGTATCCTATAAAATGTATCTTAGAATGTTAAGTGACTCTTGACTTCCAGGGGATTAATTCAATGCAGAGGAGCTGAGTTCATGCCATTCATCCATTCCTTGTTAGAATGTCTCCGGAGCCCTGGGAAGTGGGCCTGCCCTGTCAGAGTCATTCGTCTCACCTGACCATTTGTCTCACTAGGAACAGTGCTTTCTTAGACTCACGCACTCTGAGAATAGGAACAGAGGTGGAAATATAACTTCCTCAACAGCCTTTGCGAGGGACTGTGGCTACATAAGTGCTTTTTGCTTCATCTGCTCCCTCTGAGTGAACAGATAAAAGAACATGAGGGAAACTCAGAAGGCCCTTTTCACATTTGCAGATATGAGTGAAGGACTGCTCTTGCGTTGAGTTCTGCCCTGAGCTTTGGCATGTTCCGACCATTGCACGGCATGATGGCTCTTCTGAGGACAGTAGCTGTCATTGTGCCTGTCTTCTGCTTGTTTCTCTCCCCTCTCTTGCCCTTTGTACTGCTCTCCAATATTCAGTCTTCAAAGAAACTGCTTATTAGCAGTGTCAGGGCAGTCTTCTTAAGGACAAAAGAGAAGATGCCCTGTGTACTCTACCACACAGGAAACAAGAGGGAAACAGGCTATCTTGGCTGTATTTATTCAATAACAGAAAGTCTTTTTGAGTACGGCTAAGTCCTTATTCCCTCAGGTGGTGAAAAACAAAACCAGAAAACACCTTACACCATCAGTGTGGTAGCTTTCACAAGAATGATACTCTTGATGTCTAAGATGTGCACCGTTTAGGTATTTCTGGATCTTTTATCATTATGTATTTGATGAGCCAAAACAGGAGCATCAGAAATTGTACAAGGATTCTTGAAGGTCTTGCGCAGATGTGGTATGCGAATGTGAGCAAGTAAAATCCCATTAGTTCAATTGTGAGGCCCTAGTAAACCCCTGTGGCATCTATATCATGTCCCTTAATTTTTATAATTCTTTATATTATTTTATTTATTACTACTCAGTGGTGCCTGTATTTTGAAATTGTATTATCTTACTTTGCTAAAGATACTGCAACAATGTAACAGAGACTGGATAATGTACATGAAACAGAAATATATTCCTTAGAATTGAGGGGACTGGAAAGCCCATGATCAAGGTATCAGCACGTTTGATAAGGCCTCGGTCTCTGATTCCATTATGGTGTTTTGAAGGTCATGCCTCCAGAGGGGAAGAACATTACATGTATCCTCATATGGTAAGGGAAGTTTAGAACCAGGCCAACTTTGCTGCTTCTAGCCAACATATAAGAGCTGTAATGATTCAGTCATCCCCTGGATGGTCCATTTCTTAAAGTTATAACATTGAGTTTTCCCTCCTAGCATTTGAGTATGGAAGAGACACATCTGACGGTTATTAAAATTGTTATTATTAATGATTCCTCTTGAGGTACCCTTTAGTAAGTCCTGAGCATCATTCTTTTATTGCTCAGAAGTCGTGCTATTGTAGACCAAAGGCGGTATAGAAATACAATACAAGAGAATACTGCCAACTGTCTCTTTCCCTAGAGGAAGCATTGTGTTAGGGTCAAGAAAATCTTTTGATGCAGACATTCCTGAATGTGATTATCAGGAATGCAGCTTTGCATGGTGTATCTCCTCTAATGAATCGTTTAGCTTGATTCATCTACTTTATTTTTAACTAAAAACCTATGGTAGTAAAATCTTATAACCTATCCTGCATTGTTATTTTGAAAATTAAATTGTTAAGGGAGAATGGATGTACTTTTCTTAACCCAGACTCTGGAATACAGTAAACATTTAATATATGTAGAAGAATTGCCATTGCTCTGTTTTTCTTGTAGATTTGTGATTTATCTTCTGATAAAGTACACAATAAGGCATGTTTAATATTAACTATAGCTAACATTTATCTAAAATTTGCTGCTAGGAATGTAGAATCTAATACATCTTTTCATTAAAGTTCACTAATTTCAAAGGTAGGTACTATTGCTCTTATTTTATCAATAGGGGAGTTGGAGCTTAGGTCAAGTGACTTTCTGAAGTACCACACTAATTTGTGGGTGTATAAGAAAATACATTGGCCTCAAGACTCCACACTGCTCTTGCTAACTCATTTTACTTTGAATCCAATTGAGTCTCTGCTAAGTACAATTACTTTTCTTTTCCCATTTCTTATAGTTACAGGTTTAATTGTAGACAGGGCGTATAGCCTTGGTATACAGAATAGTTATCTGGAAATCTTACTAAAATATCTTTCCTCTCTTTCATGTCTCTAGACATTCTGATTCACAGATCCAGAGGTGGGACAAGTAGGTTTGATGAGGCTATTCACTCCTGGGCCACATTGTGACTAGCCCTAATTATGCTGTATTTACTTCCAAGCACATCACATGACATATTTGTCATGATCTAGCATGTCATTCAGAGCATGCACCTCACAGAGGGGCTTTCTTTGGGCAGAAAGGGTGAGAAGGCCACTTTTGTTTTTGTTTCCTGAGATGAATATTTCAGTCATTCAGTCCACCTCCCAATCACACATGGAAGAATAATGTTAGTGGAATCAGGGATCCAGGCATCCTTGCAAATTTCAGATGCAGTTTTGAGACAGGCACATTTTATTGTCTTCAATTCAGCCTCCTGCTACCCAGTCTGTGACTATCTCTCTCATTAAACCCCTGTGAGTAGCCCTGCTACAGCTATGAATCACACACCTAGGGCTTCACACAGGCTGAGTTTATTGAGCCACATGATAGGAGACTATATCTCAGATGGCCCCAGAGCAGCCAAAACAATCTGTCACTTTTAATTCTTCCTGTCACCTCATTAAGGATATAGCAACGTTGACAATAAAACAGATTTTCACACAAACCACACAACGCATACTCATAGCACCAAAATGCAACAATTCCTCCTTTTGTATTCAGATGTGGTTATAAATATCCAGTCATTATAAGATTCATTGAGCAAACATATGTGCCAGGGTACTGTATATAACTGACGCAGGCACTGAACAGTCTCCATGGACACATAAAGCAATTAAAAATAACTGTGCTTCAAAGCAGGCTACTATAATACAAAGGTCAGGCCCATAAATATGAACTGGATGACAGTAATGTCTCTATCCAAATATACCCCCAAACACACCACTACTACAGTTTAGAACTCAAAGGTTAATGTAAAAAAAAAAAAATTAAAACCCTGAAATTATGCCATATTCATTTCATGGCTTTTCTTCCTGTGGTCTTTTCATCAAAGGTTAATATATGTGAAAACCATGGAAAAATTTTATCAAGGCCAAATGTGTGTCACTGGGAACTACTTTATTCAGTGCAAAATATTTACCCTTGTGTATGTGCTAAAATAAAGATTCTCTGAAAAAGGAAAATGTCCCCCCAACTCCCACTGGGTTGCTTGTTTTTTAGATTAATTTCACTGATATTTGAATTCCATTCCAAGCTGTAGAGTCTGTTCTGAGGGCAGGGATAATTTTCACAGTAACACACAGAGTGTGATAATCAGGTTTATGCATGGTTGTAAAGAATGTGCTGACAGATGGAAAAAAAGCCACCTCAGTCTGCACCAGATTCATTTTTATATATATTAAAAAAATCATACGACACCTGACTCTGATTCAAACAGCAGTTCTTCCCCCTGCTGTCTTCAACAGCAGAAATATTTTAGAGTATATAGAAAAACTTCAGCCCCCAGTGGAGGGATTCACTAAAATTTCAGTTCTGTGCTCATTGGAGCATCATAGGTTCCTGTATTACCATTCAAGGTGTTGTGTGCGATGAAAAACTTACTCCCACCAAACATGAATCTTTATGTAGTAAGTGCCCTAGACAGCAAGCAAGTAAATTCAGAAAACGATGTGAACAGAATGGTTTCTTCATAAGGCACACATTCCCTATTCTTTTTCTGGAAAGCAAAAAATCAGCAAACTCACCAAAGTTTAGCTTTCATCAGAGCATACTAAGCATGACTGCAAACTGTAGAGAGCATTTAGGTCACCTGGGCCCTAATATGGTGACGTTTGAGAGCACATCGATTGAAGAGAGTGAGCTCTCTGAAGCCAGCTTCTTTCTCTTAATAATAATGATTTTACAGTGACCAAATCATGTAGCACTTTGAAATATACTGTCTCATATGCCTGGAAGCCAGACTTGTGAAATCAAGATGTGAGCACAGTTCTTTTTGAGGACTGTGGAGGAAGGATCTATTCCAGGCCTCTGTTCCAGGCAACTACTTAGCTTGTAGTTGGCTGTTTCTCCCTGACATTTCATATCGTCATCTCTAGTATGTACATATTCAAATTCTCTGTCTCTACCTCCTTCCTTTCCTCTTCCTCTCAGACTCCTCTCTCTCTCTCTCTCTCTCTCTCTCTCTCTCTCTCTCTCTGTTATAGCTGTTTGTCACATGCGTGTGCACATCTTTGCACTTACAGTGAAGGCCAAGGCTTGACATTGTACGTCTTACTCAACCACTTGAAGCCTTATTTTCTGAGTCAGGATCTAACAATGGACCTGGAGCTCACCATTTAGTCTAGCTTCTGGGCACAGCAAACTCCAGGGATTCTCCTTGTCCCACCATTTCAGGGCTGGGATTATAGGGTCATGATCGGGGACCCAGCTTTTCATATGGATGTGGGGATCCCAATTCAAGTCCTCATGTTAGGATGACAAACCAAAAACTGAAGTAATTCCCTGGTACCCAAAGTTTGCTTTTTCACAGGAAGATACCAGCCCCACTAGATCAGGGCCCAGGCTGACCATCTCACTTTATTTCATCACCTCTGTGGAGACACTACATTCAAATATAATCATATTCTGAGGTTCTCTGATCAAGATCTTAAGGATAAACTTAAAGTAGGACATAATTCAACCCTAAAGCTTTTCTTTAAAAAATACTAACAAAATAAAAATTGAATCTTGATAATGCTATATCTATTCTCAAGGGCCTCCCAAAAAGAAATTATTCCCATAACCATGACTCCCAGACATTTCCAAAGACATCAGACGAATCAGTTTCTCATCACCAAAGATGTTACCAAGTGATCATATCTTCCAAATTCTTAACAACCACGTTTGGCTCTTCTGCTCCTCTGCAACGCTCTTCTGCCATCTTCAAAACTGCTCTAAAAGTCTGACTTTGCCCTGAAATGAACAAAGGTTTTTTTCTTTTCTGTACCCTTGTAGGTGAATTGCCCAACAGCCTAGCAAATTTCTCGTTAACTTCAACTCAAGTGACCTTCAGTCAACCGAAGCTATTTCTGAAGTTTAAATTCAAATACTAACTCCTTGGCCTCCTCTTCTCAAACACACTTTAAAAATTTCTTTATTTTCTTTGTAGCATCACTTACCAAATTATGTTATTACATGGAACATTAGTGTTTTTGTATCTTAACAGGAGCTACATAGAGAAGATAAAATGGTATAACCAGATAACTTTAAGATAAGAGAATTAGTAAAGTTTAAATGTTTCTTTACTGAAATAATTTAGTACCTTAATATCTACTCTGACTGAACAAGATCTAGCAACTGCTTTAACCAAAATCCTGTGAGTAAGTAAGGAAAAAGAAAGCAACTGGAGGAAAGGATCAGCAGTCAAAAGTATCTGCTACTTTTGCAGAGGTCCTGAGTTCAGTTCCTTTACCTCTGGCTCCAGGGGATTTGACTCCTTCTTATAGTGTCTGTAGGCACCCACAAGCACATGCAAACACACACACACACACACAGACACACACACACACACACACACACACACACACACACACTCACACACTCACACACACACAGTAATATGCTGCTGTGGTAGCTCACAAGGAAGACATGGAGACATAATCATATGTGCAATCCCTGCCAGACCTCAGCAGAGGGAACTACTATCTTGGCCAGTGCCATACTGGAGAGTGGAACACTGAGAGACTCAGCTCAGGTGTTTGTATTGATTCAATTCTCCTCAGGTGTTCTACTAATAGCATGTGCAGATCATGAACAATCAAACATCCACCACATAAATCCAACACCTGCAAACAATACAAAACCACAAGACCTAGGCAGTCCTTTTCCCAACAGTGCACAAAACAATTATTTTATACATGACTAAAAATAAACTTATACAACACACACACACACACACACACACACACACACACACACACACACACAAAGATAAAACAAATCTTTTAAAAAAATGAATATAACCTGTGACTACAGAACACTGGTCCGGGAACTGGGCCACCACTGTTCAATGGTCTGCAGTTTATTTTACGGATTCATTTTCTTTTTCCTTTTTATCATTCCCTAGGATTTTTTTCATATACATGCACTCATTATCCTAGTAAATAGTCCACCTAATAAACCTCCAACTGCCCCCTGCTAGTCTGTATCTCATCCATTCCATGCATGAACTTACCTTCAGCATCTCTCAGCAGGCATTCAGAAAGATATGCGGGACTGTACAACTTGAGTCCTTTTTCTAGTCTTAGGATGTACAACACTCATCAGTACTTCCTGCGTTGTCTATCACTCAGAGGACACAGTTCCAATGCCACAGGAATGAACAATACTAATGACCATCAGGTAGAAATAGGGTGCTCAGATTTCTCATTTTTGCCTACAAACAGGAAAATGTGCATGCCCAATCCTTCTGCATTCCCCTTTCCATTCAATCAAAAACTCCTTAAGAAGCAAATTAACCTGCCAGTCTCTCTGACTCATTTTAAAGTTTCAGGGACAGATTATGTCTGTTCATTTCAGCATTTTCTACTTCTTATCTATTAATGCTTTATACTTGGGATTTCAATATCCTCAAAGGTTCTCATTTTTTATTTTGCCTTCCTTTTTCACAGTCTTCGATTTGCCTTTGTCTTCTTTTTCATCAAAGTAGCATGTGCCATATTTTCCCTGTTCCTAATTCCAATATCTGTCTCAAGTTTTGGAAGTTATGGACTCTAGCAGATGCTCTTGCTTTGACATTAAGTAGGCACAGAAAAGGGATGAAAGTGTGAATTTCCAATCTACACTCCAGGGTCTCAATTTTAATTGTATAGATTCTTAAAGTTGTAAAGTCTATGGTTTTAATGTCCCCTGAACTCTTAAAATCTGTGTGTTTCTCAAATCAACAGTGTGGAGAGATGAGGCTTTTAAGGAGCGAGTAGGTCATGAAGCCGCTTACTTCATGAAGAAATTAGTCTTTGAGGGATTTTACTCATGTTATCATGACAGTGGGAATTATGTGTCCAACAATTGCTCTTTTTCACGTGGTCTTTTACCATATTCCAAGGCACAATGACCTGGCAGGTCCTTTAGTCTATTTGAGTCATTTTTTTTAACTTATGTTAAAGGGATAAATAATTTTGTTTAAATAGAATTTGGGGGAGAAATAATTTATACATTATCTGAGAAATTTCCAGGAGGCAGCCAATGAGTGCCTACTGTCTGTCACGCAACCACTTCTGTCTGTGTCCTTCCACACTGCCTGTTTGTGTCATGTTGAATTCTTGTTCACTGATCATGTCACACGCAGTTCCAGGTCTCTTCTCAGAGATCTGGGTGTTCCTACTTTGTCTTTCCTTCACACTTCATGTTGAGCTTCTGAATTGAGAATTTCCAGTTTCATACCATTTGCTACCATTTGTGAAAAGCAAACAAAGAAACAAAAATGTTTTTCTTGAATAAACCTTACACTTGGCCAATAAGTGTGATGCCAGTTAGGATACCTTCGATTTTCTTTTCTTACTACAATCTTATGAATATCTCATAGGAAATTCAAATTAAAATGTCTACCATTAAATCCCAATTCCTCTATACTGTATCCTCCTTGTGTCCTGTGTCTCAAGCATGCCATTATTTTCAGATGCAGAAGATAATTTTATTACCACAATCACAGCAATAAATTTTGCTGAATTACACAATGTAAATGTATTCATTTTCTTCCAAAATATCTGATTAAATCAATGAAAATCTTTCTGTTTTGGGATGGAGTATGTCATTAATGCTTCTGTCATAATTCAGAGAATCTTAAATTAACACACAGAGGTTCCTAATTTAACACACAAACACATAAAAGAGATTCATTTCAGAACTTTTACCAAGATAAATGTTAATAAGGTTGATTGTCAATTTTATGGTTCATTTGTACTTATAATAAATATTCTATTCCTTAAAAAATTAGCCAACTTCCTCAAAATATATTATTGGTAAATAATGTTAAACAATAAACTGATAAAATTTTTCTCAGATGGGCCCAGAAAGAGAGCTCAGTTAAAATGGCTGGGTATGGTGGCACACACTAGTAATCACAGTGCTGGGGAGCAGAGCGCAGGATATCTATCTAGCCAGCCTAGCCTATTTAGAGAGGTAGGGGCCTCTGAGATAGCTCACTGTGTAAATTTGCTAAGAACTTAGCCTAAACAACTTAAGTTTAGTTTTTGGAACCCACATGGTAGAGGAGAGAGCCTACTTCTACAAATTATCCTCTAACACATGCACATGCAAGACTGCCCTGCCCGTATGCATACACAATGCACATGGACAGGCACACACAAAGTAAATAGATAAATATAAAGAAAAATTCAAAAGAAAATTGACAGCTCCTGTTCAATGACACCAAAAGAAGTTGTTCTCTGGCTTCTGCACACACGTGTACTTGCATATCCACACACATGTGTACACACACACACACAAAGCATCTTTCCTTCCTTCCTTCCTTCCTTCCTTCTTTCTTTCTTCCTTTCTTCCTTTCTTCCTTTCTTGTTTTGTTTTTTGAGAAAGGATTTCTCTATGTAGTCTTGGCTGTCCTAGAGCTTGCTCTGTAAACCAGTCTGGCCTCAAACTCTCAGAGATTCACCTGCCTCTGCCTCTGCCTTGAATGCTGAGATCAAAGGCATGTGCTACCCGCCACCTGGCTGCATCCCACATTTAATGTGAGCTTTAAGTCTCAGATTTTAGGAAATGTAATCATTTGTAAATGCAATTTGATTATATTTGAAAATGTTAAATAATAGACATGCTAAGTAGTTATATACAACACAAATAGAAGACAATGCAAGAACATGCTTTTCTTTAAATTATCAAGGAATAGTAATTAGAACATGAAATGTTTTTAGAATAATTGCATCTTCACACTCATAGAAAAGTTATAAAGACAATGAAGAGTTCCATATAATGTGCACAATTTGCTTTATTAACAGCTTACATACATTACATTTAATGCTACATTTGTTACAATTAATGACCCAAAGATATATGATCATTAAAATCCATATATTATTCAGATTTCCTCAGATTTTTCTCTTTGCTTGTTGATCCTGGATTCATCGGAGTTTTCATTTTAGATTTAGTTGTCAAGTCTACTTAGCTTGCTCTTGGCTGGGAGTCTTTTTATAATTTCTTTTTATTCTGATTACCTTAAATGATACTCATCATAAAGTGCAGAGGACGTTCTTCAAATGGTATGTATCTGATGTCTTTTCTGCAATAAGACTGGAGTTTAAGGTTTTAACAAGAAATAGCATAGAAATTAGGGATTTGTCTTTTCCTTGTCATATCAAGGCAACAGTAATCAGGAAGAGTTAACTCTGCCAATCTTAACTTGGTTGGCTTAGCTGAACAGTAAGTATCTGGTTTCTCTATAATAAACTTGTTTTTATCTTTTTTTCTTCTTCCTAAAACACCATACTTTTTTGAAGGAACATAGCTCATATTCAATATCTGTAGAATGATGGTCCATACAGTGAGAACTAGTCACATAATTTATGCAAGTAAAAATGATGAATGAAAACACAGGGTGAAATTCAGAATATGACAAAAGATCCAAACTGTACCACAAATGTAGTAAACAACCTCACCAAAGGGGATGCAAGGCAAGACACTGGCATAAATAAGGGCTATTGGAAACTCATGGAACCTCTAAAGCAACAAATACAACTGCCTGTTAGTATGTTAGCTGCATTGACAATATTGTTTCTCATGGCCTATTATATAAAAACTTTCCAGATGTAACAAGAAGTGAGAATCTTCAAACAAACAAGGAGGGGGAACTGCAATATTTTAGCGTTCAGAGGAATCAAATCAGAGACATAAGATGGACTCTTTACACATAGTCACATACACACACACACACACACACACACACACACACACACACACAGTCATGTAGAAAAATAGTATAGATAGCCTTATATGTACACAAAAGCTGATAAACCTTAGAAGTAATAATACTGTGATATAGCCAAGTAGTTCTATAGCCAAGGTATTGTTTCTGAAGTACCATTCTTCAGTAAAAGGAGCCAAGTAATCTTGAAAAAGTGGCTAATTCTTAGGTTTGGCCCTGTTTTATAATTCCAGACATTAAAAAAAAAAACTGCTGTAGAAACAAAAATAAATATAAAATAAAAATTACAAACCCTGATAAAATGGGGCCATGTTGGAGACCATGGAGCATTGGAAGTGACTGGATCTGGATGTAGAGTTAGCATGCAGCAGGATGTGGTGTCACATCCCTGTAATGCAGTTCTCAGGAGGGAGGCAGAAGCAGGAGGTCCAGGAGTTTAAACTATGTCACTGAGGTTACATGGGAAATTTGTGGCTGACTTGACTTACAGAAGACCCTGACTCAATAGCAAACAAAATTAAGCAGAAGAGTTGACAGGAGTATAAATTGTCAAGAAGGTAAATGCAGAAATAGCAAATGTTATTTACCGAAGATTATCACATAAGATTTGCCTCATTGTATTCTATATAACTTGGTGAAAGACAGGATCGTTTTTTTTTTTCAAATATATAATGAAAGAAGGATTTTCAAATCCCAAACGAACATAATAATAATTTAAAATCGCCACTAGGGTAAAAGTTAGCAATGGAACTGTAACATATACTTGCTGGGACAGGGAAAATCTGTTTTTTGTTTTTGTTTTGTTTTGTTTTTTCCCAGTGGAGTGACACTGGGTACATCAACCACTCCAGGGGAGGACTCATGTTCTAGGAGTAGTTGACCAACACAGTCTTTTTCTGTGCTTTTGTTGGTTACAGATTTCTTGGGTGGTAGTGGAGGTGGTTTTATTTTGTTTTCTTTGTTTTAAGGGTTTTATGGCTGTATTAAGTTTTTGTTGAGAAAGAACATAAAGTCGTATGGAGTAGAAATGGGAGAGGATGTGGAAGATCTTGGAGGAGGTGAATATGATCAAACTATATTTAAATTTAAAAATTGTTTTAAGTAAAAATAATTTTTAAAAATGAAAAAAATGTTGATTAAGTTAAAATAAATAGAAGGCTAAAGATTAAAATTACCAGTTATCTTATTTTTGCATGCCAGAAATGCTAACCCACAGTTCTAACACTGTGGTAAATACATTTATGTTCAAGAGTTAATATTTTTTGGTTATTACAGTTTGTATTGTAGTGATATATTTTAGCTAGTAGAAGAAGAATTTGGCAAACATACTAAAGATAAAATAAAGACAGAAAACCGTTGCTACATTTGGTGTCAATATCAAATAGGGAAGATATTTTTAAAAGGTTAGTTTAATATCTCTGTATTTTAGAATATAAATGAAATGGGTGGTAATCCAGAAAAAAATGTAAAAATTAATGTTTATAATAATTCTTGTAAGAAATCTCAAACACCAAAGGATTTGAAGAGAAAATGTCAAGGAAGATGTTTGGAAAAGTCATTATTATCAAATAATTTACACCAAATCTTTGAATACTTCAGATTATGCAAACTGATGAAAATATTGCAACCTTCAATTATAAATCAAACAAAATCCTCTGTCAAGTAAAAAACCTAGAATGTTATAAAATAGATTAATTATGCTTAGAACTACATATAAAAACGTTATAACAAATTACATGCAGTTGTTTATTAAATAATAACATACTCTGATTGAGTCGGCCTTTATCCCAGTAATTCGGAAAACAGTTCAATATTAGGAAATTACAAATAAATAATTATGACAATTGGCCAAAGAATAAAAATTTTATCTTGACAGACTCTGCATCAATTTTAGACTCAGCATCAGTTATTTGTAAGAAATTCATCAATTAGGAATAAGAGACAAAAACAAATCCCTAGGATGATGAATACTACTTGTTTCAAAAATGACAGCCAGTATTATGTCTGATTGCAAAGCATTAGTACCATTCTCTGGCAAGTCTGGGAGAAGACAACATTACCAATATTATTTTTCAGTTGATTTTTAATGTTATATTGGTTGAACCAAGATTTATAAATAGGGAGTTTGATTCAAGTATACAGTTTGGATAATTAGACAGATGTATTTATATCATCAGAATAAAAATAACATATTATCATTCTTGTGTAGTGGTGTCTGTGATTTCTGGGATCCCAAGCTGTAGTGACCCCATCTGATACCTCTTCTGTGTTTGTGTTTGTCTTTTCCAGAATTCGATGTCAGATTATGGCTTCTTCACAATTCTGATACTTTTAAAATTTGTCCATGTGGTCACAGTAGCATTATTCATTTTTACAGGACAGTCACATATTAACATATTTTTAATTTGTATTTCCAGAGTGGCTGCTCCTATTTTCATATATGCTTGTCCTCTATGATTTTTCTACATAGGCAGTTATGATATTTGTGAGAAAATATAAGATTTTCTTACTGTATTCTTGTCTTAAAATTTTGTGAAAGGTAGTGAGAATTCCTTTTTCTACTCCTCTTAATTTTTGTCAAAATTCGAGTCATCACAGTTTCTATAAATAAAAAGAACAAAACAAAATTACAAAATTTGAATTGCAATTGATCTTTCTGTGTCAAGAATGAATACCTTAATAATAGTTTCTCATCTGTGAGTATAAGATTTTTCATGTTATTTAGTGTAATTTTTCTCAGTAATAGTTTATAGTTTTCAGGGTGTAGAGTTTACCCATTTAAAATGTTGTGACTTTCTTGATTTTCATTTTTAACTGTGCATTGATACTGCATAGAAGATCAGCTGACTCTTCCTACTTTGAACCCCATCAACTGGTCAATCACTTGTTTGCCTTTTTATTGTCTCCATATGAGATTCTGAAGTCTTTCTCTGCAAACAGGCACTGACTACTGACAAATCTACTTATGTTAATAATCTACAAATTTTTCTAGACTCACAGACTTTCCTTAGAACTTCCAGTACAAGGTTAAATGGAAACAATGAGGGAAGACTTGCTTTTCCCCTCTCTGACATTAGTGATAAATAAACTCATTAATATGCTAGGTGAAGAATTTTAACAGAGGCCTCTTTTTCATTGTTAAGCTCTCCAACCTTAATATTGGACTTGAATGTATTTCTGTGTACTTCAAATTTTTAAATTTATCTTAAGTTCTCATTAAGTATACAAAAGCTTTATTATACTTTTCATATAAACTCATTAAACTCATACTGTCTTATGTAAACTCCTCTTTCAAATTCTTTACCTGATGTTAATATTAGAATTTCAGCTTTTTTTTGTGGGGGGGGATCCTATGGTGTTTTACCCATTCTTTTATATTTAAAAAATGTCTTTATATTTGACATTGGCCTCTTTATAGGCAATAGATATAACTTCTTACTGGTTTATATTATTTGACAGTCTATGACATTTAACTCATTGTTTATATGTTTTAATATTTAATGTAATAATTGAATTTACAATCTTTAATTTTTATGTTTCCCTACTGCTTTCTGATTTATTGTGAATTAATGTACTAAATATGCAAATACATTCACACTAAGTTGCTGTCACATTGTTCAATGTTTCCTTACTTACTGTGCAGTGAAAATGCTTACAAAGGACATTTTTTTCTTCCCTCTTTACCTTATTTTGAGGTATTCTTGTCCTGTATCATTTTCCTATGTATAAGAACTTCAGAACTTGCTTTTTTGGTTTTCGTTTTTACCTTAGATAGTCATTCTTTTATCATTTACAGAGTTTAAAAAATAATAAACAATATATTTAATCTTTATCCACATTTACACTGCTTGATAGCTCTTTCATATTTTTGTGGAGATTTGTATTTTATGTCATATCAGCAATCTGCCTAGAATCTTCTTTAAATAATTCTGGTATTGTGGTGGGTTGTGAGAGTAATCAGAATACATTATAGACACATATAAAACACCAACACATTGTCAAGCACCATAATTAATCAGTTTAAAGAGAAAAAATATTCAAATTAATCTAGAATTTATCCTGTTATTTATTAAAAGCTTGACAATTGATTATATATTTGGCTCTGATAACATTGGAGATTTTGTGAAAATTATGTTATTTGACTACAATATTCTTTTTTTCTGAGTCCTTCATTCATTTGCCGCCCCTGTGTGTGCATGTGTGTGTGTGTGTGTGTGTGTGTGTGTGTGTGTGTGTATGTGAATAGCTAGTATTTTTTGCTGAAAATATTGTCAATTCTGGACTTACTAGGCATTTCTCTTCATCGATGTATTGTTTTATCATCACTATGATATTTATTTTTATCACTGTAGCTCTATAGTAAGTTTGAAGTTGAGTAAAGCCAGATTTATGTTTTTATTTTTAAATTATTATCATTATTCCTATGCTATCCGCTGCAGGACTTTTGACTTTGAATCTTAGAACAAGGGCTGGGAATAAGTGCTTGCCCTGAAAGTATGAAGACTTAATGTCAGATCTCCAGCACCCACACCAATGCCAATCGAAGTGGTGACCAAGCTATAATTCTAATACACAGAATGTCTAAACAGGAGACCCCTGGAACAAGCTGTATAGCTAACTAACAAGTATCAGCAAACTCTGAATTCAACAGAGAGGCCCTGTCTCAAGAAATATGATAGAGAGCTATCAAGAAAGCCACCTGACAATCTTAAATTTCCACGTGCATGCACCCACACATATATATGTACTCACATACTTGAAGGCATATATACATAAGTATACAGTCAAAAAAATTTTGAAACTAAAGTTTAGAATCACCTTGTCCTTGATCAAGATCAAGGTATCCTAGAATCACCTTGTTAAAGATTGAAAAGAAAGATGTTAACTCTAAAAACCATGTTGGGAAGAGTGGACATCTGAATTATATTTGGTTTTCCAATCAACAAAGATGGAATACTCTATTACTTTAGATATAGTTACTTTTCTTTCATCAAAATTTTGAGTTTACTACACATAGATGTGTTCAATGTCAAAATAAATAATATTTTTATTTTGTTTCACACTCCATTCATTTATTGTGTCTAAAGAGGAAGGCAGTTGATTTTTTTTTTTCTGTGCTCACCTTATAAAATGCTCTTACTGAAAACCATTTCAAGGTGGGTCATTAAAACTTTCTACCTAAACAATATTGTCTTCTCTAAAAACAGATATATTTTTTTTCACTTCTAATTTGTGTCTTTATTACCATTCCTCCTCCTCTTCTTCTGTTGGATCTTTCATACCACGATGAAAAAAATTTAGGAGAGGAGCATATTTGCGTTTCCCACAAACATAGAAGAAAATTACTCTGGAACTTTCTGTAGAGTATAATATTGCATGTAGACCTTTTATAGATGCCTCTTACCAAGAGAAGCCATTTCTTTATTTTTAGTTTTCTAAGAGTGTTCGGAATGTGAGATGGATTTTGTCCAATGCATTTTCTGCATCGATTGATATGATTATATGGTTTTGTCCTTTAGTCTGTTGATATGGTGGATTACATAAATTGATTTTCAAATGTGGAAGTGGCTTTGCATAACTGGCCTAAATCCAGCTTGGTTATTTTGTATAATTCTTCTCTTACATTGTTGCAGTCAATTTGTTAATATTTTCATGAGGATTTTTTATCTGTGTTCATGAGAGATAAGGGCATGTGCTTTTTCTATTTTGTAATGTCTTTATCTGGTTTTCATATTAGTATAAAGCTGGCACCATAAAAGGATTTGGGAAATGTCTTTCTATTTCAATTTCCTGGTAGAGATTGTAATGAATTGTTATGGTTTCTTTTTAAAATGTGGTAAAACTCACCAATGTAGCATTGTTTGCCCTAATAGATTATTATTTTTTCAATTAAATAATTATATATATAATCAGATTACCTGTTTGTAATTTTGGTACTTTGTGATTTTCACAGAATGGAGCCATTTCACCTTAGTTATCAAATTAGTAGGAGTAAAGCACCTATGTGACTGCAGTAATTAAGTATATCATTGTTTGATGAAACACCATGACCAAAAGCAACTTGGACAGGAAAGTATTTATTTGGCTTATGTTTCCACATCAATGTCGGTCACTGAAGGAAGTCAGGATAGAAACTCCAACAGGGCAGGAATCTGAGATTGAAGCAGATGAGAGGAGATGTAAAAATGTTGCTTACTGGTTTGCTCCCAATGGCTTACTCAGCCTGCTTTCTTATAGAACATAGGACTACCAGCCCCAGGGATTACACCACCCACAATGGATGGGCTGGGCCCTACTCATCAATCACTAATTAAGAAAATGTCCTAGGGCTTGCCTACAGCCCAGCCTTATGAAGATGTTTTCTCAATTGAGGATCCCTCCTCTCTTATGACTCTAGCTTAGTCAAGTTGACATAAAACTGGCCAGCACAGTGACCTTGGGGAAGTATATTGTTTTTCATCTAGGACAACAAAAACACATGCATTCTCCCTTTTTTTTCTTGTTTAGTTTAAGATGTTTGTTGATTTCATTGATCTTTAAAACATCTTAAACCATCAACATTTAGTTTGCACGCATCATTATTTTATATTCTTAATTTTGTTGGGTTTCAACTCTAATTTTCCCTATTTATTTACTTCTGTTTGCATTAAGTGTGATCATGTATTATTGATTTGTAGCTGTTTCTTTCTAATACAGTCAATGCTATAAGTTTTCCTCTGAGGAATACTTTTATTGCATCCACTGACTCTTGGTAAGTTATGCTTCATTCAACATGGTTAAGAATGTTTTAGTTTCTATTGGGCATTCTCAGGCGTGGTGCCAATTTTCTGGGTCTTATTTAGAAGTATAAATCTCAATCTCCGCATAGATGTTGTTATCTGTTTTTCTGTACTTAGATTCTAGTTTAATTCCTCTATGGTCTGATGACATACTTGGCAGTAAGGAATCCATTCTTCTAAGTTTGTTAAGGTATTTTAATGTTCTAGGATGTTTCGGAATGTTCTGCTTAAGCTTGAGGAGGATACACATTTCACTGTTCTTGATTTCTAAACAGGCAATGTGTTAAGTATGTCCCGTTGACTAATGTTTCTGCTTTTTTACTACTAAATTAGCAATATTTGCAGGCTGTGTTTCTACACATAAAGAAGGTGTTGAAATCTGTCTCCTGAGGAGACACAACTGTTTCTAGGTGATTTACTCTCACCTCTGGCTTCTGGATTTTGGTGGTTTATTTCTAACTGTATATACATTGATGATTGTCATTTATTCAGAGGAAATGGATCCCTTTATTATGCAGTGCCTCTATTCATTCCTGATACTTTTCTTTGTTCTCAAGTCTGCTTTTTATGATGCTACTTCCACTTTCATTAGAGTGTTAGCACACTAGGTCTTTTTACATTCCGTTAATTTTAATCAACCTGTGCCTTCATATTCAAAATGTTTCTCACAGACTGATTTTAGTTAGAACTTGTTAAATTTTAAATCTAGTTTGACAACCTGCCTTCCTAAGCTATGTGTTCAACTGCCATGTCATGTCCAGTGGACAGCAGGTCTCAGTACTCCTTTTGAGCCCCAGGCTCATATGTTCTTTCTGTTTCAGTTTTGGATAACCCATCCCTTATCTCTCACCACTCCTCCATGTTCCCATCCTGACTGAAATCTTATCTTCAGTATTCTCTCCTGTGTTTACATATCACGTGTATTCTGCTAGCCTCTCCTATTACATTGTTTTTACTTGGATTGCAAGACATTAGGATCCCAAGAGACTTCACATACACGCCCCTGTCCCCACCCATTCCCACATGACTGTCACTCTAATACCTGCTTGAATCTCTCTTTCCACCAATGCCTTCTTTTTACAGTTTCATTTCACCTGTATTCTTCTATTCCTCTAACTGCATAACCCCTGATGATGGCCCATTTCTAGTTTCCTTGGTTACACGTGTTTTCCACATTAAACAAATAAAACAAGACATTTGAAGCTAGGACCATCATATAACAGAAACTATGAGGTGTTTATCTTTTGGAGCCTAGATGACATTGCTCAGTATATTTTTCCTTTTTTTCATTTACTTGTAAATCTTACAATTTCATTATTCTTTATCGCTGAGTAATATTCCATTCTGTACCAAAATTTCATTACCTATTTCATTTTGTAGCTATTGTGAGTAAGGTGGCAATGAAAAAGAATCGCCTGATATCTCTACAGTAAGATAAAAAGCCTTCTGGTGTATGTCAGGAGTACTATAAATGGGTCAAACAGTAGAGCTAATTCTAGTTTTTTTAGAGGCCTCCAACAGATTTCTAGAGTGGCCCTATTGGCTTACAAGACATCAACAGTACAGAAGCAACCCCCTTTCCTTTACCCACATTAGGATTTGTTGTCATTTATATTTTTGATGATGGCCATTCTAAGTACATTGAGATGAGATGTTACTCTAGTTTTAATCTACATTTCCTTCGTAACTAAGTATGGGGAACACTTTTTCTCTAAGTACTTACTAACCACTTGTATTTCTTTTGAGAATTTCTTCAATCAATATAGTTCATTTTTCAATAATAAAATAAAATATCATGAGATTAAATAAAACCCCTACACATCAAAATTGCTGAAAACAGATAACCAGAAGGATAAGAGCCCAAGGGAAGGCACAAGTGACAGAGACCCACTCATTGGCATACTCAGGAATCCCACTAAAAACAGTAAACTGGAAGCTATAATAGGTATGCAAGGACCTATAGGATAAAAAGTGAGAAGAATATATATAAAGTAAATATCATATCAGATATTTGTTGCCTACTCCCATAAGCTTTGTGCCACCATTGGGCTAGCAAGTTTTCCAGGAAGAACACCCTATAGATCAAAGGTTTTATGATCTGGTTGGTGTTTACATATTTCCTTTTATAACATGCAGGGGGCATTGCTGTTTCAAGATTTTCATCTATCATGAAGGGGTGGAGGCTCTATGTAGTCACCAGCTTGACTTCTTCATATTCAATGAGATGTATGGGTGTTGTCTTCATAAATGGGACTTGCTGTCAATTTGTGGAAAGCAAAGTACATTCTTGACAACAGTTTAGATTATTTGGGGATTACCATGCGACCTTGTTGGCCAACAACTCAATTATATGTTACTCATACCTAGTACTAGAAGCTTCATTTGGTGACAAGATATGGCCAGTTGGGGCTCTGTTTCCTCATTATTTGGTGATTTCATTTAGATCAAGTCTTATATGTATATATGTTAGGAGGTTTCCACTGTATTCAGTTTCCATACGACCCCTCAAATGGCTCTTAATTTTTTCTATCTCTCCCCAAATTTCCTCCCTTGTTCCTTACCCATATCATCCTCCCACTTAAGCCTCCGTCCATAAATATCTATTCTATTTTTCTGTCCTAGGGAGATCTGTCCTACCCTTCGGTCCTTACCCTATCTTAACCTCTGTGGATCTATGGATTATAGCTTGGTTAACACTGACTTAGCAGCTATCCACATATAAGTGAATGCATACCACATTTGTCTTCATGGGGCTGGGCTAACTCACACTGAATGATTTTTTTTTCTATTTCCATTCATTTTCCTGTGAATTTCATGATGTCATTTTTTTTAATGTTTGAGAATTTTCACACCATTGTGCAAATACTACATTTTCTTAATCAATTCTTCATTGAGGAACATCTAGGTAGCTTCCAATTTCTGTCCAGTATGAGTAGAGCAGAAATAAATACTGCTGAACAAGTGTGATCTTGGTAGGATGAATCATCCTTTGCATATATGCTAGATCTTGGTGTAGTTTGGCTCCCATCTTCCTGAAGAATCACCACACTGATTTGTAGTGAGATCTTTGCCAAGAAGCTTTTTGTACTGTGCATCCTTCCTTATGGTTATATGCTTCTTGGAATTCTGGGAACAGCTTGGGGGAGCTATTTAATACAGTATGTCAGTTGAAAAAGATAGTTGGTGTCAGGGAATACAGTGAGCTAAAGTCAGTTTGTTGGTGACAAGGGAGACAATGAGCTCTAGAAACTGATTGACAGGAAAGGTAGGCAGAAACAAGGCTCAGATAAAGAGAATAAGAAAGAAGACAGGCAGTTTCTGGGAAGCCTCAGACAGAGGAGAGTTACTGAGATAGAAGTTACTGGGATAGAAGATTTTAGAAGTTAGTCCAGTTTTCCAGTTTAGACAGATTAAGACAGCCAGAAAGGTCTATAAAGAATTCTTACTCCCTCTCCTTTCCTTCCTAACATTTTAGAGCTAAAGAGGGTTTTTAAAAAGTTACAAGTTATGAGTCTTTCTTAGTAAAAACCAACAGCCTTGAGAAAGATCAGGAGGGCAGAGAGAAGTTACCACTGAAAATTAACAGTTACATAAGGTTTAAGAGCCCAGATCCTAGCATCAGAAATCAGCCACATTTGAATAAAATCTTTACACTGATTTCCATAATATCTGTATAAGTTTGTATTTCCACCAGCAGTGGAAGGCTGTTCTCCTTTCTTCATTTCCTCACCTGCACGAGCTGTCCCTTGTTTGGTTCACCTTCGCTATTGTGAGAGGTATAAGATGAAATCACAAAATAATTTTGATTTGCATTTCCCTAATGACTAAGGATATTAAGATTTTCTTTAATAGTTTCTCAGCCATTTGAGTTTCTTATTTTAAGAGTTCTCTGCTTATATCTGTACTCCATTTTTAATTGGGTTATTTGTTTTCTTGATATCAAGTTATTTGAGCTCTTTGTATATTTTGTATATCAGCCCTCTATTGGGTATGTAGCTGGTAACAATCTTTCTCTATTCTGTAGGCTGCCATTTCACTTGAATGACCATGCCGTTTTCTGTACAGAAGCTTCTCAGTTTTATGGGGGCCCAATTGTTGCTTGTATTTGTACCTCCACTGAGAGTATTCTCTTCACAAAGTCTTCTCCTGTACCAAGGAGTTCAAAGCTATTCCCCACTTTCTCTTTTATCAGGTTCAGTGTTGCTGATTTTGAGGGCTTTGCTCCATTTGGAGTTGAGTTTTGTGCAGGGTGAGAAATATGGATCTATTTGCATTCTTCTACATGCAGACATCCAATTAGACCAGAATCATTTGTTAAAGTTGCTTTCTTTATTCCATTGTATATTTCTGCTTTCTATTGAAGATCAGGTGTTCGTAAGTGTGTGGATTTAGGTCTGGGTCTTCACTTCAATCCGATGATGATTGTGTCTGTTTTTCAGTCAGCATCATGCATTTATCACATTGCTTTGTAGAACAACTTGAAATCAGGACTGGAGAAACCTCCATCAGTTCTTTTATTAGTCAGTATTGTTTTAATTATCTTGGACTTTTTGTTTTTCCATATGAAATTGGGGATTGTCCTGTCAAGGTCTATAAATAATTGTATTTGGGATTTTGATAGGGATTGTGTTGAATCTGTAGATTGCTTTTGGTAAAAAGGCCATCTTTACTAGGTTAATCCTACCAATCCAGGAACATGGGAAATTTTACAATCTTCTGAGATCTTCTTCAATTTCTTTCTTGAAAGACTTAAAGTTTTTGTCATACAAGTATTTCACTTGCTTGGTTAAGTCACCCAAGATATTTTATATTATTGATGGCTATTGTAAAGTGTATTTTCACCTGATTCTCTCTCAGTCCATTTGTCCTTTGTATGTATGAGGATTACTTAATTTTTTTTGAGTTGATCTTGTAGCTAGTCACTTCACTGAAGTTGTTTATCAGCTGTAAGAGTTCCCTGGTAGAATTTTAGGGGCTGTTTATATATACTATCTTATCTTCTGCAAATAAGGATACTTTGATTTCTTTCTTTCAAATTTGTATCCTCTTGATCTACTTCTGGTTTTTTATTGCTATACTTAGGATTTCAATTACTATATTGAATTTGTATGGAGAGAATAGACAACCTTGTCTTATTCCTGATTTTAGTGTAATTGCTTTGAGTTTCTCTCTATTTAATTTGATCTTGGTTGTGGGCTTGTTGTAAATTGCCTTTATTATGTTTAGGTATGTCCCTTGTATTCCTAATTACTCCAAGACTTTTATCATAAAGGAGTATTGGATTATGTTAAAAGCTTTCCCTGAATCTCGTGAGATGATCGTGTGTGTGGTGTGTGTGTGTGTGTGTGTGTGTGTGTGTTTTCTTTCAGTTTGTTTATATGGTGGATTACACTGAATAATTTTCGTATGTATGTTGAACCATCCCTGCATCTCTGGGATTGAAGCCTATTTGGTCATGATGGATGACCTTTCTGATGTGTTCTGGGATTCTGTTTACACATATTTTATTGAGTATTTTTGTAACTATATTCATGAGGAAAATTGATCTGTAATCCTTTATCTTTGTTGAATCTTTGTGTGGTTTGGGTATCAGGGTGACTGTTGCCTCATAGAAAGAGTTTGGCAGTGTTCCCTCTGTTTTTATTTTAAGGAATAATTTGAGAAGTATTGGCATTAACTCTTCTTTGAAGGTCTGATAGAATTTTGTCCTAAAACCTTATGGCCCTGGGCTTTTTTACTTGGGGGGAGGGGAGACTTTTAATGGCTGTTCTATTTCCTTGTGGGTTATAGGTCTGTTTAAATTGTTTATCTCATTTTGATTTAACATTGGTAGTGGTGTCTAATGAGAAAATTATCCATCCATTTCTTCCAGTTTTTCTAATTTTATGGAATACTGCTTTTTGTTTGCTCGTTTTTATTTTTGTTTTGGTGTTTTTTGGTTTGTTTGTTCTTTGTTTTTCAAGACAGAGTTTCTCTATCATAATTCTGACTGTCCTGAAACTCATTCTGTAGACCAGGAAGATCTTAAACTCAACAGAGATCCACATCCCTCTTGTCTCCATAGTGCTGGGATTAAAGGTGTATGCCACCACTGCCTGGTTTGGAGTACTGGTTTTTAAAGTATGACTTAAGATTCTTTGGATTTCCTCAGAGTCTGTAATCATATTCCGTTTTTGTTTCTGTTTTTGTTGATTTGGATATTCTTCTCCACCTTTAAATTAGTTTGAAGAAGGATATGCCTATTCCCCTGGGAATAGGGGCAGAGAGTGAGGAGAAGCCATGAATGTAGTCTGCTACAGAACTGGTGATGAGACTGGCAAAAGGAGAAAAAATGGAGATATGCAGTCTTCCTGCTTTTCTAGATGGAGGTACCTGTAGGTTTCCAGAGGATACCTGGTAAATTTGGGGGCTTAGATGCTTTAAGAATCTAGAAAATTAATGATTCTTTCAGATTTCCAAACTTTGTGGAACAAGATTTTAAAATATGTTCTTATGATCTTTTCTCCTTATTCTCTTATTTTATTAAGTAAATATGTACCTTTGTAAAGATTTTAGCAGCTGACTTATAGTTTTAAATATACATTTAAAAAAATCTAAATCTACTTTCAAAAATCACTGTTTTATCTCACAGATAGTGTGATTATTTCATGAAAAATGATGTCCTATTTCTTCCTTAATCCCTTGCAGTGTTCTTCTTCTCAGCTACATAATTCTGTAATGTAATTTTTCTCAACTATCGGTATGTTATAATTACCAATACTATTTATTTCTGGTTTATTCTAATAGTTATCTAATAGGTCATTAAAAAATAGAAGAGTGTTTTTATCTGTATTTCTGTATTTGTTGTTACTTCTCTTTGCATCACATAGATCTTCTCTCTGAGAACAGTTCAATTTAACATTTTTCAGGACAGTTGTTTAAGTATGAGTTTCTTTATACCTTGTTTGTTTGAGAAAGTTTCTTTTTCTGCTCCTCTCTAATGAATACTTGACTGGTTATAGAATTCTCAGAAGAAATTTTTTAAATGTCTACACTAAGTATTTCATGCTAAAACTTGTTTACAAGAAAAGTTCATTTTAGTTTCAGATGCGAAGTCTACTATAAGTCTAAACATCTTAACTTGTTTCTCTGTAAATAGTTTTTGTTTTTCCTTTTCTGATTTCTTTCAAAAGTTTTACTTTTGGTATTCTACAAATTGAGTATGAAGTGTACGAAGGATGATGTCTTTGAAATTGTTCCATGAGTTTCTCTTTTCTTTTTGTTTTTTGTCTTTCAGTTTGGATATTTCAATATACCCATCTTCAATCTTACTTATGAATTTCTTTGCTATGGCTATGTTTCTTGCGGGTTCATCCAGGATAGTCTCAGATGTCTCTACCCCTTTCCATGAGAGGATCAATCCAAGGGACTTGTGTATGGGACAGAACCACTCAGCCTGGATCTTCATGCTTAGATTCTCCTTTTGTTTTGTGTTTCTCTGCTCATGATCTGTTTTTTTCTACTCCATTCTTTTAAAAGGTTTAAGTTATTCTACATTTCCTACCTGACAATTTTAAATACCATTTCCACATGTAAGCCTTACATGATTTTTTTTTCTTTGTTTCTCCTATTTTAGATGTCTCATAACTTTTGTTGAAATCTGGACATCATGTATTGAGCTGAAGTAGTATGTAGTAGCTGACATGTAAAGCTATTTATTATGAAGGGTGTCCGTGTAAATCTAGCTAGTAGCTACAGTACATCAAAAGCCTCTGATTCCTTCATCATCCTTGTTCATTTCTGTTCTTACCTGTTGTCTCTGTCTTCTCTTAGAATGCCACCTTAAATAGAGACTATAATGATTAGTATTCACAGTCACAATTCAAGGTTCTCCTGAAAGAGTACTCTGAGTGTGGTATAGCGTGAAGGTACACAGTCTGTAATCTTTCTTTTCCATTTTTGTTTTTTTATTTGAAATGAATCCCTAGGCTTGGGATTTTAGCCCACCATCATTAGTGTGAAACACAGGACAACAAAATGGCTCATGTTTTTTATCTAGAAGGAAAATCTCCTCTTTGTGACATACTCATCTTTGGAGATCACACCTATGTCACGGTGAGTATTCAGGAAATAGTAAATATGTTTACTTCTCATCTTCCCCTGCTTGATACTCCAGGGAATATTTCCTGGATCATCAACTTAAAACCCACAGGAGGTTCTGGGTGGTTAGTCCCTGAGATCTGTTGGTGGCTGGGATATGAGATACGAGCTTTTCATAGCCAGCCACAGTCAGTCTGTCTCAGGTCTTCAAACTGCTTTATAAGTGGTCTAGGATTTTACAGTGTTAGCAGCTTCCCTTACAGGTTTGGTGATTTTGGCTGTGACTTTTCTGTTTCTCCCGTCTCTCTCATTGGGGCGGCACTTCACTGTCACTTCAATCCTCTGATTGCTCTAAGAAAAGTTGTTGATTTTCAGTGTGTAAGACATATTTTTTTTCTCTTGGTAAGGATGAAAGTGATGATATCTAGGCTGCTTCCATGTCAGTGCTGTAACCAGAGATCTTGCCTTTGTTTATAAAACCCATTGCACAGGATATAAAAATCCAAGTTGACAGGTTTTTTTTTTTTTTCCTCCCAGTGCTTTAAAATTGTTGTTGTGTTGTCCTTACTCTTGAATTGTTTCCCATGAGAAATAGGCTCTCATTCTTATCTCGGGACATATAAGGTGAAATAAAACAGGCAGAATCTGAGAAAAGAAAGGAAAAGCTCTAAAATCACAAAATACACTTATTTAAAGATGGATTGCCACATCTGATACAAGAAATGTGGGACGATATGTTACTTTGGGGACAAGAAATCTGTCAGATTAGCTGCTAGGCTTCTGATGGTTTTGTTACCTTAGATATATTTAGGGTCCCAGAACCAAGTTGGGAATGAGGTTTAAAAACTCACATGATTTCATGTATAGAAAGATGAGAGTCTGTTCCTTTGGAAGGTAGTACACCTTTCAATAAAAAGTGAAAGTATGAAATAAAAAATCGGTCAATATTAGAAGGAGTCATAACAGATTTAGTGCTCAAGCTCTGAGCTCAAGGACACAACAGGAAACCTGTTAGACATGGTAGAGGTATGGACAACTCTGATGTTTCCAACACAGGAAAAGCAGCATTGTATATAATAGGCATAAATTTAATGAACACTTAATCATTCTTGAAGTTTTCAGAAGAAGCAAAAGTACCTCACCAAATGTAAGGTTCTATATTTCACATACTTGTATATGAAATAGTATCCATTTTTATCAATAAATAAAAGTACTGAATTTCAGGATTAAGAAAACTAGTAGAAACATATCCGTGCTTACTCCTCAGATTAGGATAATCAAAGACTGTATATAACCTATTTAGTGTTACCATGAGTGACTATTTTATCAATGAGTATAGTTAACAAACAGAATTTACGCATTCAGTGTTGAATTTGCTGTAACATTTTTCTTGATATCAAGGGAAATTTGATATAATCTTCAGCCTTGAAAAATATACACTTTGAATGGTGACTTGACAGAGGAAACATCAACATTTTAGTAACATAAACACATATTAGAGCAAATGGCCAGAAATGTGGTATTCTAGTTTTCTTACCAGTGCTGTGATAAAACACTCTGAGAGTATGCATACTTGACAGTTAAGGTGAGCTAGATCACATGGATATGGTTTAGAAAAACAGAAAGTAGACAAATAGAGTAAGAAAAGATGCCAAGGAAGACAGGGAAGAGCAGATAAAAGGACACATGTGGCATGTAAATGGGAAGAAGAGTAGGGTGAGGACTGGGCTACAAAGAAGAGCAGAGGAGGAAAGGAGAATGGAGGAGATGAACTATGACTCATTTTGAAAATGCCATGATGGTATTTTTATGAGTATATTTTCAAAATTATAATTAGCTTAAAAATGTATTACACCAATGAAGAACAAACATTATAATATATATTCTACTTTATGGAGGTATCAAAGGAAGAAATAAGCAGCAGTGGATATGAAGACAAATGATTTAAGCACTAAAATAGAGTAGGCGATCCATGCTTGTACTCAATGGACAATTTTACTCTTCTGTCAAATGTTCTTTTTAAAATTATTTTAATCATTTTTGCATTATATTAATTAAGTATAATTACATCATTACACTCCTCTCTCCTTTTCCTCCAATCCTTCCCATGTCCCACCCTTAACTCCCTCTCAAATTTGTGAATTGTTTTTACCTTTGCTATTGTAGTGTGAGCACACACACACAGCCTAATAAGCACATTTAGTGTTGTTTGTATGTATTGTATGTAATTTCAGGGCTGATAAATTAATATTAGATAACTGATTAGGGTCCTCATTCCCAGGGAAGACTAATTCTTCTTCTCTTAGCAGTCATTAGTTGTATGTAGCTCTTTTTCTAAGTGTGGGTCCCTGTGGTATTTTCTCTTTCCATGTCAGCATATCTATAGATGTTGTCCCCTTTCAGATATTCTTTAGGCAGTCATGTTGTTGATCATGGGTGCAGCATCTGCTTCATTTTTAGGAGACACAATCTTGCAGTAGACTCCTTGGTTGTATAGCACTTAACAATCTTTCCTTTTCCATTGTCACAATGTTTCCTGACCCAAGTGCAGGATTTATGTGGTAGATGTATCCATTGGTGCTGAACACTGCAGAATCAGTTGTTGTATGCATTTTGACCAGTTGCATAATAATCTTTGACTTCTGCAAAGAGAAACTTCTTTAATGAGGGGTGACAGCTAAACTAATTGTGGGTGTAAAAATCAGTCTTTACAGTTCAGTTAAGAATTGTACTGGTTTAGTAAAATGACCCGCAACAAATTTTTAACCATCTATTTATTCTGTATATATCACCACTTAGAAAAATAGCCATTCAAGATATATTGCTTTTTTAAAAGAGGAATTTGTATCCTAGAAAAGCAGATTAAGGTAAAAGCTAAATATAAGGGGGTGTATTCTATAAAAAAGAGAGTCACAGGCCATTTTCATGGTGTAAAAGAAATCTTTTTGAGGGATGAGGAAGAAAAGATAGTATGATTAGAACAGACAAAGAAGTAATGAATTCGTGACCATCTAGTCTTCTCTGTGTCCAGACATCATTTGAACACCTGTGCTCTCCATGGTATGTTACTACTTACGATTGCCTTTGCTCCTCCTTTCCTTTTCTGTTCAATGACTATGTCAAAAAAGAGGGTTTACAGTGAAAATGTAAATGATAATCTGCTACAAAGAAAATAACCGTGTAAACATACAATGAAAAACAAACACAGATAGTGTTATCGACATGGTTGCCTTGAAAAGCAGAGGAAAATAAGAATTGAAATTGTGCCAAAAATATAAAAAATACACATATATACACACATATATATATACATATGTGTGTCTATCTATATACACATATCTATACATATATACACATATATGTATATGTATACATACGTACATGTATATACATATACATATATATGTATATATATGCATGCATATGCATACATACATACATATATACATATACGTATATGTATACATATACATATGTGTGTGTCACTGAATCAAAAATTAAGCCAACCACACCTGGAGTATCAGGATTCACCTAACACTATTATGTAGATAATTATAATTTTTCAGATCACATTCTAACCCATCTACAATTAGATCCTCTATCAGTCTATTGAATTGAAGTCAGACTCCATATACTTTCAAGACAAAACTTCTTCCTTCTAAAGTGGCTCATATATGAGACAAGGCTCCTCAAAGACACTGAATTCATGTGCAATTCCTCTTACTGGGAATATAAATCCACCTGCATCTTTCTCAATGAGGTATGAATGAAAATGATGTAATGAAGTGACCTCATAATGTGCTTTATAACAAGAGTCTCAACTCAGGACATGTAATCATTCATTGTTTTCAGTCACACATTTCTTGTGTTATACCCACCAATTTACTGTAAAGAAGTATATCCCATTAGGATTGTTGGGGACCCACAGTGCCAGAGCACAGGGAAAGCCTATTTCATGCTTCTTTACTGTTAATGTTTTGGGGATTACTATAACTTTCTCTGGATTTCCCTTTTCCAGTTAAAAACTTTCAAATACTTAAAGAACTGAATTGCCTTGGAGACAATTACTGATGTAAAAGCTCATCTGAATGACCACCTGTTTTGTTAAAATCTTCCATTATAGATGGTCTCAAGAATAAATGCCAAGTACTGTGATGCACCACAAACATAGAAGGACCCGAGGAGGTGTCTGTTCTTTTGAATCTTCATTTCTCTTTTAACTGGTCTCCAAGTTTCCTTGTGATTATTGTAACAGCTACATCAGAATCCCAGCATTGTCTTACCAAAGGTTTGTGATCAAAACAAACAAACAAATAACAACAATATTAAAGAGGAAAAAAATCCATAGACTTGAGAGATGGATATGCAGTTGAGAGCACTTGCTGATCTTACATAGGACATGAACTTGGTTCCTAGCACCCATGCTGGGTGGCTCACAACTTCCTGTGACTCTAGTCCCAGGGTATCTTATGTTCTTTTCTAAGAACTAGAACATAAGAAGGAATATACACAGAAAAACAAACATAACAGGGGAATAGACACACACACACACACACACACACACACACACACTCTTAAATTTCTCTATTTCCTATATGAGTTGCTGGTTTTATTTCTAGCTGTGAAATTAATGCACAATATAACAATAACAGCATGGCATTTTCAGAATTACTTAGTTTTTATTCCTCATCCTTCCCAGCTACCCTTAGTCTTCTCTCCTCTTTCTCAATTGTATGCAACGACCCTCAGTGTTTCCTGTTCCATTCCCATTAGTTATTTATTGAGAACCTTGGCTCCCTATAATAAATAGATTATTATACATTATTATTCAGGTTAAAACTCTCTTTTTATTTCTACTAAGTTGTTTGGCCATGAGTAAGGTATTATTTTTTTCTGTCTAATCTCTAATGAAAATAATGATGTCTAACTTTTAGGATTACTTTGTATAAATCAGATAGAATAGACCCCAGCATACAGCAATATCACCAAGGTGTTAAACTTTTCCTATTTTACTATAGAACCCTAGGTGCTCTTACTGCCTCACTTCAACAAAATATTTCATGAGGCAACTTATAAATCAATCTCTTCTCTTATACCAATAAAGCCATGTCTATAAAACAGGTAATGAAAATAAAATATAAAACTTGAATTCATGCATATTCATTTCTTGAATGCTTATTTCTCTTTCTTCATCCTACCTACAAAGAATACCTATTTGTCAGGTTTAGGAACTCCATAGAGAAAAGATAATCAAAGAAGGCAAAAGTCATTGTTAGGCAGTAAGAGAGTTTGGAAAGCTGATCCTCTGAGCCCTGCAGTTGCAAAGATAACTAAGAATTGAAAGTGAAAGTAGATGGGAGGTCTCATAACCTCCTTCCTAGTGGGAAAGAGACTCCATAAATAAAATAACAATAAAAGGAGCAGAGCATGGATGTGTTTCTTTTTTATGGCCCTGAGAAGTCCTTCTGCAAAACATAGAGGTCTGGGATTGATGAAACCTGAAAGTATGACTCATGGTAATACTATGGACTTGTACAACACTGAGCTTTGGGACCTCCAGGGCCCAATAGAGAGAATGGTGGGATATGGAATAGTGAAGCCAGTTGATTGTCTGGTTGGAAATCTTTAGTTGCAGAAGTGCTCTGCCTGAAGATATGGATGTCGCTTCACAAAGGAAGATGGCATGGCAGATTAGGATAATGACCAGAAATAGCCCTGTAGATGTTAAAACAGCTTCTTGAGGCATCCAGAGCATCAAAGAACTGAGATGGGCTCAGGATGCTAACCAATCCAAGAAAATAAGTGCTACAGAACCCGATTGGGGCATCCAGCAGCAGAAACTAGTAACAGAAAATGCAGACATGGGTCACATGTGACTTTTCAAAGATGTGCCTGAGTGCGCACATTAAAGCTATTCTCACACCATGTTCCAAAAACACAGAAGAAAGACACAGAAGTGGAAAGATGCCTCCTTTCTCAATAGGCTAAAGGCTTTTTTTCAATTCTCATCCTCATAAAACTCTAAGAAAAGGAAGACTGTCTACATGGAATGTTTCCAAGACAAAAGGATTACACTAAGAGAAAAAAAAAATGAATGTTTCTGTTAAGCATTTTTAGTCTACATCCTGTCTACATGGTAGAACTACTGAACAAGACTGGGAGATTGTAAGAGAAGCAAGTATTTGTTCACTTAGTCATTCACTTGTCATTCACTATCTCTGGTGTATTACCATGGCAAATTCAATGTATTTATTTCTCATAGTTGTACTTAGCTTTCAGATTCACTTTGCTTTTAGTAATAAACTAAAATGGCAGTGCTTTTATAACTTTTCCAGGGATCAAGATGTTTGATTCTTATTTAGTAAATGGAAACCAAGACTCTAACAGCCAGTAAAACACTGTGAGAGAGAGTGAATGTAGGACTTTCAGTTTGATGCCTGCCAAGACAGAAAATGAACCAAGGTGGCAGTTCAAAAAGAAAACTTTAGAATTGGAATCTTTCACCTGTACAGGTTCTGTGGAACTCATATTCAGGCTGCAGAAGATTCTGGAGGTCCTGGAAAATGGATATGAGTCCCACAGAATCTGATTTGGTGAGAGGTCCAGTTCTGTGATTTGATATTTGTTATATTATGTTCTTCTATTGACTGTGTCTCCAATGAATTTGTACCTTGTGTTCTTGCAAGGAAAGAAGGTCTGAAATAACTCAGTGTATTATTTTCCAGCAAAGGCTGGTGGTAGCTAATCAACACTGAAATGTGAAAACTCTTTTTAAAGCAACTTAAATTTCCAATGCTTAAACTATAGTTCTTAGTCAAAATATGGAATCAGTTATATGTGATTATCATTGATTATTACAAATAAATTCTACTAAATCTGCTAGATATGTGATTTGAAACATAATAGCTACATATGAGAATACCTTAGACCCAGCAAGTTAGTTTTCACAGTATAGTTTGAGGTTAGAATAGTCCAAATGAATTGTTACAGTAAGTAAATATAACATTATTGACAATGTAGAAAATGTTGGAAGTAATCTCATATGTTGCACATGCATGCAGCAAGTCATAAACATAAAAACATTATATATGTGTGTGTGTATGTATGTATGAATTCATCTATCTATGTATATATGTATGCATTTATACATAGTATATATTAATATATTTTAAAATGTGTATCCTCTTATATTTGTAAAAAGTACATATGTACATATAGAATAATATAGGGAAATTAAGATTATATGAGCAAGTGTGTTTTCTCTTTATCTGTATGTTGGGGATACATATGGACTTAGAATAGTAGACAGACCAGGACACAGGATATCCAAGTGTTACAAAGAAATGTAAAATTACCATCAATTTTTAGTTCCTTTAAACTAGTCTTAAACTAAAGTTACAAATTTAAGGGGACAGAAAATTTAAAATTAGCAAACAACTTTTTCAAACCTACACAGAGCAACGTACTTGAGGTTTCTGCAATATACAGCTATACAAAATGTGTGCATGTCTGAGATAAACATTGATGAGTTCGGTTCCAAGCTAGCACCTACTGTGATGAGATGAGCCTAGGATATGCCCAGTCATCTAATCTTCCAATCTAATAAAGATCTTTGTCATTAAAAGCTAGATTAACATAAAGGTCAAGTGTGAGGAAGTAAGGGCACAGATAGGAAAGAAAGTGGGAACAGGACTGAGCTCTGACTGTGTGTCCTACTCAGCACTACAGAAAAGGGCTTCCATTTGCCAAGTTATTCTATCCTGATAAACATCTAAGATATGACTTAATTGGTAAGTTTGCCTGAAGTTTGTCTCCATATTTGGGTGATAAAATTTGGTCCAAAGTGACTTCTATATATAGAACCATTCTTGAAACATTTTGTTGTAACTACAAAACTGAGACTTATCCAATCAGAGAAGCTAACGCCCCAATGAGGACCAGACTGAAGGTTGTGAAATTGTACCTAAATAAAGTAAATGCTGAAATTTACCAATCAGGTAATCTCCTGTCTTTCTGGTTATAGTCCACCATCTTTAGGTAAGAAATCATTTCACAGTCATGGATCTGGAATAATGCTTTTCTTGAATAAGTAAGCTTTGGTAAATTTAACTGGTCTCATATTTGAAAAATATAACATCCCTAATAAGTACATATTATATACATATATATGTATATGTACATATATATGATATGTATATATGTATATATAAAAGGAATTTATTAGAATGGTTTACAGGCTATAGTCCAATGGAGCTACTACAATAATGGTTGTCCATCAATGGAAGATCCAAGAATCTCATAGCTGTTTAGTGCATAAGGCTGAATGTCATCCTGAAGAAATAGGCTTGAATGCTAGTGAATGAATGGCCATACCAGTGAGAGGAAGCAGGCAAAGTGCAAGCTTTCCTCTTTTTTGTGCTTTAAATAGGCTACCAGCAGAAGGTGTGGTCTAGATTAAACATGGATCTTCCCACCCCAAGAGACCTGGATTAAAATCAGACTTCTCTCTTAAATGCTTTACTTAAGAAAAAAAAATATCCTTCACACATGTATCCAGCCACTTAGGTTTTAGTTAATTCTACCTGTACTCAAGTTGACAACCACGAGTAGGCATGATAGTTCTTCATTCAATATGATCTTTTCTAGTTCCATCAATTTACCTGGAAAAGTTCATGGTTTAGTGTTTTTTTGTTTTTTAAGAGCTGACTAGTATTCCATAATATATCAGTTCTGCATTTCATTATCTAGATAATGAAATCTATTTGTCAGTTGTAGGACATCCAAGTTGTTTCCATTTCCTACTACTTGTGAATAGAGCAGCAGTGAACATGGCTGGGCAGTTATCTGAGGAGTAAGATGTTGAATATACAACTACTAATTCACTAAACTATTGGAATTCCTAACAACAATCTATAAAATTTATACTTATATAAATTTTAAACTTATATCAACAGATAGATGTAGTCTTCTCCCATCATCAGGGAAACTTCTCTTTGCAAAAGATGTTAACCATTACAGAAAACCAAAACCGATCAAAATACAGAGCCGAGTCCAGTCCCAATAAATACATCCACAGAACACTCTCATACCCAAAACTCTGGACAAAATGCAGAAGAGGGGGTTCAAATATTATAAGAACCAAAGGATCAAGGAGTTTGCTGTGAGATTTTGTCTCCTAGTAATAACAGAAGCCACAACCTTCAACATTACTGTTGAAACATGAGCTTAACAAGGATAACACCAATGAACATGTCAAAAGTACATGAGAAAAAGCCTGGGACTCCTCAACCTTAGACAAAGAACTATAGACAACTGAGGAAAGGTGGGAGTTGGAGAGACATTCCTCCTTAGCGTAGAACACATCAATTGGTTGTCCAGCACCAAACAGTCAGTCCCGAAAACAGACAAACCAATAAGTAACCTTATATAGACCAGGAGGTTATACTTAGAAAAAATATATATATATACATATATATATAATAAAAATTAATGAAAAGAGGCCATGAACTTGAAAGAGAGAAAAATGGTGTATGGGAGTTTCAAGGGAGGAAAGACAAGGAAGAAATGTTTTAAATTGTATTATAATTAATTAAATTATTCATTAGTTAGTTAATAATAAACTAATTACTAACCATTGAATAATTTTAAAAATGAAAATGTTGTATTAAAGGTAAAGCAGCCCAAATAGTGCTTTGTGCTCCACTTCAGTTACAACACTTAGAGGGGAGTATAGACATGCTTCCTGCTTTGATGCAGTAGAAATCTCTATCAATTACCTCCCTTTCATTCCTTCCTTCTCATTATCTCCTACAATAATTCCAGTTGTTTCACCTACCTAAGAAAAATTAAGATAATATGAATTTACACTAACATGTGCATATTTGTCCTCATTCACTAAGAATGAATGGAATCTGTCAAGGTACAGTTATTAAAGAGAGTCATTTCCTAAGTCATATCCACTTAAAATTTCACAGAACAATTATGAGATAATACATACCTCTATCTGATTAAATTATTTATTAAAGATAAAAAGGGTACTAACTTTGATTATCAAAAGATTCATATATTTCAAGTTCCAAATGCTTTCTAGCTGGATTTTATTTTAAATACAAGTTTCCTCCTAATGGCATTTCCCTGTTATCAGTGCTGAGGTAAACCCAAAAATAGCAAAGGGGTACAGACTCAAAATAGCAGGAACTGAGAAGATCAGTGTAATCAGCAAATTAGGGCTATGTACAAATCATGCAATTGGCATCACGGGAGCAGGAAGGGCCACACCATGTGGAGAAGAGAACACTCGACGTTGATAACTTTGATTAGCATTAACATTGATCGCATAATTCACTTACTTCCAGGATGTTTCATGATGCTAATAAATAAAAGATGACAGTCTTTAAGAATGGTGGCCTCTATAGTATTGTAGTAAGAGATTAACTGTGAAGTTGGGATGTTATTTATTTCACCTGCATTCTCTTTATAGAGCTTTGGTTGCAAAGTCCCCAAAGGAAGATTGAGTTACAGCAAGAGATTAATTCAAAATCGAGCCTCACCTTCAGAGCTATTTCTTCTCTCCAGAATATTCAAAATACTTAAGAAACTGCTCTGTTCTTAAATTACAGGGTCTAATCATAAACCTAACTATTTGTCTCTTTCCATTACTTCCACCTCTTAGTTTTATATTCTCATTCTTTGAGCCAGCTAGTATTGACATGGCTGATAAAAACTATAAGAAAGTACAGGATCTCAGTGTTAAAAGTCAACTTCTAGTGAACTAATATGACAGCAATCCAATAAATGAACAGGCCTTTCATATTCCATACAAACTCCAAGTTCCTAGGAAACTCCCAGTTAACTGGGACTTGTCTCTTCCACTTCTATCTTTGGACAACCTTTTAAATATGTTTTGCTTAGCAAGTTGAAATGTGTTCCCTAGAGCTTCTACTTTTTTTATCTTTACTCTTAATGTGAAGTTAAATGATCATATTAGGTAACATTCACATTGCTTTCTGTGTCTCAACTTACTCTACACTTTAGGCCCATGAGCTTATCTCAGAGAAATCAATAGCAAGGTACTACTGAGCCCATTTTTAGATGAGGAAGCAGAAATAAAAAGGAATTAATTTTTAAAAAGGAAAGCAAACCAAAAGCAAGCAGAATTGAATTGGTGACCAAATACACAGCCCCAGAGCCAATGTACTTAATGAGAAATTCCTACTTTTTGCTACCTTTTAACATCCACTTAAAACAGAATTCTACTTTTGACAAAAGAGCCTCACTCCTTTGTTTCATATGTTTAAACCATAAAATTATTGTGATATGTTCATAAATATACGTGTGTGTGCACACATGTGTATTCATCTATACACAAGGAGACATCAATCAATATTCTGCTGAAATACCGAGTATGGCTAGTAATTGAGTAGTGTAATGTGATTATCTACTAGCAATGTAACACTGCCAGTTGATTTAATGATTAAAGTTTAATCCTCTGTCTTCTTTTATTTTAAAAGTACCTATAATGGCATGTGTGTCATACAGGAGATTTCTAAGTCTACAATGAGTGTCTTGAGACATTACCAAACATGTTAGCAGCATGCTTTAAGTATTACCTAACACTGCTAATACTAGCAATAGAGAGTACAATTCTAGCACAGTGCCTGGTCCTTCATAGATATGCTATTTCCATTTATTTCACTACATTATTTGCTGATTTTACACATGTTTTATAACATCCAAGAGAATAGGTAATATGAACATATAAGTTAAGGCATACACAAGGGATGAACACTTCAGATACTCTGAGTGAACTTTGTGATGTTCTCCAATGAATTCCAATTTTCTGTCATTTGAGTTTAATTTATCCAAGTTCCTATCAATTGGAGGAATTTATAAACTCAGATTAGATATACATTCCCTTTTATTCCCTTTATATCTAATATTTATTAGATATACATTTTCTTTCTTTTGTGGTGGAGTCAGGAATTCAGCCAACCTCCTTTGACAACTATGTAAAGCTACAACAGATACACTATATTTTAACAGTCTTAATCTTTCCAAAGCAATACTATGAGGTATATTCTTTTGGCCCATGAAGAATCCAAGAAAAGAATTGGGAGAGGTTTTACCAAGTAATTAGAAAATGACTCGATTAGATTTTATATGGATTAACTTCAAAGCTAGATTCTGAGCTGTGGGCTTTAACATGTGCATCTGTCATCAATGAAGCCATTCACTGTGATAATCTTAGAATTCTAGAGGCTGATTCTGACACTTGGCTTCACTCTAGAAGTAGTAGGAGTTCAGTTACATGTACAATCTGCCTGCTGCTCCAAAAGCCTAGAGGTACACAGTTTGCATATCTAAGAATAAAGATGCAGCAAAATCCATTACAGAATAAAAATTCAATGTGTGTTGGAGTGCTTATATCCTCATTAAACAGATGAGCATTTTTCTTATCCATTGGGAAAGGTCAGCTTTCTGGCCTTAAAGATGAATTGGACCATAGGGCAGTTGAATTTGGTGAGCTAGCCAAGGTGCTAAATGATACAAACTTGATCATGACCTGCCTCCTCTTTCACTCTCCCATCCCCAAATATTCAAGAGTGGAAATAATCAACCTTTAGAGACTCCAAATAACAATTTTCAGGCCAAATTAAATGAAGTTAAAAGGCTTCTCAGTAGCTCCCAAATATACATAAATTACAAACATATATTAGAAGGATACTGAAAGTTAATTGGCTGATACTTCAAAAAATTTACAAAAAAAGTACAACTTGATTAGAGATTTCTGTATGCCTGATAGGCAAGTACTTGGATCTATTTACAGAATATTGTGGTCAGATACATCATGTACACAGGCACGAATATGCCCACGTATCCACACATCCCAGTGTCTGTGTGTGTGTGTGTGTGTGTGTGGGAGAGAGAGAGAGAGAGAGAGAGAGAGAAGAGACATTAAATGGATAGTCTTCTGAAGGCAAGTAGTTGTCACGTTCCTCTAAAACTAGTGTTTAAATATGCACTGAGTCGATCCCCTCTGAGGTTTGTAATCACTCCCTTATATTTGACACAGGCATGTACTTAGATGTTCTTTTGTATCTGTATACTCTCTGGTGATGCCATTAATGCTGCATAAAACACCATGAAATACCAAGAGATCAAACCAAGTAGCAATTACTGAAAACATTTTTCGGATATCTCCCTCGATTTTTCTTTGGGGAGTGCTAACTCAGTAAGTGTTCACTATACATAAACAAAACACTGGCTATAACTCCATGAAGAACTCATAGCCTTTTCTGAAGTGTTTTGCTTTGTTTGACAAAATAGTCTTCGGGGGAAACTCTAATGGACAAAAGCTAAAAAGCCAAAGAAGAAAACTGATCCATTTGAAAAAGAAGAGGAGGCTGCAGAGAGAAGTGAAAAATATGCTGGTGCTCACTCAAAAAGTGCTGACTTCCTCTGCAGGTTATGTGCTACAGGTGCACCTTATCCCACAAAGAGACGTAATTACAAAGCAAAGAACCTGGCCTCCTCTACCCTTGTAGAAGTAATGGTGAGGCTAACTTCAGTGGGAGTCCCTCTGTCTAATTTCCGGCATTGCAGTTTTGTCAGTAGCCCAGGGTACAATCAAACCTCATTACCTCAGACCTCACTAATTCTGAATTTACAGGAATTCAGATACGCTTAAGCATTGATTCTTGCTGAGCTAAAAAGCTCTAGATACTTTCTTCTTTTGTGACTATAAGGGCCTTATTCACAGAACCAATATAGTCAAACTTTGTAGCAGTTATGTCAACAAAGGGCTTGCTACTTAGAGTTCTGTTACTGTGTTTGAATCCCAGTTTGGCACAGGAAATTATTACTATAAGAAGTAGGAATGTTATGTAGGACTAGTTATTTCAAGTTAAAAAATGCGTTATCTGAGGAATAGAGCTGAATACAACACATGGTAAAATTAATGTCGAGGTTAGGTATGGGAATTGTAAATAATTTTAGATTTTGCATGGATTTTCTAGGGTTTTTTTGGTCTTACAATAGAAGTTATATTATAAAATTTTCAGAAATAAATTTTGAAAGTTGTAAAATAGTGGCCACATATATGTTATTGTATGAATGCAGTACCTGAGCCACTCTTGTGTAAGCTCACTGATAACACACTATTATCTTGGTTTTATAATAAAGCAAAATATAAGACAAGAGTACTTCCTTATTAGTGGCATACTATGAATGAGTTTATTAAGTGTGTCTTTATTTTGTAAAAGGTGTTAATGGAAAATGATATGACTTGGTCAAGTAAACAATGGTTGGGTACAAGAGCAGCATGATCTTTTCTCAGGGAAGCAACTGGCTGTTTTTCTCTTTTATTTCCTAGTTTATTACTCAGTAGCTCCTGCTATATTTGTTTTTTCACTCTACTCCCAACTAGAAAGCTAAATGTTTCCTGTTTATTTTCCTATTTGAGTCATTGATAAGGGGACCTGAAACCCTCATCCTTTAACTCCCAGTAGCTTTTCCATCTTGATTTGGTGGGTAAGAGTCTACAGGGACAAAGGTACACCTTTTTAGTATAATATGTGATTCTGAATGATACCAGTAACACCTCCAAATAATAGACAGTCTATATAGGCAGTCCATATTTAACAACAGAAACATCTAGAGGGAAGTGATTACTCCTCTCTCCCTACCCCTACTTTTCTCCTCTTCCACCTCCTCTATTCCTCTTCCTTTTCTTCCTCAGCACCTATGAACTTAGTTGGTTGTTCTGTTTAGAAATCACTGTTTGATGCTTCTCCTAATGTAATCTGGCACAGTAGGTGGTCAGTATGCTGTTAGTAGCATATACATAGCGTTTTCATGTCTAGAACCTTCTAGGGACGATCACCAGTGCTGTGATAACCAAGCTCATAGTTGATTTGTATTGGTCCCTAATTGTTTTAGAGTGTCTATCTTGGATATGTTTCAGAAAAGTGTGTTACATATCAGTATCAGTGCACTGAGTTTGAAAAATAGACTTTCATTGCTAGTAGTTTGAAAAACACTGGCTTATATGTATCTTGGTGTAATGGTGTCTGAGAAGACTGCCCACAATAGTAATGGGTGGACATAATTTGGTATGTACTAAACAATAGGTACCATGAGCAAATGGGTCCTGTCAGATTTATTCTCCAGTGTATTACTAGCAACAGTGACAATTTAGAGTATGTGTTTGAAATTAAATAATCCCTGACTCAGTAAATATATAAATAAATTATGAGTGTTTGTGATTACAGAATTGTGACTCCCTGTATCAGAATATATTCTTGAATATAACTAAAATCAGCATAATGTAATGAATGTTCTCAGTACCACATCCAACTGATGCATAGTCTATGTAACACTCAATCTATATTAAAGTCCCAAAGGTCCAAGCAAAAAGACAACCACCTATATTCAGTTGTGAATATGTCCTGATATTTTAAGAACCCGATTGTACATGAAGCTCTCAATTGCACTAGCAGAATTTGAGGAGTATTTTATCTTGTTTTCAAGAAACCTTCCCTGACCTCTTCATCAATTTGCCCAATTACAGCGCACAGCACTGTGGAAGGAACTGAATTGGCATCTTACAGGATCTCCCACTGAGTTGTAAGGTACATGTCACATGTCCCAGCCCTAGGACACTTGACAGAGACTGAGAAAATTATAGTTGATTGAATGAATGCTTACCATATCTTATTAAGTAGGCTTGATGCTTTCTGTGCCAAATCACACAGTAATTAAACAAGCAAGGTAATTTGAGCACTGCAAGTTGAGCACTGGCAGTCAGCATTCATCTCTCTCTCTCTCTCTCTCTCTCTCTCTCTCTCTCCTCTCTCTCTCTTCTCTCTCTATATTTTCTGACTGCAGGTGCAGTGTGATCAGCCACTTCGTGTTACTGATACTATGACTTTTCCTCCATGATAGACTATGTCCTCAAACTGGGAGGCAAAGTAAACATTTCCTTTCATAAGCTGCTTTTGTCAAGACAAGCAGAAAATTAACTAGGATGGTTATTATTCTACTTAACGGAATCCAAAACTTTAGCTTCATGGGTGGCCCAATTTGGTAGATTGCTATGATCTCTTAAGGCATGAGATCTAAAACTCCTTTCTCCAGCATAAGCATGACAGACAAAGCAAAAATGTTATGAACAGACCACAGCAACATTTCAGTAGAGGCCATTCCCAGATCAAACAATGAGCCTTTCATATCATCCTTGGGAAGAACATTCACAGCAGCTGATCAGTCAACAGTCATGAATTAGAAAAAAACAATGCAACAGCAGAAAGTCTTATGCCACTGTAGCAAATGAAAGAGCTAGACAGAATTTCATGATTCTTGACTTGGAATTAGAAATATCAGAGCTTTGTAGTGTGTCTTTCATATTAGTCGGTTTTTATTCTCTTCATTTATATTCTAATTGAATATCACTTCTAACTTTTGCAAGCATGAACAGACTCTTACCAGAGACCCCAAATAAATCATTTTGTAGAGTATTCCCATGAATAGTTGTAAAAATGCAATGAACTCCAACATCAAATCAATCTAATTCTATGGGATCCTTATTATAAACATTGAACATTTGTAGTTATTTAGACTAGAGTACCTTAGTCATTAAAGCTGCATTTCAAGAAATAGTTTTAGGACATTCTATTGAATAGAACCATTCTAGGAACTTTGGATTACAGAATTCAAAGCCAGTTAAAAAGCAGCCTCTATTTAACATTGTGTTTCTTAATATTATTGCATTTGATATGCTTTGGCTATTGCTATTTAAACCTGTCTATTGGAATAAATATGAATATTGCCCCCTTCCATTTGCAAAAATTTTCTAATGTGGTCAAGAAATTATGGAAACCTTAATGTTTCATTGAACACTACTCTTGATATTTATTTTTCCCTTTGAGGTCCTGGAATGCATGGTACATGATTGTGCATTTCAACACTTCTCTTTCCTGCTAGGTGAAATGTGGATATGCACTCTATCGTCCTAAGCTCTATTTCACACTTCTTCCCCTTTTCACTTCCTGCACTGATTCTTGTATTCCAAAATTCTTAAAAGGACGAACTTAAAACCTAGGCTTAGAGCTTTTGTATTTTAGTATTTAGCTGTGTGCCTATTATGTATTGTGTTACTGTTATTCTTTCATCTTTGAGGCAATAATATAATTACAACATTTCTCCCTTCCCTTTACTCACTTCAAACCTTTCCTTATACTCTTCCTTGCTCTCTTTCAAATCCATGACTTATTTATTTATTTATTTATTTATTTAATTTATTTTTGTTATATACCTTTAGGCATATATATATATATATATATATATATATATATATATATATATTCATATTCCTAAATAAAACCTGTTCAGTCTGTGTATTGCTACTTTTATGCATGTTTTTAGGACTGACTATTTGCTACTGGATAAGCAACTGGATCGCTCTTCCCTGGAGAACAGTACTCTCAGCATTCCTTATTTGCCTCTATTTCTTTGTATAGTATTGAAGCCTCGTGAGGTTTGCCCAGGCCACTTTGGCATGTCTATTGGGCTCTTCCTTACATTTTAGACACTGAAAATACATGATTCCTGTGGAAAGTCCCAACGTGCACATTCCATTTCTCCATAGTCCAGTACAACTGAGGGACATGTATAATTTACCATCAGCCAGCCAGGTATTTTCTCCGGATAAATTGAGATTTTAAAAATTGTATTTAATTTCAATGTGTGTTGGGGGCAGTATATATATAGGCGCATGCTTGTCATAACACATGTGTGCAAGTCAGAGGACAACTTTTAAGAGTAAGTTATATAGTTCCACTGTGGGTTCCTGGATCATCTCTGATCACCAGTCTTGTGCAGCCAACACTCTTAACAGCTGAGCCAATTAGTCAATTCTACATGAACCCTTGAGAACATGGCAGACACTGGTTACATAATGAATATTGGACTGTAGGTGGGATATATTGTCCAGGATATTCTTGCTGCCTGGACTTTCTCAGTTACCTTCTGATTCCAACTAACCCTTTGAGCTACTCAAGTCTCTCAAATAACTTGTGGATTTCCTTAAACAGAATCTTTTTGTTAACTGCGTGCAAGTACCCCCATAGTCTAGCAACCTTGAAGAGAATCAGCTTGCAAATGCTCACTGATGCTAGATGTACCAAGCAGTGAGATGCATTTTCAATGCAATTAGCTCTGTGCTGAGGCTCACAGAGACATCAGACTAACTCTATTCCAGATGTACATAATAACATCTATTTAATCATATGCTCTTCCACTGCAGACTGTATGCTTCAGCTTAGAATTTTCCCTTTTTCAGAAGAGTCTTCTTCAGATATTATCACAGTTTCTCCAGATGTTTATCAAGCATGCACTCCCATTATAATCTGCTTCCAACTGCAAGCAGCTCTGTCTTTGCTGATGCTCAGCTGTATTATGATGTGGGTCACGGTCAACTCTCCACATTTCCACTATCTAATTATTGTTTATGGCTTTACTTTGGATCCCGTGCTTCAATTACCTATGCCATATTGAACAAACATGCAAGATTTCCCTCTATTTATTATATCTTCCATAAATTGCCCATATAAGATAATGGGTATAGCTAACACTTTTGTGACTTTCCAAATTCCCTAAATTTCTTGATAGCTTAAGTGCATAGGATGCACAACTGTGGGGCGTCAGTGTTGAATATTGGAAAAAATGATAGGTTTCTCCAGATTTCCAAGTTCATGTTTGTATAGTAAAATTAATTTCTCCCTTGGTAGATGTTTCCAGGACTGGAACATGGACCACTACAAAGTAATGTCATACTAGCCTCTCATTTTAATATTTCTAAGCATTTTCATTTGAAAGAAGAAAATCAGTCACCAAGGAAGTCAAATTTGTAAAGAGAAGTTCTATCGGCATATGGTGGTGGGGGTGTGATTTATTCCTTTGAAGGGATGGAGAAACATGGTTACACAGAACAAAGCTACGGCATCATCTACCCTATTTTTGAGATTCGTAAATACAAAACTGTGGTTTCCAGGAAGTCCCTAGGCTGCCTGTTATAAACAGTAATCAGTTGAGGCTGATTACTCAACTCTGGTCATTTTCATCTACAAACATATTCACAACTTTCTGGACAAATATGGATGGGCTGGCAAATTTAAATTTCAAATGAAAAAAATATCTTCCTGTAATGAGTTCACATACCTTTTATTTAGACTTCCAAATGCCAGCATAATGTGATTAGTTTTGATGTTGTTTCTTTCTACCAGTTATGAGAAATCACATCATCAATCACATTATCAAAATTAGATGTGGAGAGGGCCTCGCATGTCACCAGCACCCTCCCAAGTGCCAGTACAGACTTGTTTGAGCCAGTCTGCTGTACTTTTTAATATTTCCTTCAATCTAATAGTAAATATCCCCTGTGATCAAGCATCTACTATCTCCATGGTAATGGCATAAATATAAAGAATGAGCAGAGGTTCTCTTAAGAGGACACATCTATGTTTATTTTGATTTTTTTTTTCAATAAGGGAAGTTCATGGTGAGCTAAGAAATGAAGATAAATTCAGTATATTAGGATCTATAATTTCAATGATTACCAACCAGTGCTTATCACTAATGCTTGCAAAGGATTTCACATGCTTTCTGGAAATGGTATATATGCTGCAACACTGGCAAGGATTATATTCTCATAAAATTTTATTAGATGCTTTATGGGCTTTCAGTGTTTAATAAGCTACATATTATATACATGTTTACTCATACTTTTAAAATAAGTTTTTAGAGTTTATCAAATACTTTTAATTTGCTAAATAAAATCCGTGTTTTCTTTTCCAAGCTGTCTTTGAACCCAGTCAGTCAAAGTTTATCTCTTTTGGTGAAAATTTAGATAGATTTTGATTATGAAAATTTCCGTCTAGATGACAATTTGTACTTGAACTTGAGAGTTATAGATACTAGATCCAGACGGGGATATGAATTCGCAATCACAACCCACTGGTTTTGAAATTTGAGGGTTAGTCACTCAAACTCAGTAGGCTCCATTTCTCAGAGTCACACGGAGAAGAGAAATAAGTTTACCCATATCATTTTTCACGTCAGTCCTGACTCACAGAGCTCTGAGCTTTGGAAGGGCCACCTTTTAAAGCCATCTCCTTCTAACACTGGATCCTTTCCAAAGCCTCCTGTATTATCTGGTAGGGGTAGGATAGCTGAGGAAGGGATCGTCTTTCTGACTTGTGAGTTGGAGTGAAGTTTCCCTGATGTCACTCAGCATAATCTTTTCCATTCATTGCTAGTGTCATTTACCAAATTACCAGCATGCCATACTTCTCACACATTCTACATAATCTCTTGGTTTTGAATACCTAGCTGCTAAGCATACCTGCTTCTTCTATAAGACATCAGACTTTGGAATCAGGAATCATTTATTGTATAATAATCCCCATCCAGGCTTAGAAGACAAGAAGATGAGATAGAAAGTTGCTTGTCTCTTTCCAAGCTATATTATATTCCTGAATTCTTTTGTCTTCTTGTCAAAATCATATTTTTTCTACTCAAAAATTTCGAGAAGGTAACCATTCCCCAGACTCCTCTAGGTTCATGGAAGCCCCTAACCTTCAGAATATGCAAGCCATATTTCCTAAGAACTTTGTTATTTCCACATTGATTGATTCTGTAGTCCATTAATTATTCACCAGGAAACAGTTGTAACTTTTTTTCTTCCTTTGAGATATTGCCAATCTCCAGATGAGTTCTGTTCTTAACATTATGATTTAGCTCTGCAGAGAAGAGAACGTTTTTCTTACCCAACATCAGGACATTCACCAGGACACTCCACAGCCCCAATTGTTTTTATTCAAAGTATGATTATTTTACCCAGAAGATGCCTGTGGAATATTCCAGTTTGGGCAGCTACATTGGGCTTGTTGTAATTCTTTAATGTAAGACCCAGCAGGAGCTTTCAAGAAGTAAATAGTAACAAGATATACTTTTAAATTGCAAGATATTAAGCTTTAGACATCAGATACTAAATCTATAAAATAAAATGAAATATTTTACCATGTCATATATTTACGTATAGTATATAAATCTTAGCATTAATCCATAAATACATGACAAATGTTGTAGAGTAATAATAAATATGTTAAAAACCCATACAGCAGAGACTACAATAGACTTCTAACATTTGCTTTATGTTTGCAAAAATAATTTGTAACCCAGAAAATATTAGTTCTTACTGTGTAGGTGTTATATGACAAAACTTTTTGGGCGGAAGACAGAACACACTTGTCTTCTCACCCTAGATAGTAATTCTGTAGGGTGCAAGGCGCTAGCTCTCTTCTGGGTTGTGAAAAATCCGTCAATAACAGAGCTCAAAATCCTACCAATCACTAAGTCAAAAACCAACCAGTCCCTGAGTTCAAAATCCCACCAATCCCTGAGCTTGCCTAAATTCAAGGCTTGAAATCACCCCAATCCCCAACCTGGAAAATTCCTCCCCTAAAAAAAAAAAGTATGTAAGGCTGGCCTTCTGTTTAGTCACCTGCTGCTTCTCAGACAAGCACAGGCACCCCACCCCCATGTCCTTCCTCAATAAATCTCCTGTGTGAGATTTGTTGTATATTATGACTTCATGGTATTTCTTGGCTCCTAGCTGCCAGGATACTTTTCCTTTCAGAGTTATAACACTTCAGCTGGGGACACCAACCACAATTCAGAGCTGAAACATTTACAGATCCCATGACAGACCAAAGTATGGATACCACTAATGTCCAACTTGGTGAACCAGTAAGTTTTATTGGCGTTATTTTCAGGAGTATAGGTGAGGGGTTACTTACATGAGCAGAAATGACTCACCAATGTTCACCTTAGCATGGGAGACAGCTCACAAAATCTAGGAAACCTAGAGTACACTATAAAGCTGACAGATAGGTCAACAGGTTTGAGAGTGTCCTCTCCAGGTGTCTCCATTGTTCAAATATATTCTAGGCAGCTTGGCTGGTTTCTTCTTCCAGGCAGCTGGCTTGGTCTCAGAGTTTTGGCAGCTTTTGTCCTCTGAGTGTCTCCTTCAAAGCTAAGCTTGTGGGAGTCTCAGCTGCTCAGCTTGTCTGACAGTCTTCTTTGCAGTTCAGATTTTCCTCTGAGAGGAACTCTCAGCTTTTATTGTGAACTCTGAAAGGAGGAGCCTAATGCATTAGTTAGTTTCAGGAAGTTCCTAAAACTTTTTTTTTTTTTTTGGTTGTTTACATTTCTGCTTAAGAAGCTCTCCTGCAAGAAGGAATTTTTTTGATCATGGAGGAACTGTTATACAACAGTAGAAGAAAAGATTGCAGCTGGTGACAAGCAATTTTTTCAATCTTATGATCACCAAGTGCCAAGTAAAAATGAAAGTAGAGAAATAGTCCCATTAGGTAGAGGTTCAGAGTTCAGGTGAAGTACAGAACTTTTACATGTATGCAAAATAACAGAGATTTTACATGCTGACATTTCTAAAAACTAAAACTTCATAATTCATGTTCATATTTTGAAATTAACATAAAGAAATCAAAGCAATAGGCCCTTGATTTGACTGAATTTTTCAGGTCTCTAAGAGTCTCAACAACATCTAAGATTTGATAACCCAATGCCCTTGTTCTTACACACCATAGCCATTGGAAAAACTAATAAAACCCAGTCTCCTACCTTTCCAAAACCTACATTTTAAAGCAGTCTCTTTTCTATTCAGATCTTCCAAATCAACCATATTGAAGCAAATTTAAAAAAAAAAGGATTTATTTGTGAAATTATGGACATTATCAGGAAATTCATTGGAGATGCGAGCATATTAAAACATCTCCCAGCCGGATAGCGGTGGTGCATTCCTTATTCCTTTAATTCCAGCACTCAGGAGGCAGAGGCAGGTGGATCTCTGTGAGTTCAAGGCCAGCCTGGTCTACAGAGTGAGTTCCAGAACAGCCAGAGTTACAACAGAGAAACCCTGTCTCCAAACACCAAAAAAAAAAAAAAAAGATTTTCCTATTTTTTCAGAATCTGAATTTTTATAAACAAATACATGTATACTTAATAACCAATATAAAAACACCCCATTAGTCCTGTAGAAATGAGACTGACCCACAAAATTTTTAAAAATTTGGCCATTTAAAAGAATCATAAGCAAAAAATAAATTTATAAGTAAGATTTAGATAATCAGAAGAACAGTTTATTATTTTGTGTGTTTAAATGGATAACAAAGAGGAGATCATGACCATTCATTAAAGACTACTGGCTGTTGAGGATATTTTCAAGTTAGGAGTCCAGATGCTAATAGAATATTCCTGTGTTATGTCAGGATACCTGCATGATGTCTAGGTATCTGTGGGTTAGCCCAGTGCCAGCATGATGTGTGGAAATCTGTGGGATGCTCTGAGGCCTGTGGGATATCCTGGTGCCTGCAAAATGTTCTGATATCTGCAGGTTGGCCCAGAGCCTGCATGATGCTTGGGCACCTGTGGGATGTCCTTGTGCTTGTGGGCTGTTCAGGAAACTGTGTAAGGCCCTGGTTCCTGTAGGATGTCTGGGGACCCGTGGGATGCCCTGGTGCTTGAAGGATTTCAGTGTGCCTGCTTTCTGTCTGGGTACATGGGCAATGTACTGGTGCCTGCTGGAGATCCAGGTGCCTGCAGGCTTGGACAGTGAGGCCCAACTTTGGTTCAAACATCATCATGCTTGGTCTTGGGCTAATATGGGCCAGATAAATGTCCATCATCAGAGCAGCCTGCTGCCTCCAAGAAACATGGTGATGCCCATGATTCATGCTCCTGCCACATTAGCTAGACTTAATTTAGTTTTTTGTTTGTTTCTTTGTTTTCTGAGGACACAGCTGTGGGAGGGTAGAACAGGTTGGGATGGGAAAAGTGTGTTATGGAGATACAGTGTCTGAAACTCAAATTATTAATAAAAGTATTATTAAAAATATTAATTTCATTTTTTAATGTTCCCATCTGCTATAAATGCTGGTGCACTGGTGTGCAAAATCATGTGCCCAATTAGGCATACATTTGGCAGATTTGTTTAGTGTAGAACAGGTGTGCTTTCTCAAAATGGAACACTTTACCAGTCTAGTTACATCAGGATAAAACTGCTTACATTCCACAGACAAAATATAATAGATAAGCTATTATACCTAGTGAAGATAATCCAAAGGGAAGGGAAGAGATGCATATGTATGTATAATATGTTTGTATGTATACATGTGTGTGTATACATACACACACATGTATATACATGTATATATATGTATATATGTATGTACATATATATGTAAACATGTATATATGTGTGTGTGTGTGTGTGTGTACAAAAAAAATGTATATTCCAGAACTGCTGTTTACATTATCAACTTACTAAAGATTCTTGAACTCATGTAACCTAAGTTATATAAGCATATTTTCATTCTGATAAGAGTGGTTATGATGATCTTTTTGATAATCCAGTAACTGCCATATGAAATAGATTATTTTTTCATTATCTTTATAAACACATAAATGGTATCCCATGCTATTTGGCAATGTCTTTAAATCATAAGCAGTATACTGGAAAACTCAGATTTATTCAAAGCCCTGATATATTATACTTTTCAATTGTGTTTAAGAATTGAAGCACAGATCTATGGCAAGTCACAGAAATTAAGACCGTTTATTAAGAAGACTAGCACTTTTGATCAAGGAAGTTGATTGGAGAACTTGAAAATTCTAGAAGCCCAATAGCTTCCTTTATCTTGCAGGTTGGAACACTTTCTAGCATGCTATCTTATGTACAGCATTGCTAGAAGGGCCAGGGGTTGTAGTCCTTTTCTGTTTTTTTTTTTTTTTTCAAATGCTAATTCTGATGGCTCTCCAATGTCTACTCTCTTACCACAAAAGAATCCTTTTCTTTTGATGCATCAAGTTATGAACAATTAATTTCTGATGAGTAACAGCCACCTTGGTCTTCTAGGTAAGAAATGAAAAGAAATTAATTTCCATTTAGTTAAGAGACTGAATCTATCAGGTGTATTGGCAATATAACTAGGTTTATCTAGCTAATATGTTGTTCTTTTTATTCAAGTTGTCTATCATGTTCTTCCTACTATGGGTATCCCTACTTTAAAGATGAGCTTTAATGCCACCTTCTTCACATATTCCTCTGAATCCCTCCATCACAGTTAATATCTTCCTTCATTTCAATTTCCTAGCTATTTGTCTTCCTATAATTAATTCTGTCCATGGAAGTATTCACCAATAAATTATGAGATTCTGTGGATAGGAACTCTATCTTAATCACTTTGTACCTTCCAGAAAGTCAAACATAGTATCTCACAAACAGTAGGTGCTCAATAAATGTCAGTTACATTAAAGTGAATGAAATCAAATTCATATATCTGGATGATTAATACATTTGTTTCATTCAAGATTTTAGGGCTGCTATGAAAGAAAGAAATCTATTACTTTCTCCCAACTCTTTAACTTGGCAGATTATAGTGAAATAAAAATGTGTCTGAGATAAAATGAAAATGCATTGTTTTGCATAAGATATAGCAATTTTGAGAAATCCATTGATTTAGTGATCGAGGGCAGTGAAAAATCTGTTAGTTTAAGATAATTGCCATTAGTTTCAATTAAAATGTATTGATTTTGGTAAATGTTGGTTGGAATAAATGCTGTGACTGTGGAAAAAAATGCTTACAATTGCCTTGAAGTACACTCAGATAGACGGATATAGGAGATGGGTTGGGGTGGAGACTGTGTTCTGCTAGCAAACAAGAAGTGTTAATCTGCTTCTATCTGCTCCACTTGTTCAGCTAGTGCGTTATGGTCATATGACTCTATAGTACCTACAATCTGTGAGCAAAGTGGCATTGAAATAAAAATTTGCTTAAACTCAAATGTTTCTATGGGGACCGAAACAGGTCAGTTCTATTAATTGAAAACTTAGAAGAACTCAGTCATTTGAGTTTATAATGACAAAATGGATAGGATTTGTCGGGGAACACACCAGGATTTCACACATACATATGCACATTAAACTCTGTATATATACACCTTTTTGTCTCTCTATCCATCTATATCTGTCTTTCTTTCCTCTAACATCTTTGCATTTCCTCTGTGAAAGGGATAAGGAACAGAGCCAAAAGAGTTTCTTAGTAACATTTAAGGAATGGACAATAGAAATATAGGCATATGCTAAATTATAGTAGATGAGATTATGACAAAAGAAACAGAAAGCAATGGTTATATTTAATTAAGTCATTTGTAACTATTTACATTCTTCCCATTGGGAAAGAGAATATTCTTTTTCTTACCTATTTTTAGTGAGTAGAAGGATTTAGAGACCTTGGCTAAGAATACTGGACAAAATGTACAAAACTTAAGCAAGGCCAAGACAATAATGAGAAAGTTTTCTTGTTAAGGACAGAGATAGGTAGAAGTGAAAACCCAGAGAAAGTGGTAAGGAAATGGGGAGAGAGTTGAATAATATTGTATGAGAGTGAAAGGGGAGTGATTGCAGAAGCTGCAAATGCAGTATCTAGAGATTCAAAGTCATCCCAATTGAAGAAACACACAAATATATGAAATGGAATAGCTAGAAATACAAGTGCAGATCATTTCAGGAGACAGACAGGGAAAGAAAAAGATAGAGGAATGTGCATTAGTAAATTACATTTCTTATCTCTTAATCTCCTGCATCTCAAGTGTTTACATTGAACACATTTACTCTTTTAGTTTGTTTATTTTGGTTTTGGTTTAACTACATGAGTTATTTTACTAGAATCTTTAAAACTTAGGACAAAAGATGTTATCCAAGGTGACTGCAAAAAATCAAAATAGCCCATCTAGCCCAAGGTCCTGGTTAGCAGCCTGCACCTCTTATAACACTTGAGGTTGGACCACGACTTCTTCAGCACATATAATTGAGGAGATAGATAAATATTTTTTACCCTTGGTTCTCTTGCTAATTTCTGAATGATAGAAGAAAAATTCTATTAAATGTTTGGAAGTTTTTGATGTATAAAAAAGAGATGATAAAAATAATTATTTCATTGACTGATTACTTCAAAGATCAATACATTAGTGAATGAATATGATAATCATAAAAGAAATAGCACTGATTATCTAGAAGGAGCATGTGATTCCGTTTCACAACTGCATCTCATTTAATCTGAGCAGTTATCACGGGATAGGGACATTATCTTCACTTGTAAAGAAATAAATCTCACCTGTCAGAAGGTGAGCAATTTGTCCAAATGTAAGATAGGCACTTAGCAAATATTTTATGAATCAATTGATAGAGTGCTCCCTAGACCTCTCCTTTGGCATCCTTCATACTCAATTATTAACATTGAGTAGAATATAAAATGATGAGTATAGGGGAGCTATGCTAAGTAGGAAAAGTCAGAATTGTAAAGTGTTTGGTGAATATAAAGTCATTCAAAGTTCTTTCTAACTTTTGTATCCTGCTACTTCATTAACTTTATATAGTGTACAGATGTGTAAGGGATGAAATCAAACTGAGTTGTTACTCTTTTAATTATTATTTAGGAATAAATTTATTTATTTGGCTAATATGGAAAGTTGGTTTTTTTTTGTTGTTAGTGAGAAGGATAGTTTGTATTCAGTACTGAACAAAGGTGGTCATTGATTTTAATTAGTTTCTAGAATGTTGATGTGGTGGTTTGAATGAAAATGGTTCCCATTGGCTCATAGGGAATGACTCTATAAGGAGATGTGGAATTATCATTATCAGAGGAAGTCTGTCATTGGGGAAGGGTTTCAAGGTTTCAGAAGCTCATGCCGGGCTCAGTGACTCACACTTTCTCCCTGCTTACTACTGATCCAGATAGAGAGATCTCTGCTCCCTCTCTAGCACTATGTCTGCATGCTTGGCATCATGTTTCCTGCCATGCTGACAATGGACTAAACCTCAGAACTGTAAGCTAGCTCCAGGTAAATGCTTCCCTTTATAAGAGTTGCCATGGTCATGGTGTCTTTTCACAGCAACAAAACCCAAACTAAGACAGTGGAAAATGTGAGTGGATAGATAATGCATGAGCCATGTGATAAATATGACTCCACTGGGATGTCTGTAGGAGGGGGTACTGCTTCCATGACAGAGAGAAAGAAAACTTTGAAAGGAAACATGAGAAGTGATGAGAAAAGGAAATGCCTTTAGGGAAAAATAAAAGTCTGAACAACATACAGAGTAAGAAAGAGGAAAGATTGTGGAAAGCACAAAGAAGGGAGCATGCCCACATTAGATTGTCAACTTACAGAACACTGTCTTCTCCTCATGTGAGCTTAGGCCAAATACAGAGCAGCAGAGGAAGAAGATGCATGGTCATGAGAATATGAGCTTCATTATTTGCCTTCATTACCCAGTTTGATGACTAAATAAATTCTGCAGTAAATAGGTTTTCTGAAGCTTCTACCATGTCTCCCTTTCTCTCCCCTTCCTAAACCTCAGAATGATCCACCTAGCAAAAGCTAGATATGCAGGAAAATACAGCTGTGGATTATGGCTAAGAAAATTGGAAAAGAAAAACATGGTCAAAAGGAGAAAAAGTCTATCATTTCATGATAGATTCACTATCATGATAGACTCACTCTCTGTCATCTAGTCAATACTACCGTGTTGGAAGGGGGATGGGTATCTGCCAACTCTGTACTTGCAGAAGAAGTGAGAACATCATGCTCAAGACTGAGGATGTGAGTCATTGTAGAGAGGCTACAACTGTGAAACAAGCACAGTTGTGGGCAGGCAAGCTTCACTCAAAATTGGAACAAGACTGCTTTTAAATACAAGGAAAAGAGGTAAGCATAACTAGACCACATCCTGTCATTCTTGTAGATAACCGAAAATAAATTTATCTGAGGAACAATAAAGTATTAAAATATTTAAGAGGTACTTGTCTTGCTGCTTTTTAGGTTACTTCTAGCTGTTATAAGGAAAAGGAATTGGAGAAGGAAACCAGAAAATTATTATAGAATATTGTAGACATGTAGGCAAAAGATGGTGGTATTTGGGAAAAGAGTGAGGCTTATAGTGGTGGTTGTAAAGAATAAGAGAATGGGACTGCCTTAAGGCATCAAAAGGACAGAACTTGCATAAGAACATAAAATAGAGAATGGGAAGGTTACTGACAATGACTTATATCCTGGACAAAGCTTCTCAGAAAACTGAAGGAAGGAACCAGGTTGAGGAAGAAGCTCACAGGTACTGAACGCTATTTGTCTTTAAAATTGGCCAGACATTTGCATTCATATTAATTTTTGAGAAATTAATTGGTTCATTATGTTTTTCTAGCACTCTTGTTTCTATTTTATGGCTTCATGGAAAATTTTCCTTCCAGATCTATTTGTCAAATTCTCAATAGAAATTCCAAAAAAATGAAAGAAAAGTCAATGTGCTTTCAGTATGCATATAGCTTTCTAAGTTGATGTTAAATATATCTCGAGGTAGTTTGAGCCTTTGGAAAGGTGACTTAGTTGTGTTTAGTATTTATATATTATGTTTATGTGGTGTGTCTTCTATGTCATTGGAACAGTCTTTAATGATATCAAATTTGAAATAGTGGTATGGAAAGAGGGTAATCTTGAAGTTTAATTGACAGTCAGACATATGACATATCTGACATATGTCAGGTATAAATTATATATATATATATATATATATATATATATATATATATCCTCATTAACATTGCAAAGATTTCATCAACACAGGAATGGAATATCTTGTATCCAACACTTCTTTCTCATAAAATATATTTTGATAATATTTTCAAAGCATCAATTCCTTCCATATCTTCTGTGTATCCCTATCCATTCAACCACATGTTCTCTCTCAAAAAAGAAATTTAAACAAAACCAATGAGACAAAAAGAAAATATACCAATCCAAACAAAAAGGAGGAGAGAGAGAGAGAGAGAGAGAGAGAGAGAGAGAGAGAGAGAGAAGATAAGAGATAAGAAAAGAACAAAAAGAAAAGAAAAAAGTACAGAAAATAAAAAATAAAGTATGACACCCATTTTGTGTTGCTAATTACTCCTGGGTATGAGAATGCAGGAGGTGGAATGTGGTTGAAACATCCATTCCATTGGAGAAAACTGATTTTTTTTTTCTCCAGTGGATATAAATTATAAATAGTTTCTTGGTTAGAGGTAAGACTTTGTGCCTGCTTTCCCTTCTCCATAGTGGGATTTTTTTTTTTTTTCTGGTTAGAACTTGTGCAGGTCTTGTGCATGCTGTCATAGTCTCTGTCCATATTTGTATTAACACTGTTGTGTCTAGAAGATACTGTTTCCTTGAACAGTAGAATTCAATATTGGCCACAGATACTAGACTGATGAACTTGCTGGTGAAGGCAAGCAGGCAAAAAGCAAAGTTTCCTTCATCATGCCCTCTTATCTGGATTTCCACCAGAAGGTGTGGCCCAGATACAGGGTGGGTCTTTATGCTTCAAATAATCTTATCAAGAAAATGCCCAGGTACTTTGGTCCCAGATAATTCCAGACTTAGTCAAATTAATATCCAAAATAACCATCACATTCTACATGCGGGTTAAACAGTACATTGCTCAAAATGCTAAAGGTTCCCTTAGCTTGTAGGATCTCTTATACTTCCACATGAATTTTAGAGTTGTTTTCTTCAGTTCTATGAAGAATTATATTGGATTTAAATGGAATTCTGTTGAGCATGTAAATCACATTTCATACTATAGACATTTGCACAGTATTAATTTTGCCAATCCATGACCATTGTGTGTGTGTGTGGAGCTGTCTTTCTATTTCCTAGTTTTTCTTTAAGTGTCTTAACATTTTCATTTCAAATGCCTTTTACCTCCTTAGGCTTATTAGTAGTATTTTTTTTTTACTTTATTATGAATAAGGCATTTTACTTTTTGAATGATTTCATCCTCAGTTCATTACTGATTCAGAGAAATATAAACAAATAAAATAAAACATTCCAATAGCAAAACAAACAAAATACTGATTTTCAACTGTTGATATTGTATTTTTCTATATTTCTAAAAGTATTTATTAAGTCTCACATTTTTTCTTGTAAAGGCTTCAGGATCTTTTAAATGGAGGATTGGGTACTTTTTAAATAACTGCAATATAACTTCCATTCCTATTTGTATTGCTTTTATTCCTTTATCTTGTCATATTGCTTTAGCTAAGAATTCGATCACTATATTAAAAGAGTAGAATGGACATCCTTGTCTCATTCCTGCCTTTAGAAGAAATGATTTTGTTTTCCCCATTTATTATAATGTTGACTATAAGTCTGTCATACATAGCCTTTATTATGATGAAGAATGCTCATTTTATATCAAGTTTTTTCAGGCATGTATGAAGGCATGTTGACCTATGTCAAAGACCTCTGAATTAAGATGGCCACAAGATGTATGCTCTTAAGTCCATTTATGTGCTGCATAACAGTTACTAATTTGCATCTGTTGAAGAAAACTTGCATTCCTGGGATGAAGTTAATTGATCATGGTGTATGATCTGGATGTTTTGTTGAATTTGCCTTGCCAAAATTTTATTTGTTTGATTGTCAGGGGAAGCTGGTCTACATATTATTTTCATTGCTATATCCTTATCAGGTTTTGGTATATAGGGTAATGATGACTTTATAGAATAAATTTAATATTTAATTATATTTAATTCCTTTCTGCTTCATGAAACAGCTTTGAAGAGCATTGGTTTTAGCTGTTCTTTAAGAGTTTGATAGAATGTAGTAGTGAATATATCTATGTTCAGGGATTTTCTTTGGTGGGAGGCTTTTTATTACTACCTCCAACTGATTAATTTTTGTGGACATGTTAAATTGTTCGTATTGTATTGGTTTAATCTTGATCAGTCACAACTGTACATTCTTTCCAGCTGTGTGTGAGTAGTCCCTGTGCTCTCATCTTCACCAGTATTTGATATTATAAGTTGAGCAGGAACAATGCCTGCTGCCAAACTCTGTGTGTGTGTGCATGTGTGTGTGTGTGTGTGTGTGTGTGTGTGTGTGTTGTCAAACAGGGCACATACACAGCTTGGCAGCTTGACAAACAGTGCACATATGCGGCTTGTCAAACAAAAGGAATGCCGCATGTGAGTTTTGCCAGACAGCGTACATGCGCACGCGCGCACACACACACACTCACACACACACACACACAGTGCACTGTGTGTGCAGTTGAGCTCTCACTTACATGCTGGCCTGGGACATGCGCTGGCATGCCCGGGGATAAGCCCGCTGTTGATGCATGTGCAGTTAAGCCTCCCTGTTTGAGCCAACCTGAAAATCTGCCTAGGGGCCCAAAGACAGATGACACAGCAAGACACAAGCCAATGTGAAAGTGCCACAGCAACAGCCTGCAATTCAGGAGCCAATGGGACACTGGGCGAGGGTTTAAAAAGGGTCTCTCTCCCTGGAATAAATGAGTCTGCTTCTGCTGCTTACCTGACTCCGAGAGTCTGTGTCATTGACTCTGTGCCAGCTTATCCCCGCAAGGGTCCCGGGACTGAGTTCAGCAACAGTTACAACATCTTCAGCAATAGTAAGTCTTTTATTTTCTCATTCTGATCAGGGCTGATAAAAAGAATTTTGTATTTCTGAGCATCAGTCTTTTTTTTGGAAGAAAAGTTAATTATATTTTTATTCCTTCAATATAAACACGTGGAGTAGCGCTGTATGCATCTCAGATATTTAGTTCTGCACTGAAATTCAATTGACTAGTAACAAGTAACTAGTAACTAGTCCAGTCAGAATGATATTACTATTGTAACTGTAAATGGATGGATACTTCAAAATATACTAAACTGCAATTGTAAAACTAAGTCTGATATTCAGGGTTCGTATTAATGAAGCTGAAATGGAGAGGTTACTAAGAGGATGGCCACGCATATGGGTTGATCTTGAACAGTGCAGGTTGTGCTTATTCAATCCTTTATATTGCTCTTTTTATTCTCAAGAGTGATCCAAATTGGAAATCAAATCGTACCATCATCCTAATTAATTAGAGGCTGTGGTATTTTTTTTTCCAGCCTGGTGGATCATGGTTGCAATACCTTAGCTATTGGAGAACAGAAAGGCAGTGAGGTGGAAGAACATATAATACAAATATGCTACTGAGGAAATTGTTCAGGGAAGTTGTCTCTGATGGTAGTCACATGTTTTAGTTTTAAAAAGCACACTAACATTAAATGCCATCACTATTAGAAATGCCACTGTAGACAATAAAGTACATAAGTTAGGAGATTCCTTCATAACTACATCTCAGTGTGATTTTTCCAGAATGTATAGATAAAGTTCTGCCTGTAATCTGTAATATAATATAATACCAAAAATGTAATGGCAAGTATCTCAGCTGAGGCTCAACTAGAACTATTTCATAGATGTTCATCATAGTGGCAGAATGCCTTTGCTTATAGCTGGAGGACTTGTGCTTCTGGCTTCTGCTACCTATTCACTGGAGAAGCCCTCTACTCCAAGACACCATTCTGATTTATGTCTTAAAATCAACTTGATAAGCAACTTGCACTGTGACAATTTGCTTCTTCAAAGACAGTAAAAAAAGAAGACTTGGGCATTTAGCAAGGCAGTCTTTTATATGATGCGATGTCATTTCATCCATAAATTTCAATACTTTCAACATGCTACAGTAGTTGGAAGTATCTCAGAGCCATCTTCCACAAGCAAAAGACAAAGAGTAAGGGAAGAAATGAATTCCAGATCAGAGTAATCATGGTCACCTTAGGGTGAGATTTCCTCTTAATTCAGTATGACTATTATGGGCACTATAAATTACTAGGTTTTTAATCTACAGTTTCTGAGATAACATTAACTTACATTATAAAAGAAAACTTAACCAGGGAAGGTACTTCGACTATTTATTTATTATATATTATTATAATTTATTATAATTTTATTATAATGTAAAATTAGCACCATTATTTCCAAAGAATATTTTTACTTTATTAATCTATAAAATATGTCTTCTATCATCTATTTTTCTATCATCACCTACCTACCTATCTATCAATCATCTTTGTCATTTATCCTATGTATCTATCTATCTTCTGTCAATTTTGTACACAAATGGGAATGGGTATACAAGAATTGCAAATCTTTGTTCCTCTAGTTCAGAGGAATCTTTCTTCTTCAAGTCCAATCTGAATTTTAGTTGTTTTATGGTCAAAGGAGAATTGTGATATCTGCTTCCCATGCTTCTTAAGAAAGTAAAATGTAATTATACACAAATATGCTGGCCTACAAAACATCCTACCCAAATGGTCTTTTTCCTTTATTCCCTTCTTTGCTTGGCTTTTTCTACACTTTGTATCAGTGGTTCTCAAACTTCTTAATGCTGTGACACTTTAATACTATTCCTCATGTTTTGATGATTCCCCACACATAAAATTATTTTCATTGCTACTTTGTGACTGTGATTTTGTGACTGTTATGAATCATAATATAAAGCAATCCCTGGTAAAGGGTTGCTCAACCCCCAACGGGGCTGCAATCCACAGGTTAAGAACCGTGACTTTATGTCATTTTTTAATTTACGTTAGTCTACAGAGTTGATTTTGTTGTATGTATGTTTACATATATCTTGGAGATGTATGAGAATCAAGATTTCATACTGCATTCTGTTGAATGAGACCTTGAAGTTAATTTTTCAGTTGCAGTTATGGAATTGTAGTGATTCACCCACATTCTCTTTCATGTTCTCTGGGAAAAATTTCAACACACCTCTGAGATCCCAAGCCAGGTTATACTTATCCAGTCTGGGCACCTCCTCATGGAATCTTTTTGTCATTCCTATTCTTATTACCCTGAGTCCTGTTATATTCTAATCCTTGAGCTGCTTTCTTTTCAATGCTTCTTGAACTCTTTTTGAGCTCTCTGGAGAGGAGAATGTTCAGGGTCCTGGTTCATAGTTTCAGGTAGCAGATGGCTCTTTTTTTATGATACCTGCCAAAAAGTTTTAATTATGTGAACTTCTCATTATACAATTCCACTGGGGGAAAGTATATTCTTTAAGGAGCATTGTAACTCTTAATTTTAAAAATCCACCTTCTTAAAATTAGTATGACGTGACATATTTCTGCCCCAAAGTATAACTTCTGTGAATTTTCCCTAAGATTATTTGAAAAATATCACAAAATAAATAAAGGCATAGGTTCTACTTCATGATTTTGCTAAGCTCACATGCTATAACTATGTTCTGGAAACATGGGCTCTGATCTTTGCTTCTGCTTCACAGTAGTTGGCTGGCCATTACCAGATTATATGTATATTTTTTAATTTTATCTGTGTTCATTCTGATTTGAGAATATGCCATACTTTAAATTCCTGTCAGTTTCTCTCTACATAAATTTTTACTGGACAGGGGATATGGAAAACAAGATTTCCAATTAAGAGTACATGATGAAAATCTCTTTTCAATCAGTCTTTTATGAAAGGGAATAGAATTCTTTATTATGAGTGTCAAATACAAAGCCATTGTGTTGTAATCAGTCATTAAGAATTTCAGGACAGCTATACTAACTTTGATAAGCAATATAAAATAAATATATATTTCTTATAAATTACTAGTAGTAATGATAAAGAGCTTCATGACAGAGCCCAAAAAGTTTTCTTGACTTGCTGACAACTTCAGGGTTAGGGACAGGGCAAGACAAGCAGAATCTTTTCACAGTCCAGGTGTACGCATTTGCATTCTGCTTCAGAAAACCTAAGTACATCCTGAAACTGACTTCTAAATCCTGGAGCTACAGACATTCTTCCTGGATGTCTAGAATATTAAGGCATGAGGAAGGTGGCCAGCATATACCCATCAGCGTTCCCAGCACTGAATACAGACACATCTGACAAGCTGCTACCCACTCATTCAAGTGTGGCTAAAGGGGCTCATTTCTGACCTACAGTCTGTTCCACACTAACTGCAATACAGTTTGTCTTCTCAGGGCCAGCAGGGCCACCCGTGGAGCCTGTCACTCAGAAATCTGCAGAGGACAGCTATTTTGTCTTCAACTTGCATCATGTCTTTAATCAAATTTATCTTTCACACTTGTGGGGAACTCACATTTGTCCCACTGTCTTAAATGTCAGCATGGGATCTCTGCCTTCTTTCTCCTTGGAGTTGAACCAATTGCATCCTTAAATCCAAGAATGCTGGTACCTGGTCAACCTTCCTTTTCACTCCTGCATCATCTTTATACCATTTTTGAAGGCTGTCTCTAGCTCCAGAATGTAGTAGTATGTAATAATAATGTAGTAGTGTAGTAGTAGTAGTTTTTTATATGTGCAGTCTGCAATGGTTGGCCATGCATGACTTTCACAACACATGATCTTCAGTGATTCATATAGGATGAAGTTCGTTAATGAACAATCAATAGGGTACATAATTATAATCAATTATGCTGTCCTCTTATACTGATTTTATTTGAAGTAGTAATCATTTATATCACTTTATATATTAATATATCACTTTATATATTAATCACTTTATAGTTTTAAACATCACCCTTTATGTATTTGTTCTTTTCTTTTTCATTAAGACCACCTTAAATTAAAAAAAAAAAAAAAAGATTGTAACATGGGAATAATATAGTATCTTGACGTAGTCTTTTTTCATTTTTAGTGAACTTGACTCCAGAGAGGAAGGGTCCCAGAAAAATTCAATGGCCACCAGAGATGAGCAATGACAATGGTTTGGGCATCCTAGCCTCATAAATTTGAATAATGAATTTCATGGTAGAAGTTTATGGTAGATTTCATAGATATAGATATAGATATAGATAGAAAGATAGATAGAAGATGATAGATAGATAGATAGATAGATAGATAGATAGATAGATAGATAGATAAAGATAGAGATACATAGAGAGGGAGGAGAGGAGACATGAGAGACAGGGATATTGAGGGTGAAGGAGAGGAAGAGGAAGAAGGACAGGGAGATGGATAGTCAGAATGGGAGGTCCTGTTTAGCAGCAATGGTCCTGGAAAACTGGGTGCCATTGAGGTGCAACTCTGGAGGTTTTGTTAATGGAGGACAGGGATGAACTGCTTAGTCAAACTGGTTCAGGCAGGAGGTGTCCAGCAGCCTCTACTCAGTTTCAGTTTATAACTTCCAGAAGGGAGACAACCAGGAACAAGGAAGTAAGAACTCTCTTTTGATATGGGGTCCTGTCCTAACTGACTAATTTATATCTTTCTAATGTAATTGAAAGGAAACTTGGGAGTATGACTAAGCTTTGAAATGAACATACTGTTTTCTCCCATAAGGATGCAGTATGGAAGATACAGAACTTATATATCCAGTGTACTGCTCATTTGGAAGCCTAGACTAGGTAGGCACGTCTTTAGTACTAAACTCACTTGGCTTTCATTTACATAGAAGTTGTGAATGAGCAACATTCTTTTCCTATTTAAATTACCTTCTTCCAAGCCTCAAGACACACCACAACATAAACAGGAGCTATTGTAGGGGTTTCTAGGAGGACATGAATCCTGTGATGAAATAAGGGTCCTTTTCTTCAGACTCCCTTGTTTTATTCAAAGGAATTTCTAAAGTACTTTGGATCTTCACTGGTTCAGGAGTCAGGCTTCTGAATAAGTACTTCCCAGAGAGTAGAAGATATGATTTGGAAAAAGTTTTACTGTTAAATATGTGAGAACTTTTCTAAATACCTGACTTGGAGCTAAGAAGAGAAGTATTTTAGAATCAAAGTGCTAAATTATGAAGCTTAATCTTGGCAGTTGAGCCTGCTGAGTTGGGTGTGAGAGTGTTTATGCTAACAATTCCTCTATGTCTTATGGAGGAGAAACAGATAGGACAGCTTCAAGAGGTGGGGAGGACTGTCTCACCACACTGGATCTTTTCAGAAAGTGCATGAGAAATGCTGAGTCTAGTCTGTTTTCCTCCTCCTGTGGGTGTGCAGTGTACTCCTGTGGCCTTACTTGGTGGGACAAAGACTATGCTCATATTTCCTGTAGACTTCCCCATTTATCCTTACACATGTAGTAATAACAAAATCAAAACTCTTTTTTCAAGTAGAAGGAGGAAGATTAAGCACAGGACTCAGAAATCTCAGTCTTAGTCTCACCTCACCATCTAAGAATCCTTGGGAAGATTGTTAACTTTCTCTGGAGTAAATAGGAAATGGATCTTAGTGTGTTCTCCATAGTGCCCTATAACTTCAGGTAACTAAATGTTAAATATATTCTAAGAATATTTTAAGGTATTCATGGATTGAAGTCCAAAAAATTAGTGTTGGCATTGGGCCTAGGAATTTCACTTTTGGAAATCTACATAAAAAATGAGATATCTGCAGGATTTTTTTCCTTTAGAAATTTTGTTTCTGCATTATTTGTTGTGGTATAAATTCAGGGAAAAATCATCGTTATAATAAAAGAATAGTGGGTATGTAAATTATAGTTTATGAATTCTTATTGCTGAGAAAATACTTAATGTCACACCTTATATTCAAGGTTAATTTCAAATGATAAAGTCAGATTTAAAACATAATACAACAACTCACTTTTATAAAATTAAATATGTGTAGGCTGAAGAGATGTTTCAGTGCGTGGTTACAAGAGCTTGCTCTTCTATGCTGAGACCTAGAGTTCAGATCTCAGCACCTATGTCTACTAGCTCACACATGCCTGTAGTTCCAGCTCCAAGTGATCGAAAGTGTCAGTTTGTTGGAGGACACCTACACACAAGGGTACACACACTCACAAATGTGCAATGTAAATACAAATAAATCTTAAAAATATACGAGTGGGCGAGTGTGTATGCAAGTGCTGTTGGATGGAAACAAATCTAGAAAGTTCAATTACAAAATTTCAAGTGCTCATTTCTTCTTTAGTAATTTGTAATTTTTATGTATCATTATCCATAATTTTAAATGCTTTTGTAATGAAGATTGCATTTGTAATCAGGAATAAACATGATTAATCTTGTTTAAATATCACATAAATTAAAAATTAAAATTTCAGAGTCTCATCTGCTTTCATCCTCCCAGTTTCCAATAGCTTAGAGTTTTAAGATGGCTCTTGACGTCTCATCACAAGTAATAGACTTCTTCAAAAATTTGAAAAAAATTGAAATAACTTCTATTTAATTTTTGCATTGACTATAGATAATAAAGCTATGAGGAATAGCCTTGATTTCTCTCACCTTATGAAGATTCAGGAAAGCAAATGGTATTGTTGTATAACAATAGTAGAAAAATAAGTCCATAAGCTTCAGTTACTCATAATTTTCTCTGTAATTCAAGAGTTTTAAGAGTTTCGTATATTAATTCATGCTTTCCACTTGTCTTAACATACAGGACCATGAATTATCCCAGCTCACAATTACCTATATGTCTGTCTTGCTTATCTATCTATCTATCTATCTATCTATCTATCTATCTATCCATCTATCATCTACCTTCTATATCTATATATGATATAGATATAGAAGGTAGATGATAGATGGATAGATAGATAGATAGATAGATAGATAGATATACCAAAAATATTCAAATCAACTATAGTGTTAATATATAAGATGTGTATATAAGTGGGGGGGGACAGGGGTTATTAGGTGAGATAAGACATCAAGATCCTTAAAACCCGGCTTTATTTCCAACAAAGTCAGATATGAGGGCCTCAATACTTTTCCAAATACAATAATGGTACAACTGATAAAATGTTTTCATAAATCTTGGGGAATAATAATATTGCCATTATATATTTTTGTCCAAGTATAACTACACATCATATAATGAGACCTGAAAACACTGTATTAAATATTTGACACTAACTAAAAGCATAGCTTCATGCCCCAGAATTTGAATAATCCTGTGCCAATCCCACCATCCCTCAGGTTATGGAGTATTTCCTGGTCATATAGCCTTTCAGCTCAATGACCCTGTCTTGATCATCTGTGCTGCTGTTTGTCCCCAGGACATAAGTCGTATGGGACACAGTGGGCTGGTATCTTGGAGGATCACAAGAATCACCAGCTTTGGCAATCTGGCAAGGGTCTCTCACCAAAGATATCATGATTGCTGACCATCTGTATAAACATCATGGTGATGATTTGTTTGATATTACTGTTAATATGATATCTGCCAGCAGAAAGTATTTTTGTGGGCTTGTAACCTCCATTGGGTGTCCATGGTAGGTAAACTCTGAGTATTATTTTTGTTTTCCCTTGCTCATTAATTTACAAGAAGATAATGCAGGGTAGCTATCATCTTCCATGGTCAGTGTTTGTTTATTAGAAATTAGAGTTCAACATACTGAGATTTTATGAACTTAAACTTTAGAGGAATACATGAATTAAAATGATTACATAGTGTCAATAAAATTCAATGTTTGTGAGGACTTCGGAAATTACAGATATTGCCAGGTCTAATTTTGCCAGCATGTTTCGAAATGTGAGTAAGTTCTGTCCAAGGACATGAATGTTTCAGAATGCATTTATTAATTTGTAGAAGCATGTGTACTTTGATTAGATACTATTCAGGCTAATGATATCCAAAAATAAATGAAGAAACTAAGGCATAGGGAAACAAATGTACATCCCTGAGGCCACAACAATGGGACAAAGTCCTGTGCTCATTTTTTGAACCAAATTCATGTATTTTCTTTTAGGATGACTCTACTGACTGATACTCCTAGAGAATTTTTAGTGTAGCTCTTGGGAATTTAGGGAAATAGAAAAAAAATATCAATAATATAAGATTAAAGTTTTAAGTAGCACAAAGTTGAGCTGGTTTATACTTAGTTTGAAGGTTCCTTTGTAGTGCCTTCAACTATTGTGATTAGTACCCTACAGTCATACTTTCCTACTAATTCTGCCCCAGGCCTAAAAGCTTTCCCTTCCCAAACTCCTATTCAGCATGTATGCTCTCATCTCCAAAGCAGAATGGTGGTGGTATCAGAAACACTCCTCAGGCTTTTTTATTAATACGGGTTCGTCCACTGTATGTAAAGACAGGAAAGCCAGGCTCTTACAGTGGGATAGCTTAATGGAAATGTCTTTGGGTGGTGAGGGATTGGCAGGGAATAGATAGTTAATATGGAGTACTGCCCATAGTTCTGAAATGTCATTTAAAAACTTTGGCTTAACAAGTAGCTTTGGTGCAATTTCTCTCAAGAAATCTACGTTAGATAATGAAATATGTGTAAGAGAACAGGGTACTACCTAGGAATGATGTTTCACTGCTTAAAGAGGGGGAAACCCCAAGAATCTATTCTTGTGATACAGATAGCAAAGTTTTGCATCTGTAAGAATGCATTGTTTTCTTTCTAAGAAATTGGTCACATATGATATGCTCATACCTAAGTTCCAGAATCTGCTTTGCTTTGATGATAACACAGTCAGCTTATCTCTTTGCAGATCAACCACAAAGGGAAGACCTATGCATAAGTAACTGGTGTAGATTCTAAAATAATCCAAGCCCTTCTTAGGTGTTTAAGATTTGAGTTTGCACAATAGATGGAAGTGACACAGGTAATTAAAGTTCTTTAGACTTGTGACAGGTTCTATGGAAGATTCTAGAAACACAAACTTAATTTTCTTTTTCTGTACTTTAATGAGAAAAGTATCTTAAGCTCATTCCTTTGACTTTTAATGCATGGAGATAAATTATTTCCAGGTTTCACTTGATTCTCACAGTAACCCTATGATATTGGTACAAGTTATACTGCATTTCTTTTCTTTGTTATTTTCTTGTTGTTTTGTTTTGAGTGAAGAAGCTAGAATTTGTTAATAGTCTTATGACACATCAAATTTGTCATAACTCAATCTAAACACTTTTAAATCTGAAAAATCATGCCTCTCACAATTTAGCAATGTAGGGTAATATGTATGACAATAGAAGAATAAAAAAATATTGGCCAGGATTCAAGGAATAACAAAACTGTTCAACCTCTGGAGTCAGAACTAGATATATATGGTGATAAATTGAAATAGTAGAGAAGAAGGAACATGTAGTGAAACCCAAACTGAGCTTTGAAAGACAAGGCCATCAGGCGTATCATGGAGTTCTAGAGAAGGATGGCATGATCCTCACAAAGGGAGTGGCCAGCTAACACTATGGTTTTGTTATAGTATATATGGTAAGAATATGAAAAATGGGAGGTGAAGATAATTTTTAAAAAGTAGTTGAATCACAGGTATTAGTTGTCATGAAAGATCTTTCTATTAAAGTATTTAAATTGTATGGTATAGACACTTGTAAATAATCCCTTATAAAATATCACATAAGTTGATAATATTAGTACTATGAAATGATCTTGGTGACTGTTTGCCCATGGTTTTTCTTTACCTTAGTGATTAATGCATCTTATGTGTCTTAATTATCCTCTGTTCTATGATACTGTATTCTGCTAATAGCAATTTAAGGGGGAAAGGGTTCATTTTGGTTCACAATTCAAGAGCACATTTCATTATGACAAAGAATTTAAGACAGTAGGGGCTTGAAGCAGCTTGACATATTATATCAATAATCATAAAGCTGAAATACATGTATGTATGAAATAGATGTATGTATGTAGTGCTCAGCTAGCTTGTCACATTGTATATAGTTAGGACCTCATGTCAAGGGAATAGTTATGCCTTCATAGTTAAGTTAAGTTGGTCTTCTATGTCAAGCAATGAAATCAAGATCATTTCCCAGAAGCATGCTCAAAATCCCAACTGCCAGGTAATTCTAGATTCTATCAAGTTGACAATTAATATTAATTATCACACCATGCTCCTGAAATCTGTGTTAGTTGCTTTTGTGAAATATGTAGAAAAGAGATAGCTTGTGCTCTTTAAGCCATTTTTCTAACACTGTGACTTTGGACAAGTCACTATACTTTGAATAAACTATACTTTTTCTGCTGGAATTTCACGGAGCTAATTCTTTGAAGTCATTTTCATGTAATATTTGTACATAATTTCAAATCATTCTGAATGGTGTGGCTTTGGAGTTTTATTTATGGAGTGCTTTGCTTCTCTACACTTTTACTATCTCTCTTCTCTTAGCAGCCAGATGACTATTACCTAGCTTGTTTGCACCTCAACTAGAGAGAAATAATGTGATAGTCAGACCAGTCAATGTTGCGCTTGCTTGTAACTCTTTGTGAAGTTTTGTGGAGGGAAATTCCTTTAAAAAGTAAAAAAGACAATTAAATGTAGGGATGTTTATACATTTTATTTATATAAATTATATTTTCTTCTACTTGCCTTATGTAAAAAGGCATCAGGCATAGTGCTTTTCTATATTTAACATTACACCATTGCCCTCCATTTCTTATTAAGTGTATTTGTAAACCTATTTGTCAAGTCAGGGACAGTGATCTAATGAGAATACGAATATTCTGATATCTTCATCTGTAGTCCCCAATTTAGTCAATTCTACATCTTTTAAATGCTCTCATAGATTAGACACATGTATTGAAGAATTCATGGCTGCAGTTTCAGTATGCTTTTATAATCTGTTATTCAAACATAACCATTTGTGACAGGAAATGGTGGCAAAATTAATAATTATTCCAGAGAAAAGTTATAAATCAGATTTGTTCCATACAATCTAGAGGGAACAGGTAATCTATATCTCAGTGCGATCAAAGATTATCTAGCAAGTGACCCATAATTCTGATTAGGGCCAATCTCCAGAGGATATTGCCTGCTCCACCATAAAATTCTGTGTCCTTCTGCTGTACTTACAATGGCATTGGAGGCAGAGCAGTCAGTGGATGACAGGCAAGTGACGTTCTGAGACAACTCCCAGAGGTTAGCATAGAACATTAGTAACCTATTAGTGCCTTTGAGGGCTAGAGGCTGTGAATCCCTTGTGCCTCACCAGAAACTTGATTGATTTGTTTGTCAACTGATTGGTTCATGCATTTCTACAAAGTGAGGACCAGTTAAAGTTAAATCCCAGGAATAGTGCTATAGAACATAAGTAACTCAAATACGGTTTCTGCCCTATAGTCATTCATAGCAGAATCAGGACACTAGAGAAACAAATATTTTCTGTAAAAAGAGTAAATGGCATCTATAATATGCCATGGTTTGGGGAGCACAAAGGGAGGAAGCAAGCAAGGAAAGGAGACACAAAAGAAAGAACAAATCAAAACAAAGCTTACCTATGATTTCCTGATAAATGCACTGAGGAATTCTCCTAGTGGAGGGTAAAGCATGCCAGCAACACAGATAGATTAAACCAAGTGAGCATACAAGGTATATTTGTGCATACTGCTTTTGTATCCATTAGATTATGAGATTACTTGAAAAGCTAGGGACAATCATTGCTTTTGGTTTCGCTGTAAGACAGGTAAGTGATATAAGCAGACTAGATTTTAAATTGTAATCCTGCTGGTCATCTTGAGGGAAATCAAATCTATGTAATGGTCATACCTAGTTGGTTCTTTAGCAAGCTAAGAACAACCATGAGTTGTATATTTCAATGTCTTACCCACGTACAGGTTCAATATTTGCTTGTTTCAGAACTCTTGCCAGCCTCTTTTCTCTCATGCATGTTCCACCCCCTGTCATGTTCATATGGTCATCTTATACACTTACTATAGTTTTAGAATCCCACAAAAATAGTACCTAATGTACTTTTAGGCTGTGCTATTTATTCCATGATGATTCAGCAATTCCCTTTCTTGCTTAGAAATTTTACTTGATGTTTATCCTTCTATTTCTATTTCTGTTTCTCTTCATGACATATAAAGCCCAGTAAGAAGCATTGCTACACCTCCACTTACCTTTAAGTCATTTTCTTTTTTTTCACTGTAGTCTTTGATCATAATGGAGAGCTGCCTGCATTACAGTCAAATGTGCTGAGTCATTTGGCATTTGCTTTGAATACTGAAGGCTTCACAATGTCCTTAGAGAAGAGGGATGAGTCTGGTTGTGTCAAATTACATATTCTAATTGTACATGCTAGTTTTTAATGAAGCTGAACTGAGAAGGGGTCATCAGGGTGCATGTACTTACAGAGTCTTTCACGAGGTAATAGAGAAACAGTTGTTCATGACTTTCAAATTGTATTTCTCAAGAAGAAAAAAGTCTTTCAAAGGAACCAAAAGGAAGATTAAAAACAAAGAAATACAGAGAAATATCAGCTTCAAAATACATATTCTAATTTTTAAACAATGACCTAAGATGTAAGAGATTGTCCCTTCCCCCAGATACATTATAGAGTAATCATGAACTTTATAGTAGAGAAGCAGAGTATACACTGCAGGACAGGGATATTGTGATATATGTGTACTCATGTTAAAATGCTCAGTGGTCATCCTCCAGCCTCTATAGATTTTAGATGTCTAATGGTGTCATGTGGTAGGTTCTTTGCGAAACATGGTATTACTTTGCCTGAATCTTGCCATGGACTTTCTTTAATCCAAAAATATTAGGAAAACCTAACACAAGTCTATGTCTGATGTGTGCGTTCTACTCCTGATTAATTCCATTTACTGCCTTGTGAAGAAGCCTGGGATGACCTTTAATGAAAGATACCCTGTCTCGGTCTTGTTGCTCAAACCAATCTCCAGAATTTTGAGGCCACCTAAGGACCAAGAAGTACCACAACAACATACCAGTAAATAAATATGAAATGATCAAAGAATTGCCACACAAAGTTCAGTCCAAATTCGCCACCTCTTCCCTCTAGTCTATTGAACTAACAATCAACTATTATTGTCTTAATCTACTACTTCTGAGTATGGATTACAGGCATGGAAAACTAACACAAATCCTAAAATGGTCCTTAAGATCTTCCTCTTTCCCAGATGCCCCATTCAATCTAAAATATACAGGATATCACTCCTATATTAGGCAAAGATTAAGGAACTTTGCAAGTATAATTATAGTATTGTTTAAAGTGAATGTGTTTATAAAGGAAGAAATTGTCTCTTAAATGGGCAAACCTTTTAAGAAGTTTATTCTTAAAACAGGTAAGAAAGATATGAGACAGTTGTGTATATATATACATACTTATATGTGTATATATATATGCCACAAAATAATAATATAATGCAATATAATATATACCTGTGATATATTATATAATACCTAAAATATATAATATATATGTTATCAATGATATAATATAATATATACGTTATATATAAAATATAAAATATAATATATATTATTTTGTGGAGTGTAAGGAATTGAGACAGAGTCTCATATAGTCTATTTTGGCTTGAAACTTACTCTATAGCTCAGGATGACTTTGAATTCCTGATTCATCAATATCTTCCTAGTGTGTCTTCCTCTTTTTGTCTTGAGAAGGAAATACGCTATGTTATGGAGCTGATTAGACTGCATGCAAAGGGAGCAGCTTCATTTTATAATAACTTTATCATAATTGAACTCAAAGATTATAAGTATCACACAACTGCATAATGCTAGCCACTCATACACCTTCCCAGTCCCAAATGCTACAGATCTCCGTGAACAGCTATACAATTGGAAGAGCCATTCTGAGGCCATGGAGCTTTGCTTCGCATTTCACACTTCCATTGTCAGTTACATTTTTGTGGTCTTAGCCACCTCAAAATAATACAACCAAGTTGAAACTAGAAAACAATTAGCTTTAGATCCTTTGTCACACCCTTTTTTTTTAAAGGAAAATTTGATCTTCCTTATTAACTAATACTACCCTTTCTTTGTCTCCTTTCTTGATGTCTTACTGTCCCTACACTTACAGTTGCTTATATATAGCCACGTATACATTATAGATCAGGGTCTGTATATAAGGAAGAAGATCGATTGTGTTTTCCTTTCTGAATTTGAGTTTCCATGCTTAATTACATATTTGAAATCCAGTGCCTTTCCAGGAAATTTTGTGGTTTCATTTTTCTTTACAGCTGAATAATATTCAATTTTGTGTATGTACCACATTTTTATTATATATATATATATATATATATATATATATATATATATATATATATATATACAGACATTCAGGTTGGTTCCATTTCCTCTGTCCCCAATGAGGGACACATTCTTAGGAAGAGCCTATGGGTGACATCTAGGAAGAAATTGGGAATCATAGGCTTCAGTTGGAATTCTCCAACAATTAGGACCTTTAAGGAGGACTCTGGGCTTCTTGAAGGTCATATCCCTTTCTACTTTATAGACTTCAACCATGTATGACCCCATCTAGAATATTAAACTCACCTGTGTCTAGACTCCTGGTTCATGCAACTATAGGCCAATGTATATTACTTTATGCTGAATTGTGGCAAATTTGTTATATTGTAAGAGAAAAGAAAAAAGATACCATTCATGGACTTTAGCTATCACGCTGAGTTCTAACTGTGGCATACTGAGATTATTAGTTTATAGATTGCTGTGCCCAGCTGTAAATTTTGGTAGAAGGGAGAAAGGGTATTCTTTGTATTCAAGAGAGCTATTTTCTTGTCTAGTCTCACAGAAAATGTAGTCCCCATCAATGTCATGTGAATATAAAGTGAAGAGGACTATTTTATCTGTAAGTGATGGCCTCTTCAAAACCTGATGTTCAATTGGAGTCAGAGGATTGGATTATATGGCCTCTTGAGGGAATTTCTTGCTCCCATAATGTTGTGGCTCAGAATAATATCATCTTTTCTTGGTCCTAGAAGTGCTGAAAGGCACTCAAAATTATAAGTCAAAGTGCGTGACTGATGGGCCTGCTAATGTTGGAAAGGAAATGACTTGTTCTCTATTATAACACAAACAAAAGCAGCATAACTTCCACTGAGGAAAACAAAGACGGCGAGAAAACTGTCTCCTGATAAATAAATGGCATAATGAAGCCAGTGAAAGTCCCAGCTGGTTATAAACGCAGATCCAAAGCAGTCAGATCTCCATGAGGTAGAAGGGATACTGTGCTTTCTCTGACAGAACAATGACACGAGATTTCAGTGAATATGCATTGATTTAGCAGGGCCTCGGACAAATCCATCTCTACTGAGTGGCATATACAAGTTCCCTGTCATTAAGTACAAATCAAAGCATTTAAAATGCATGCAAGAAAAAGTTTTTAATCCTGCAAGACTTAGCACCATGTAGAGAGCACTGTGGGGCATCACATTTTTAAAGTGCTGGTCCAGAACTGCTTTCTTGGATGTGTCTTTTCTCACTCCTTAATTTGCACTGATTATCCCAACTTCTGACCTTTCCACATATATTTTTTAAGTCATAGCCTTTCCTTCTTTCCCTGAATATGATTTGCACCCTCTCCAGCCCAAGTGTGCTGCCTTTACTTTATCCCGTGTTGAATACTACCTTCTGCATAAATACTACCTTCTGTGTGAGGATTGCTTCCATTGAGTACATCCCGTGATTTGGACAGGACAGAGACAGACTTAGTCAACATCATATTCTATGAAACACCACACTCATTCTCAATAGTTCTGATACTGTGAAGTTCATCATGTTGTAGGGACTAAGGATTCTGAGTGAGGCTTAAAACATGGAAGTAAAGACTGGCTCTTCGAAAATGGGGAAAGTGGTGAATTAAGAGGCTAAATTGATGAAATTTTAAAACACCATGTTCTTTTATGACTATAAATATGGATGCACCAGTACAAGATTGACAATAGTTTAAGTGTGCCCAAATAATATTTATTTATATATAAAATATTGAATGATTATTTTTGTGCTTTGCAAAAGATTCATGTTCTCAGAGTTCTCCTGTCTGCTAGCATATCCACAAAATGAGCTGTAGAAGAGTGTACACAGTCTATGCCCTTGCCTGGTACCTCATCAATGCCATATTTCAATACTATGAAAGATGAAGGTATCTGCATGGCCCAGAGGTTGCCCATATAATTTTAATTCATGTTCTCAATGCCCTAAACTTCGTTATTTGGTTTCATGTAACTACAATGGAGTGCTATGACTTAATGGGTTTATTCCATAATTCAGATATTTTTTACTATGTAGCACTGTGATGATAATAAATGTGAGGCCTTTAATAAGTGATGAGCCTGTTTGTACTCTGCTGAGAGCAAGAGAATGTGGATTTGTGTAGGTGGAGAAGTGAGGAGGATCAGGAAGGAGTTGCTAGAGGGAAAACCATGATCAGAACATGCTGTATGAAAGAAAAGAAACGATTTTCAATTGAAAATTCTTAAATGATGAGATAATCAGTGTTTCTCCCTGTATAAATATGATTGAAAAGAAGCATCATTTGCTCAGGTTCAATATATGGTTCAAAGAAGTTATCAGATAATGTTAATTCTTCCTCTCTGTTGACTCACCTTTGAGAACCCCTGCCTTCCACATTTCCTTTTTCCTCTTACTTTATGTCATGATCCACAACTCTGAAAATATTGTGTATAATTTATTGTATGCAAATATTCATCACTTTAATGGTGCCAAACCATATACATTTCTGATTATGATTGTTAAAAAGAAAATTCTCCTCCAATAATTTCACTACCACTTAGTAGTTAGTTAGGTTTCCATTATAGTCATGGTATCCCTTTTGTTGAGTGGGTTATAAGTCCAATTAGGGCGCTATTGGTTACCAACAAAGTATGCATGCCACCACTGAAGTCACTGGGTTATCGTTTCATGCCGGTTATCAATGTGGTTCATATATGTCATAACTGGGTAAGACTGTTGACTGCCTCCCTTCTTTCAAACCTTATATGGCACCTTCTGGTAGCATGAAAACTATGGAGAGTAAAGCTCATGGGCCTTGGGACCCTATTCCTGAAGTGCATGGTGTCTTCCGCAATAAGATCTTACTTTGAACTTCTGAGGGGGTGCATAACCAAGGGCAACAACAATAGGCTGTATGTTCTCAGAGTCTCTTAGACAGCTCTGTACAGGAAATTCAACAGAGGGCTTTTTATGTCTGTTATTAGGGGTTTTGTTAGGCAGTCTTTGGCTCTGGGGAAAGCTTTGGAGAATCTACAACTAATGTGTTAAACCAGCATAATCCCTAACAGCTGTATACAAACATTTGTCCTTATACTTAAGATTAGTTTTCACATCTGATCAAGGAAACTTGTCTTTGCATATGATAGATAAATCCACTACAGAAATCTATCACTATTCAAAATACAGAGTTAAAGACGCCAATCCCAAGGTATATGTCTATAAAATACTTCTGCACCTAAGCCATAAGGAACATTGCAGAAGAAGAGATGGAAAGATTAAGAGGCAGAGAATCATGGAATTTGCTGTGAGAATCAGAAGCTATACCTGTAAAGTCTCAGTATGACAACAAAAATGTGAGCTGAGAAAGGATGACACTAATGATCATGCCAGACTGGATGGTCTCAATCCTACACAAAGAACTATAAGCAACTGAGTAAAGCTGGGAGCAGCAGAGATGGTCCTCCCCAGGGAAGAACACACCAATTAATTGTCTAATGTCAAAAGACAAGCCCTGGAAAACATGCATACAAGTAACATTATATGGAATCAACAGGGTGTATTTAGGAATATGTGTATATAGAAAGATATATACAATAACAATTAATTTTTTAAAAAGACCATGAATTTGGAGAGCAGGGAGGAATAGATGGAAGGTTTGAAGGGGGTAAAGAGAAGGGACAAAAGTTGTACTCAAAAATAAAGAAATAAACCAAAAAATAAAATTCTCCCTCATGATATTCAAATTTCAGTTATTATGGTACATTAACCATGGGTAATTGTATAACAGATTAGCATCAATGCTTTTCAGTATGCAGATCATTCCCTAACTAAAAAATGTGCACAATGATCTCTGACCAATCATTTCACATCTTTTAAATTCTTCTAGTGATTGTTCTTGTGCATATGGTTGGTCAGTTTACCTGAAGATTCAAAGCAGCTGATTGTTTGGCCTCAGTGACTCTCATTAACTAAGAGGCTGTCTTGGCTGAGTGTCAGATCATAATACCGTAGCAAGAGTGGCTTAAACTATAGAAAGATAGCTCTCAGGAAAGTCTCAAGATTAAGATGTATGTACATCTAATATCTGATCAGGGTTTTCCTTCTCATTTGTACATAGCCCTTTCTTCTGGAAATCTTATTGTACTGCAGAGAAAAGGGTCATTATTTCTTGTATGACATTTTATAACAGCATGGATACCACTAATGAAAGATCTGTGCACATGATCACATCACTTTCCAACATCATCATCGTCCTCAAATTTCACTACTCTGAATATTTAGGCTTTAATACAGGGATTTTAAAAGACATAACCATTCCATTCTTAGCATCTGACATTTTACTCTAATAAATAACTGAAGGGCATAGCTGACCAGCAAAGCAAAGGCTAGAGCAAAGAAATGAAAACAAAGGATCATTAGAAGTAAAATTTGAAGCAAATGTAAATGACAAAAAAATGTCTGGATATATAAAACTAAAACCATTTTGAGACCCAATATATGAAGCCAAAAAGAAAAATTTAGTGAAAATGGACTTGTCACCATCCATGAAGAAAGTGGTCATAGCAAAAAGAGACAAACATTGGAAGAAATTTTATAGAATATTTATACTAAAGAAATTCACAAAAGGTTTCATGACACTGAAAATACAAAGGATACAGTTTGACCAGGGTCTCCATCCATCCATAGGAAGGAAGGTAAGCATTTGCCAAGACATATATAAAAGATATTCATTCCTCATTTTAAGTTATGCAACAAGAAGAAAGTGATGTTCAAACTAATCATGATACAAAGACATAAAACACTTTAACAATCTTTCCAATGTTTTAAATTGGAGGATAAGTAAATAACAATCTTATTATAATTTTAATTTCCATATCTGTCTTCAATAGATAATAAAACATTTTAATGTTTTGATAGAAAAAATTTCAAAGGGTTACAGAACAAAGTTTTGCCACCATTAAAACTCTTTTGCATGGCCACTAGCACTATAGTAAATAATGAATCATGCTTGAATCCATTTCTCTCTTCCTAAATGCAGAAAAAAAAAGATCCCTTTTAATACTTTTAATCCACTGGTAGCTAAATTAGAGCTTACCTGAAGTATTTTTATTTTGTAATCACCATCTTTGTGAATAGCTCTATAAGGTTACAATTTACTGCTGGGTTGCAATCCATGGCCCGACATTGGTGGACTACAGGGATCCACTTCTTAAACAGTGCCACTTCATTGTGTTCACCCTAAATGAACAAGTGTACTGTGAGTACATTTTTCACTGTGTCCTTCATAGGTAGCTGCTAAATTAATCTTCAAGAGCTACAGTAACAAAGTGCTTCAAAATGAGTAGCTTGAGCCACGAAGAACAGAAATTTGTCTCGGAGTTCTAGAGGCTGCAAGTCTAAAATTAAGGTGCCAGCACAGAGGTGCTTGTGAAATCCATAAGGGAATCTCGCAAACCCTCTTCCTGATTTCTGGAACCCTTCAACATCTCTTGGTTACAGCCACATTATTCCTTTTACTGGCGTAATTGTCACCCAGAGATCTTTCTATATGTCTCTGTGTTTGTACAGCTGTGTCTGTATGAGGACTTCAGGCATATTGAGTTAGAAAGCTGTCTTTTCCTCTGAACTCACTTTTACTGATTATAGCTACACTGACCCTGAATTTCAATTAAACCCCATACAATTCACCTTTAATACTGATGTGCAATTAGAACCAGCCAAGATCCAAGTATTCAGGCTTTGTAAACCATTCCCTCCTAGTTTTTGTTGCTTCAGTTGCATATTTGAGTCATTCATTCTTAGTTACAGAATGTTTGAAAAGTGTAAATAATCTTAATGCATATGCTAAGAGTTCATGTGTCATTAGCAAATTCCCATGGATCACATACTGCTCAACCATTTATAAATAATATCTATTATTGAACACTTGATATATATGGTCTTCCACTGCTGATAAATGCTATTGCCTATGTTAGCTATCTTGCTAGATTCCAAAAATACACCTAATTATTTGCATTATGATTTTGTATCTCAAAGTTATATAAGATATGTCTAAATACAGAATAAATATTACATATTTTGTCAAGTAGCACATCTCTTAATAAAAGTACATGTACTACATAAGTTATAAATTTTATGTATTTCAGAATACATATATGCATATCATAGTGATAGTTACTGAATTAGTTCAAGATAAAATCTTAATTTCCACAATTAAAATGTGTCAGGAGAACCAAGTATTTAAATGACTATTTGAATGACCATTTTCCTTTAAATTTTAGGATAACATGAATATTAAACAAAGCAAGTACCATTTGTTTTCTCTTGATGGCGTCATTCAGGTGGAGGTAAACAGATTTCCTCAGCTTCTGAGGAAGAGAGGCATTTTATAAATGCATGATCTTCTAATGGAAATGTGAAGTATTCTGGATTAAGATTTTCTATGTTTTAAGATGATGAATTTCTTTATAAAAAGAAATTTTTATAAATACTCACTGAGAAGTCTTACAAAGTGACAGGAGACCAAGGAAGAGAGAGAATATATCAGTGTAATTAGTTAAAAGAACTCAAAATGCCTTGTATACATACACACAATTGCTATAGGAGCTGGATATCCCTAATTTTCACTGGGAAAAAATGGTTTGCATAGACGTAGTACTGATGATTTAAATAGGCTATCTATCTTAGCAATAACAAAGGAAGAATACTCCTTTATTCCATACAAAAAAATAATACAAGATAAAACATTTCAATTCAAATGTAGAACAGCAAAAAAAAAATAAGAAATTTTTCAGATATTTGTTGAGAATTTAAATGTCAGTAAGTGGTATAACAAGTAAAAGTATGGAAAAGAATACATCATTCAGGGGACTATCTAAATAAAGTAGCTGTATTAATATTTCACAATATGAACTTGAAAACAAAAAGAACATTATTCAAAGAAAGAAGTAATGTTCCATTAGGATTGCTAGTGTTAATAAAACTGCAATCATCATGAAAACACAGATATGATATCAAGATATTGATTTCAATTCATTGGGATATATATCCAGAAATGAGACAGCAGAGACATTTGTAACTCTATTTTTAGGTTTTAGAAGAACCCCCAAACTGTTTTCCATAGGGAATAAATCATCTTGCTCACTCACCAGTAAAATGGAATGTTCTATATCTCTGATGACCTATTTTGGAAATTTTTCTTACATAATATCTATTGTATAATTTATGAGGTCATATACTTTTGTGGTCTTGATTTTGGTTTATATATTCTTGTTGGTTTCTTAAGTGTTTTCTATTTTTTATATTCTATTTTTGATTTTTTTTAATTTTCTCCTTTTGTATAATACATATCAACATCCCTCCTACCTTCCCTCCATTCCTTCCAACTCTCATTATCCTCCCTCTCCTCTTATTATATATCCTCTCCATCCCTACCCACTCATCCCCTGGCCCTGGCCCTGGTTCTCCTCATAGAAGAGAGAAGTCCACCCAGGGTCACCACTATGAGGATATGTCTACTTTTGTTATTTGAACATTCTTAATAAAGAAAATTTCCTGTTGTACTCCATGCTTTTAACATGCTTTAAAGTACACTATGGGTTTCAAAACTTAAAAAGGTCTGTGGTTTTATGATATGTTCCTCCACTCTGGATTGCTATTCTGTCCTTGTAGTCTGCTGGTTGTTTTCTTTGCTGTAGAGAAGATTCTAGTTTTCTGTAGTCTAAGTTGTCTACTTTTACTTTTATTGCCTCTGCTTCTGGTGACACATGCAAAATATCATGTTCAAGTCCAGTTATACTGTAGATTTGTAAGTATTTTGAAATTGAAAATTATGAAGACTGTAGCTTTGTTCTTCCTCAAAATTGTTTTAGCTAGTCTGGGTCTTTGTGGTTGCACATGGGTTTTAGGGTGTTCCCTTCTCCCCCTCCTCCTCCTCCTCCTCCTCCTCCTCTTTCAAATTCTGTAAAACATCCCATTAGATTTAGATGAGATTACATTGAATCAGTAGGTCATTGGGATGAGTGAACAATTTTAAATAATTATAATAAACCCTCTACTCCATGACTTTCCATTTATCTAAGTTTTAATTGTTTTCATTAACACCTTTTATTTTAGGCATATAATAGTTTCACTGCAATTGTTAATTTTTTTAATAATGAAATTGAATTAGTAATAAAATTCCTCCAAATGAATCTGGAGATGGCTCAGTGGCTCATAGCACTAAGTACTCTTCCAGAGGAACTGAATTTGATTCCTAGCACCTTATGACTGTAACTCTATTCCAGGGAATCCAACTTCTGGCTTTTTCAGGCACCAAATGGTATAGAGAAATACATGCTTCCAAAACACCCATACACTTAACATTGAAAATACATTAATCATCTAAACAAGAAAAATCCTGACCTGTATGAGGAACCTCTTCCTCATAAAGCCAATCCTTGCTCAAATATTTCAATTGAAGAGAGGGACAATTTCTAATGTCGCTCTTTAGCATCAGTATTGCCCTGATAATGAAAATCAAACAGGGATATTACAAGGTACAGGTATATGGGAGTGTTCAGAGGTAGAAAAAGAAGGGGGAAATGTAGTAAAATTACAATCCCAAAACTGAAAAAAATATTGATGGTGTTCCCAACAGAAAAGTTTCCAATTCTGATAGAGTCAAATTTATGCATCTTTTCCGTGTTGTTTTAATGTTGTATCTAAAAGTCTTTGAGAAATTCAGGGACAAGGGATTTTTTTTTCCTGTGAGTTTTATAAATCTTTCTCTTACATTGATAAAATACTCTGATATTTTATCTGAGAAAACTAGAAATAGAAAAGCAAACTAAATTTAAAAGTCAGTTTATAAACAATGAAACTTAATGCCAATATCATGAAATAAAATCCAGAAATCCTATAATCATTGAAATAATGTTCTTTTTAAGATAATAAATCACTTAGATAGAAGATTAATTGAGAAGAAAAGAGATGGATATAAATAATCTAACAGCACTAGGTAACAGCAAAGGAATTGAAGCAGTAATAGAATGATATTATGACTAACAATTTAATACCTTCAGTGAAACATACTAATTTATATTATTACCATCACTATTACTACTATTATTAATAATGATAGTAGTAGTGTTTTGTTGTTTACTTATTTTATGACTTTGGATGTTTTGCTTGCGTAAATATCTCTGCATATGGGTACCTGGTACATGCAGAAGTAAAAAAAAATTGGCATTGGATCAAGAATAAATGAGTACTTCCTAAATTTCATTAGGAGTATCTAAAAAAAGATAAAATAAAAACTGCTTAAAACAATAATTAATGGTGAGAAAATACTCTATCTCTGCTAAGATTAAAAACCAAGCAACACATACTCTCCACATGCCTATCCACCAATAGAATGCAAACCCTATCTACTAGAACACAACCTTAAGAAGACATCAGTCCTGGGCATGCTAGTACAGACCTATAATGGCAACTCTTGGAATTCAGACACAGGAGGATCATATGTTCAAGGTCAGCCTGAATTAGAGAATTTGAGGTCAGCAAGCAACAGAGTGAGTCTTTTGTCTGAAAACCTCAACAAATCCAAGGAAACAGATGGTATATGGATTTGAAGTCAAGGAATAAAACTGTGTATTTGCACTTGATGTTATCTATGAAAAGAATCTCAGACAATCAGGAAACAAACAATTTCCCAGAGCTAGTAAGGAATCATTGTCAGTTTGTAGGTACAAAATTAAAATGTCAAAGTCAATTGCTTTGTTATTTACTAGCAATAAAATATTGGATTGTAATTAAAAACATAATGCCATTCAAATTAACATAAATTAAATGAGATGCTAGATGAATTCTAACAACATATTACTATGAACATAAGAAATGAAAGGTAAAAGTACCTTGTGTTTTTATATCAAGAAAAACACTACCACTGACAACAGATATTTTAGGATGTTTTATGATTTCTTAAAGATAGATGAAATGAAGTCTGATAGCATAAAATAACATATTCAAAGCTACAATAAATACCATGAGCTGAGCATGGGAATTCTGGAGACAACTTTTGTATTTAGAGGCTGTACAACAAATAGCACCACCAAGTCTGAATATCAAGGTTGAATATTAAGGCACTAAGTGCATAGATTTTTCCAGCCTGTATGCATAAATGTCAGAAACAGAGATAAAGAACAGTAGAAAGAAAAAAGAGAATGGTTCTCTGGAGACCCGAGGGGTAGATAGCATGCAATTGTACGATAAAAAAGATGGGGGAAGGAGGAATCAGCCAAACACCAATAGTGAAGTGAGGGTCCACAGATGAGAGAACACTCAGCCTTACCAAGGGAGCAGGGGGTATAAAGGATGTCCAGACTGTAGAAGGATATGGGAAAATAAAGATGAGAGTCCAAAGAGAAGGCTCAAGTATGGAGGCTGCATCCACAATGCTGCAGTGTTTAGATTTTATCAAATGTCTAAGCTTTTCCATGAGCCAATTAAATATGCAGTGTAGGAGCATCTGTCTGGCTGCTTTTTCGAAGTCTCTAATAGGAATGCTGCCGACAGTCTTAGCTTTGCCCTTTGCATTTTGCAGATGCTCATTCATTTTTGTTGAATTAAATATTTCATGGAAAACTCTAATAAACTCCTTTGGTTTTTAAAACTTACATCTTGCCTGCTTCCAATAAGGATCTGGACCATGATTCAGAGAATACATTTGTGGGAATGTTTCTTCTCAAAACCTCACTGGTTTGTAAGCCAGATAATTGGCATAAGGATGAATTAATTACTTATCCCTAACTCACGATAAGATAATTGGTTCTAAGTATTCATGAGCACTCTGAACCTAGGGATGTTATTCAGTAGATGCTCAGTTAGTATTTGGTAATGGGTAAATAGTAAGTGGATGTTATCAGTGATGTAGGTCTGGATGACTGCATGCAATGGCAAATATTGAACTAAGTGTTATGTGCCACATGGAGTAATATATGAAAATGTTTTTTCTTAAGTCAATTGATAAAATTGAGATCACATATCTATAACATCCAGAAAATTATGCCTACAGCACATACCTTAAATTGAAGATTGAGCAAGTGTCATAAGCATCACATAAAATGTAGAGCATGTACATTCTTTAATACATAACAACATTTTATCCTACTTTAAATAAACATAACTTGCAAGAGTTCAAATGTTTATGTAATTCAAATCCAAACCCTAAAGACTTGGACATTTTTCCATCACTGCTTCTATTCTGATTTTGAAAGAAAATAACTTCAAAATAACTTAATTGTGTCTTCTTTCAGTTTTCCATCTAAAGTAAAGAATACTTTTGCATCCCACAAATCAATGAGCCCTGGAATTTCCTATAGGTAGGTTAGCATAGCTGTAGATGAAAGTCAGGTTGCATGGCGAAGGAAAAATGTGTTCCCATTAGGAATGTTAAAGGGATCAATTCATAAACAAAGAAAACATGATATTCTCAGCAAGGAAATGATGCACTTTATATCTGTTGCTGTGATTAATTATCCACTACAACTCAGAGAATGTTTTTTAAAGGGCCATGGTAAAGGCCCATGACTTGACCTGCATTGAAAGCAGATGGGGAATGGCATGCTAATTCTGAACAGCTGTATATAACAGGTCTGTTGTGTGAGAAGTTATGGATAACAATGAAAATGCATAGCTTTCATATGACATTTAAAGTGGGCAGTGTTGCCCAACTTTTCCCAATTAATTCATTTATTTAATTAAATTTCCCATTTAATCATTATTAAAATAATCTAACTCCTTGGCAGAGAATGTCCTCACTTATATTATAGTGGAAACTTGGCTAAAATGTCTTAAGAACAGTCTGTCATATTCTACCAGGTTTATACTTTTAACCAAAGTAAGCCATTCTCCAAAGGGAAATATTTCGAATTGGAGACTCACAACATTTCAGCCCTTAATCACTGTTTAAGGTCATGCTTAATCTTCATGCTGCATTCAGTGACAAAAACAAATGAATAGACAGAAAAGTAAGCATGGCCTTTTAAAGACAGGACCTGAATGCAACAGCATTTCTTCTCACTTCCTAAAAATTAATACTTTCTCTTTTCCTTCCTGACTAGTCGTCCCACTCTCAGGGAATGAAAACAGAGGTTCTTCAACATACACTTCTGTAGTGAAATTACTCCATTAAATGAAGACCATAGTCTTCTCATCTTGTAGTGCAGAGGCTACCAGCTACACTTCTTGAATGAAGTGTTCTACTTCCTGTTACCTCCTACTCCTCTCTGTCATCTTTTAAAATTTATTCTCTATTATATTCTAATTTCAGAACTAGGATGAGATCACAGGGCAAAAATTTCCTATCTATCATCACAGAATGGTTTGATCAACTGTACAAAGTTAGGTACTTCTGTTTGGGACTATAGAAATCATAGTCAATTCGATTTCAGTTCTGGGCTGATGAGCCCTGCCATGTATACAGCTGACAGTCAAAAGAAATGAACCATGAGCTGTGCGTATTCCTCTGTAGAAAAGGGTTGGAAACATCTCTTCCATCGTCTTTCCCTCTTTGTTCAATCTCTGTTGCAACACGTTATTCCCTAGAAATGATCTGGACTAGAACCTAGAACAATTAAAGAATAAACACCAATTTAGATATTTTACCAATATCTAGATAAGAAGAAATTATTTGAAAATCTTTAAGTTTAAGGGCCTATACTACCTAAGTATTACAAAGTCTATCATGTTATAGACTACAGATGCTCCCAGCCACTGGTATAACCGAATAGTAGAATATCTGCATAGCATGTGTGAGGTTCTATGTTCAATTCTACACTGAAGAAGAAAGAGAGATGAGAGAAAAGGAAGAGGAGTAGGAAGAGGAGGAGGCAGAAGAGAGAAACATACAATTCATGAAATGCCTGAATTTAATGTGCATCCTCTGCACCTGGAAACTAAATCAGGGAGTACAAATAGTATTGACATTTCTGTTAATCACCTCATCACCTCTGATCTCAGTCTGCTCCTTTCCAAAGTGTTCTTCTCCCCCTTCCCCCTCCAAAAAAACATCATGGCTCTCAAGATTCTCAATTGACATCCTGTTAAGGCGTTTGGGTTGAATGCCCATCTTTCCCACATTAACTAAAGAATGTTGTTTTCAACAACTAAACAAGATCTCTGAAGAGAGAAGCCCTTTCTTTTACTGAGAATCCATACCAAATCCTGTTGCGTTCGTGAATATTGGCTGAAGGCATATTGTAACAGCATGCAATAAAAACATGGTCTGGTAAAAATGAGGAGAGAGAATTAAAAGTGAGAGTTCGGACCCAGCTGAGAAGTAAATGGAAATGAAGATGGGAGAAGAGGAATGTTGTTTTCAGAACAGAACACTCATCCTTCACAGTATTGCTTTTTATACTTCCTCCCTCTTTGAATTGCAAAGCTGAAAACAAGGGAGTATATCAAACGTGCTTTCCCAATTATAATACCTCAGAAAATAGGACCAAAATCATCTTAATGTGAAAAAGAACCGAGAAGGGTATGAAGAAACAAATACCAAGCGGAGACTAAGAAATGCAGGGAAAGCCCATTTGCCACGTTCTCTGGCAGCCTTTTCCCATAAGATTAGGTAATGCAATTCGTTAGGCTGATGGGTTAAATATTCACCTTGGTAACAGGAGCAGGGGCTGTGCATTATATTGAGAAATTATACAACATATTTACCAAATGTAATGGCTGCTACTATCATCATATTTGTAGAACATAATAAAATCTGTACTTGACTAACAGGTGTTTTACCTTAAAGTGCTTTTCTTAGTGTATTATGAACCTGTTTTCTGACACCAGTTATTACTTATTTCTACAGCCTTCATTATAAGAGCAGTTAAAGAGTAACTTCCACTCTTAAAAAGGCTGATTTGTTTTACTCCAGGAGTGAGTCGGCAGTGGAGTGTAAAGCCAGGCTGTAGTTAAAGGGCAGCTGCCACGTGGCGATGGACTCTTTCATCCCCTTGCCTGAGGCCTTTCCCTTTGTTTCTTCACCTTTCTGATTATGCAGGAGGTTGGTCGCAAAAATGTTTGCCTATTTATGTTCTTTATTTTCCTGCTATTTTCCAATGCCCCGAATTCTGCATGTAGTTGAGACAGAGACTGCCTTGCTAGTCTCTGAAGGGGAGAATGAAATAGTTTCCATACATCAGGGTTTTACCCATCATCACAGCTTGTATGTCTTCCAATTATATGCTGAAATCTTAGGTTGTGTGAATAATTTGGTGATTGTTAACACATTTTCCTTGTAAGGCCAGCCTTATCTGTTTAGAGAACTTTTTGAGTTTATAGATGAAGAGGTTTTTATTTTGGGCATTTACATATATTTAAATATACTTTAGTTACTGAGGTTTCTTGTACTTAATCCAGTTTTTTTTTTCCTTTTTTTTCCTTCTTCTTTTTCTTTAACTTATTCTTTCATGGGAAAAGGGGGCAGGACTAAATGCAAATTAACATTACTGTTTAAATATCACAGACCATTTTCTCTGAGCCCAGTTACAATAACTAGTAATTATAAAAATTGCTTGCCTTCGGCTTCCGGATAAGCCAATGCTAAACTTGTCCTTTTATTAGGTCTGTCAGACTGAGTTAATTATCTTTATGATAATAGATGTGCCTTACCTCCAACAAAACAAATACACTTATAATTAGCTTTTTAGTTAGAATTTTAATTTATTTATAAAGACTGTTTGTTTTATTTTGTTCTTTCCCTTGTAAAAGCCAGAGTGTAGGGAGGGAGCATTCCCCATTAATTGGGTTACCAGTCTGCTTATGATTACATGAGGAGAAAAGAAGCGGCTCATCATGGTAAGCCACTCAGCCTAGTACTAACTAGTCTGTCACTCCTCTTTAGAATTATATCAGTTTGACTGCAGGACATTTTATTTTACTTTGTATAGACCAAAAAGCCCATTTATCTGCTTCCTTAATAGAGCAGTGTTATGGGGGGACTGTTATATGAAAATACGAGAAAGTATGACCTGGGACTCTTTTGTATTCAGAACTGTGTGGAAAGTCAATGGTGCTGTGTTCCCCACACTTTTGTGGCTGTGTTCTCTCATCTGTGCTCAGCATATTTCAGAAAACTACAGGAAATCCTGCAATGACTTCTCTGGAAGAATCTGCTGAGAGAGCAGAGCACATGGAGAGACATATGCTTTGGAAGCACGTCAGGCAGAGCTAGCCTCTGGCCTTGATTCTTCTGCTTGTTGCTTTTTCACTTGGGCAGGTGTCTCAGCCTCAGTTTCCTTACCAGTGTAATGGAAATAACTCCTGAGTTAAGAGGAGCTGTTGTGTGAGGGAATGCACACTAAGGGCTGAGCTCACTGTCTGCTCAGTGGGGAAAGCCTCTATTTCCATCAGGAGAATCGTGGAGGAGCGGGGATATAATATGCAAAGAATCAGAAATTAATATTGAAATCTAATAATAATTTCTAGGATTCATTTTACATGGAGATGTGCACTCTTCTAATTAGTGAAAACAGACTTCCTCAATCACCTAAAAATGTACCCTAATTCAAGCCACATAATGAAACCATATGCAAAGACAGGACTTTCCAAATTGGTACCATGGATTTCCGTGGCTCCCGTGCTGGAAACTGTCCCCACTTTGCTTGTACCGAGCATAACTATTTTCTCTTTCTTTTTCAAATAAACTGAGCTATTCATTTCACTCAGAAAAGTTCTTTTGGCTTAAAGCCTCCTTTCAGCTACTTTTGATTTAGCAGATTACAAAAAATTTGACTATGACAGCAAAGGTCTCATTTATTCAATGCCAGTACCAGAATGTTTATTAAGGGATTGTGTTTTACCAGAATAAGATTCATGCTAATCACACCATAGCAGTAAGTGTTAAGTCCATCCCCAGTGAAAACATGGGGTCCCATGCTGGCAGATGATGGATCAATACTCTGCCCTTTGGTCTCACATACCTTAGTTGAGATCAGGATGAAACATGAGAGAAACAGGACAAGGGCTCCAAGAGACAACCCCAGAGCCAGCTCAAGGAGAAGATTTGGATACTGGACACTTGGATGTGTGTTTGGAGTTTGAGAATCACCAGCCAAAATGTGCTAATACAAGAGCTAACCAAAGCCCTTTGCCATAGAAGTTCCATCACTTTTAATTACCCTATCCACAAAAAAAAGTTTGAAATTACTGTGTTTTTATGTACCTCTGGATCATTGTAATGTATTAAAATGCATCCACATCTTCATGGAGATATATTGATTTTACTTTTAATCAGGGATCCTTCATATTCTCTAAAATAGAGCATAGCTCCTTTTTCTGTGAACATCTAACTAGTGATACAAATATGAGGCTTTGAAACTCTTAAATATAGTCTTCAAAGCCCGTGGTTGATGCAAAGGACATAGCAACAAGATGACAGATGCATTCCTTATTCTCCCTGTTATCTCTCCCCTCACATGATTTGAGAATATTGGACCATGACATTGAGACCAACCTGGAGCAGCAGGACGATGGAGCACAGCACATTTACATCAGACCCTGAGGATAAATGGTACTTGTGTTTCAGAGAAGCACGTTTAAAAGGAAGTGTCAGCAGTTAGGTACTGAATAATCAGAATTTGGAATGTTGTTGGTGTCTTTAGCATCTTTAAAGTCCTCTTAAAGCAACATGAACTATTGAGTAGTACAGAAACCAAAGATGAAGCTTAAAGGAGCAAATCATTTTTGTTTTTTTTTTTGTTACAAAATACATATGAGTATCATTTTCTTATTCAGAAGACTCTAATTAGAACACCGCTCTTTACCAGGTAACTTTAGGTGTGGGGTATAACTAGCGAGCTCACATGCTTTATGCAGTTGGAACATAACATACATTTTATTATGACTGTATGAAAGATGAGGTAATACAGAATGAAATTTCTTAAACATGTCTGAAGGTATTGCCAACCCCTCATTCTCAACTGGAGCCAAGTAACTGGTATCCTGGCACTTTTCATGCTAATTCAAGATGACCCACACCTAGATCAATCATAGGTTTATGAAAAACAACTGTATTGATCCTTAAATTTTCACTGATTTACTTTGCATTTCATTGTAATAGAGTAAGGTAGGTCAGTACATTTATTAAACATGAATAACAAGTGAATTATAGGACTTGGAGATAGCTCAGTGAAATTGAGCTTGAATACTCAGTAGCCACATAATAAAAAGCAGAGAAAGCAGAGAATACCTGTTAACTCAGTGCTAGGGGGTAATGAGAAGACAGGTAGATTCTGTGGGTTCTCTAATGAGTCAATTCAGTTTAGTAAGTGAGCTCCTGAGTCAGTAAGAGACTTTGTCTCCAAAAAGAAGAATAAAGCAACAGAGAAAATGTACTTACAACTCTTCAACACACATAGGTAAATAGACACATATGCACAAACATGCACATACTATAGGCACACACACACACACACACACAGACACACACATATAGGTGAACATGCATATTTGCACACACATGCATATGCCATTCAGAGGACACACACAGATATACACATGTACACACACACACACACACATACACACACACACACACACACACACACACACACACCAGAATCATAGTTTAGTGAGACTTGTTCAGGAATCAGGATGAGTCACAAGGTGTTAACTTTGAAACAGCACATGTTCAAGACGGGATTGCCTGACAACATAGTACTCATGTATGAAATTCTCAAAAGATAAAACATATGTAAAAAAAGAGGAAAGGTTCTTTGAACTTTAATGATGGCGGCATCTCTGGAGAGCTAAGAATAGGCAGATAAAGTGTAAATCATAGCATTTGAAATATGGAAGTTGTCTGCGAAGTAATTTTGATGAAAACCCTAAAAAATAAAAAATAATAAATCACAGTCCCAGTTTCAGAAGAAATTAAAAGAGTTTTCATTTATCTCTCATGATGAATTCATGATTCAAATATTTTTATAAAAGGGACTTTTTTCACTGTTGCTATGAAGTCTAAGTAAAGAGGTGTGAATAATGTAAAGAAGCCAATTTTACCTTCCTTTTCTTTCCCCTGGGCAAATAATTTGGGGCTTATACTTAGTTCTTTCCCCTAATATTTAGTTCTGGTGAGCCAATGTGATTTGCAAGCCAGTATTCTTTTTTTTTTCCTAGATGGAAGGGAAATAAGTAAATATACAATAGAACTTGTAATATAGTTTTACATTTGTATTAACACACATTCATCTCCACTATTTTAGAATAATGATACAGAGAGGGTCCCCCAAAGGTCTAAAATATTAGACCCTTGTGACATACCTGAAAATTACAGTTCATTTTATAAATTACACGTTTCCTTAGATGTTGTCCCCATGAACTGGGACACAATCTACTTTGTATGTCTGGTTCTACCACTGATGCATTCCAGGAATTTATTCACTGGAGATGCCAAGAGACCTCATGTGCTTAGAAAAAGTTCATATCCCCTAAGTCATGATTTCTGTCATCTTCCTAAAATCAGTTGTAGTATCATTTCCTGGCCACTATTTCTTCCTGAATGGCATCACTCGGCTGCCAGCATGTCTCTGTAGGACAACTTGAGGGGCATTTCTGGAAACCTCCATAAATATAAGCTAGACTTCATATAGGATGCAATAAAACGTCTATACATTTTATTAAAGGTACATTAATCTATGGGAATCCCTTCAGAATGACTTGAGATCTCAGCAACAGGCAGAACTGCAAACAGTACATTTAGGATTTAGTTTCAGTGTCTGCTTCCTGAGCCTGATGGAGGAATGCTAAGATAAGGGAATAAACAGGTTCAAGCAAAGGTCTTCAGAGAATCAGGAATTCCTCTCTAGAAATTTATAAGTATACATCCAGACATCTGTCTGAATGAGCAAAACTTCTCTGCTTACTTCTCTTTTTATAGAGGAATGGTGGCCTGGGATTATGCATATCAAGAATATGTATAAATCAGTGAATTGGGCTGAAAAGGAACCCTAGCAAAAAAAAGTATGTCTCATTGTCCCAAAGAGAATTTTCAATTTTGTTGTCTTTGTTTGTGTGTTTCTGCAAACCTGATTTTTATCACACTAGGATATGGGTCAAAGATAAGCAAATCTAATTCTGTACATAAATACAATACAGACTTTTATGTGAATTTTTTTGATTGTTGGAATCTTGTGAACTACTTCAACAGTGTTAAAAGTACTGGCAAAGCACAATGCTTCTCACTAAGTACTAGATATATACTGCTGGCAGAGGCATTTACCTGTTAAATATTTCAATTTCAATATCATTTTGTTAGAAGAACAAAGAAGTTTTCCCTGAGGAGGGTATAAAATGACATTCAGTCTCTCGACTTCATGTCTTCCAGGTTGGAGACCCAGTTGCTGTTTTCTCTTGATCATCTACAGATGATTAAATTTAATGCTTGGAAAAGATGTCCCTGTCTAACATGTATCACATTGGCAGGGTTATCTTCAACTCAAACTAAACATTAATACACTCATTTCTTAAATATCTAATCAGTGTAGCAAACAAAAATGTATTTCCAGTCTATACTTTATGGAGTATGCAGCCTCAACTATTTTGGAAGAGATAATAAAATAAAAAGCAATAAATTCATTTGTATATGCTCAAATTTCAACAAATATGTAGTAGGCAAATATTTAATTAGAACCCCAACAGGTACAGTCAATATTCAAAATCTACTATTAATGGATATAAAACAGCACACACGCACCTTCACTTCAGCTGGATCTCCTCAAGAAAAATGCAGAAAAGATCAACTGGCAATTACAAATTGAGTAGACCGTGAGAGTTTGCTTTCCCTCACCCTCTCTTCTATTGTAATTCTCTCTCACCCATTGTCTTTCCTCAGCTTCCCCATCATCTCTGTCTTCTCACTGCTCTTTCTTATTCTAGTCTCATTCTAGCCCTTCTTTAATAGGCTATCTGTCCAAATTTCCTTCTGACATCTTCATTTTGTTTAATATATTTAGAATCTTGGTTATAGTTGAAATTGAGCTCAAACATGTGTGCTTGATTCCTGCAAATACATTGCCAATAGTGGATTGTGTATGTTGAAAGGTAAGGCATAGTTACACAGTTGTAATACAACAGCACCCAATGATGCCTGGTCATAGTTTAAAAGGTGTGGATTATGTAAAAAATTGGTGGTCAGTGGCTGAATGAGGTGGAAGTTAGGGTAAGTTAACTGCCCTAACTGTAACAAATAGTCCCATGTTAACTACTGTAACAAATAGTTCCATAAAACCATAATACTTAAAAAATAAAAGTCTTTTATTCTTACCGGTATAAATAATCTAAAGCCACTTCCAATAAAGAGAAATTGGTACGAGTGCTGGGCTCTGAATCTCTGCCTATACATGCCTGGTCATCTTTCACATATGTGAAATGAACATGGATCGCATGACTCAAGCCTAGGAAGTGCAAACATGACATGCTTGTGTATTGTTCCCAGGTCACAGAACCATACAGAGTCACCAGGAGAACTGTGATATGTAGAAAATTAAAATAAGTTTTGGTTTTGTCAAGCAATGACTGCTGTATGTGGCATCAGAAATGTCTTCTTAGAATCCAGATGTTAGGCCACAATAGTCACCAATCATAAACTGAATTTTAGTGTGACCCATTTACAGAAACATAAAGCTTATAAATATGTATTTATATCTACATATATATTCATGCATATGTAAAAACTGTCTTAGAATTTCCACATTTACTACTCTAAGGTCAATGGCTCTTGGATATTAAGGGAATATTAGTTCTCATATTGTTTATATCTCATGGGGAAATACTTACATTCAGAGTGATGAATCTGTGCCTGTGGAGGACATAGTACATTTGTATTAGAAGTAACTCCAGAGAAGACTTTAAAAGCTTCTTATGCCAATATCACTGCACAAACAGTGTAGGTCATGACCAACTAGTTTATTATGCCTTGGAATTTTTTGTTTTAAACAAGGATCACATAATATTAGTCATCACTCCATATGTCTCTGTCATTTTCAGGACCAAAAATGAATAACTGACTAGAAACAAAGACGTGGCAAACTTAGAAAATGGCCTAAATTGGCTCCACAGTTATTCCATGTCTTCAGTAATCAGCTAAGCTTGTCTATGAGTGATGTGCCCATTGAGGTCTTATGCTGGTTTCAGAATCTGAGGCCTTAACAAAGAACATGCTAGCCCCATGCTAGTAGCCCCTCACTACTTTGATTGATAGTGAAATTGGGGCTGTCTCTAGAGCGAGCCATTGCTGAAGCAAGGAAAACTCCTAGATTCTTACTTCTGTTTGGTAGAGGAAGGAAGGTAGCATTCCAAGTCTCTCCATAACAGTTCTCCAGCAAAGGCTTGTAGGTATCTGACAAACTACATTTACTAAATATTTTTAGTTTGTACTCATAATAAGAAACACTTGTCCCCAATGCACCTTTGAATTTATTGGAATAAACTTGAATCATAAGAAACACATCAGAGTGTTTGTGTCAAGCTTCCAGTTCAGTGCTCTGTAGGACTACTTCAGTGACTCAATTAGACTACTTCAGTGACTCAATTAATTTTACATGAAAAATTTATACATTCTTAAAATAGAACTACACATATTTTGATCAGCTTAAAAGCTATTTTAATATTGAATCTGCTTCCACAAAGTGATATTATGTGTGTGTAGTGTTAATGCCGTTCAAATGAACAGATTTACAACAAGCAGTAATAATGATGATGTGCCAGTTTAGAGAGTTCTGTGCTCAGCAAGTTATCTCAGGTGATAAAGGCTTTGATTTTAGTAATTGTATGAATTATATTTCTCTTAGGGAAAAAATATCCAATAGGTGTTATGTCAGCTTTCTGTATGCCCCTCGGATGTGAACAGTGTGGAAGAGGATATAAGTTGATGAGGAAAGGAAGTGCACTCCTAAAGCACTGTCATCCCCTTTGCTCCAGGATTTCCCATTCATCTCAGTGAAATTTATATTTTTAGGCAAACTTTTCCCACCACAAGCCATATCTTACTTTTGCATGAAGATCTTTGTCTACCAGAAGGTTGCCATCCATATACTCCTTTGCTTATCTAAAGCATCTAAACATGAAAATATACTGTATTGCAGCCTGAGGAAGAATCTCTTGCCATGGAGTTTTAGAGAGTATAAAACTCAAAACACATCCTTCCTTCCCTTTATGACACAAAAACAGAAAATAGGCATAAGAACCACCAGCTAAATGAAACAAGATATTAGCTTTGCTAATGGCTGATCAGGTGCCCAATTGTCCTTCTACAGGGCTCCTGGTAAAGTACGTCAGAGAACATAGACTACAACTCAAGCCTACTGAAAACATTTTATTTTTATTTCAATATAAAGCCTTCAGGGAGAGCTGGGTCAGCAAAACAGACTCCAATTATACAAAGCCTGCCTGCCTCACACATGGTTACTCGAGAGCAAGGGAGAAAGAGAGAGGAGCATCTCAGGTCCCTTGAAGGCACTTAACTCAAAGGAGCAAAGGACAGACAAGGAGGGCTCCCACCACCCCTGTATAAGCACTTCCAAGAAAACAAGAGGCAAATGCCTGTCCAGCACGAGCAATGGCCTGGTACACCTTGGCACCATCACCCACTCCTGACAGGACGGTCTCTCTGCCCTTAGTTTCTCACAAGCAAAATTCACTCCACACTACCCAGAAGAAAATGTGACAGGAAGAAAATACTGAAGTGCGGTATGGGAGCTACTAGAGCGACTGCATCTTTCTGCGCATGCGTTTAGGTATTACATAATGTTCTTAGACTTAATTCCTTTGTTTTTATCTGGAAATGTTAATGAAGGCAGAAAAGCTGGTTTGGCAGAATGTGATGAAAGACCATGAGGCAGGTCAGTTCTTGGAACTTTTGAAGATTATCAATAAGATGGCAGGATTGGACAAATGGTGTCCCCAAAGGTTATAGATGTCTGGCATACTGTTTTGGCTTCATGGGGGTGGTGGATAGTGGTGCCCTCTATACCTTAGCCTAGCTTTCAGCTCTGCGGTCTCCATCTCCGCAGCAGATTTTGTTTCTCCAGTTTGTGAAAAAGAGATTTGAAATGAAAGGGAAGGTCCCCCATGGTTACCTGACTGATGAGCAGGAAGTGATTAGCAGAACGGAAAGCCTCAAATACTGCCACCAGGGAGATCTATTCTCTGAGGAGAACTTTATCATTTTGCTTATTCAATAAACACTTATTAAGAGGCACATAGAGATCCTCTGGGGTCTGCGGGTGCCAGCTTGTGAGGCAGCGAGATAAAACATAAAGGCTGACACTGTAGTGATTCCCTTGGTACTGATGCTGAGAAGAAATTCAAAAGTGAACTTTGGAAACCTTCTGCATGATTGAAGTAATCACCAAGTGTCAATAATATGTTCGTATTTACTTTTAACTTCACCATTGAAATTACACAAAGATCATCATGATTCAGGAAATTATATAGATATATGTGTGTGTGTGTGTGTGTGTGTGTGTGTGTGTGTATTTTTGGAGCATATATTATTGAGGCATATATGTATGCCTCAGAAAGTGAGGTCAGTGATAAATCAAGGGGATAGAGGCTCTTGTCACCAAGCCTGACAGCATAAGTTCAATCCTAAACACTCACAGGGTAGAAGGAGACAGCTAGCTTCTATAAATTTTCTTTTGACTGACACACACACACACACACACACACACACACACACACACACACACACACAAATTAAATAAATAAATAATAAGTAACAAATAATATAATAACATTTTTTTTTTGTTTTTGTTTTTTGAGACAGGGTTATTCTGTTGCAACTCTGGCTGTCCTGGAACTCACTCTGTAGACCTGGCTGGCCTCCAACTCACAGAGTTCCACCCTTTTCTGCTTCCCCTAGTGCTGGGATTAAAGGCATTTACCACCACCAACTGACTATAATAACATTTTTTAATCACAGAAATTTCCACTCACATTTTAGAAATGCTATCTATACTAGAGGTATTGCAGCTGGGTCAGTGATTCACAACTACCGCATTTCCAACCTTGGCTCTACAATTCACAACATGTTTTAGCTCAGTACACAATGTGACTTCACATGTTCCTATTAACAATGAGAATAACATGGATTATCATTGTAGTTCTTACTGGGCAGAGGGCATGATGCATGTAGCATGCTATTCAGCATGTGTGACTTGGTGATATGCACACACAGTCTCCTGATCAGCATGGGATCCTTTTATGCTGTATGAGGACTGATATGAAAGAGGGCAATGGTGAAGTAAATACTGTCCAGAGGAAGGGCTCAACAAAATACACATAACAAAGAGAGATCACAGTGTGATAAGGACAACATTTAAAAATGGAACATTATAAGACAGGTGGAGCTTATTTTACCCCTGAGGTTCCTAAAAGAAACTCTCAAAGATTTGTCCCAAGAAATAGTGAATATTCAGTTACTGACTGTAGCGATGAGGATGACAATAAAGATGATGAGAAGGATAATGGAGAGAGCTTGTGCTCATCTCCTGTTGCCATGTGTTGGAGCTCAATTTGCACATATTACTTGACTCTCACAACTCTTGTGATGTAGAAATATAAAATTTCCATGCTGCAGAAAATCTCAAATTTATGGTAACATGGTGGAAAGCTGCAACTGGGCCCAGTTTCCTCTGACTTAAAAATCAGTATAATGTACACTTTCCATAAATTAATGAAATGGTGATTAGGTTCTGTGTGAAGTAAGATCCCTTGAATTTCAACAGTCATTTGTGTGTATATTGAACTCCATTGTCTGGTTCATCTCATGTATCAGTTTCCTGGCTTTATATATGTATATGTCATAATACACACAAAATGCTTTGTGTGATGTATTAAGTGTCTATAACGTAACAAACCCTGCTGTATTTCTGGTTTAAGAATTAACACCTCACTAAAGCAATGAAAGCCCTCAATAGGAATTCCCCAGTTTCCCCTATACCCTACAGATAGCTTTGATGTAAATAAATAACATGCAATATATACTAATATATAAATAGACAGTTGTAATGTTTCCTGGTTTTGAATATTGTTAATATATGTCATTATTCTTCAGAAATAAACCTTTCAAGAGTCATCATAGCATCTTAAATTACGGTCCATGATGCATATGAGGGGCCAAGGAACCGACTATGAGTATTACGAATACTTTCACAATAGGCTTTTGAGCATATAGTAAACAAGAATTAACTCAAAACAAAATGATTTCTAGGTATGTGTGGCAATGCTTAGCCGTGGTAGGTTGTCCAGACCTTCACCAACAGCCTTGAATCTGAATGTACAGCACGTGAGCGTTGCACCTGGCTCACTGCCATTCCAGGTAGCATCAATCGGCGCCTTTTGAAATACTTCAGTTCACAGTTGGGACCATTGTATGACATAAGCTGCAGTGTCTCTACTATGCATACAAATGTTTCTTCTGTTATAGAGATGTGATGGTTTAATTATGGAAAACAGGCTTTTAGCATTTTCCTGCCTTCACTCTTCAGTATGTATCAAATTAATATATCTTTGGATTGCATTCTGTTAGAATGTTTGATTTTTAAAATTGCTATTTGAGCCACTGACTTGACATTCATAAGAAAATTGCTAAATTTATTTTGGCAGAGGATTTGGACAGAATTTCTAATGATTTCTGAAATGGCCCAAAGCATGCATCTGCTATTTTATATTTTACCTTCATGTATAGCAGGTTCTAAGCACTGACGATTATAAAGTTAAGTATCAATCAACTCTGAAAACAACTGAAGATGATGTATTCCTTCAGTATCAAATACCCGGGCAAGGTTTACAAACACATCGCTCTTGTTACTAAACAAATTTGTTATTTCAATGAATATTCAAATAATAATTATGAGACAAAATAGTTTTAAAATGAAATTTTTATTATTAGTTATTAGTAGATATTTTACTTATATACTTGACTATATACTTGATATATACCTGTAAAAATTTCTTGGGTTGAAATTGGGTCATGATTTTAAAAGGTTTAGGAAGTCCTCTTTTCTTATTTTTACAACTGTATTGCTTGACTGGATCCTACTTTATTTAATGGCCTTTGGGAATGCAGCTGGCTATGAACTATTAAAATCAGGCTTTAGGAACATCCTAAACATGTCCATCCAGCAGGTGGCTGAGATTATATATATTGAAGGAAAACTGTACGGCGATGATAGACACTTCTCCAACACTGCTTAATTACATTAAGACTTTATCCAATATTCTTTGTACTTGTGTTACTTCAAAAACTAGCTAGGTTCTTAGTTATATTCTTCATACCTTCCCTATTTGAAATATTGTCAAATTTAACTTTTTTATTTATATATTAATGTTGTGATTTTTACTTTAATTTCTATACTTACTCATTCTGTATGCATTTGCCATGCACAGTTCATGCCATGCACAGTTTACTGCTCACTTGCGCACTTTGGACATTTTCTGTGTTGTCTTGTTATTATTGATTTATGACTTTTCATGACATATTGTGGACCCCTGTCCTTTTTTATCTTATTTCTTATAGTCAGTTTCTCTCTGTTTTTGGTTTCTGTGCCCTTCTGCTATGATACTGTCTGATTATTAGAATCTAAAATATTTAATCATACTTGTATTTATTATTTCTTTTATTTTCTTTATTTATTAATACTTTGATAATTTTACACAATATTTTTGATCGTATTAACCCCTCTTCAACTCCTGTCAGATATATCTTCAGTTCCCTTCCCGCCCAACTTTTTGTCCTTTCCCCCCTTCACCTATTTGATATCCAATTTGGACTGAACATACATTGCTGCATGTGTGGCCTTCAACTGGAGTGTGGTTAATTTACCAGGGGAAATACTCCTAAGGAAAACTGACTCTGCAGTAGTATGCTACAATATTTTACTCCTGATTTAGGGAAGGAGAAAGGAAAGACAGGACGAACTCTTCACCACAAGTGATACAGAATCAGAGAAAGGTAGAAATCTTCACAGCCTCTTTTTAGGCTGTCCTAAGCTTGAATCTCTCCAACCTTTGTTCTTTTAGGAATTATCATACTAAGGACAGCAACCCAACCAACACACCACCAACCAATGCTCACACCAGCTCACACCAGACTTCAGAGTTTTTATGCCCTAAGCCAAAAGTTCCCATTAACCCATGCAACACACAATCCCGAAGACAAGCTACAGATGCCAGAAAGACTACATCTAACCAAATTATAGCCACCTGCATCAAGCATTCCAAATCCAACTGATAAACATCTCCGATACCTGGGGTGGGAACACAAACCTAATCCACATGCCATTTTGCATTTTTAAAGGAACCAAAATAACAAAAACCTCTTCCAAGTGTTCCTCTACATGACTCTCCTTCTCCCAGAGGCTACCAAATGCCAATAGCCCCTTAGCTAGGGGTGGGACTTCTTGTCCAGCTTCTCTCTCTGTGCTGTGAACTAGTCTGGCTTGTGTTTTCACTGGCTTTGTACATACTGTCACAATCACTGCGAGTTCATCTGTGCTGTTGTCTGTTTGTGTCTGGAAGACAGTCTTTTGCTTTTAGTCATCCTCTGCCTCTGGCTCACAAACTCTTTCTGTCACTACTTTCTCAATGATCTCTGTGCCTTTGGAGGAGAAGGTGTGAAATAAGTGTCCCTTTCAGGACTGAGAAGTCTGAAGTACTAGTTGTGGATCTCTGTGTTAATCATCATCCACTACAAATACAAGTGTCTCAGATGAGGGTTGAGAGTGCATTAGGCTATAGGTTACAGTAAGCTTTAGCAAAATAACAGTAGTAGGTTCTCCCCTAGGGCTTCTGATCTATGAGCACAGGTTCTTGGCCTTACAGTGGCACTAGGGACAGGTTTCATCTTGTAGATTCGGACTTATGTACCTCCGATAAAAAAGTGGTTGGATACTCCTATGACATTCCTGCCACTACTGCAGCAGTGGATAACGTCCTGCTGAGCTAGTCATTATTGTAACCCACAAGGTTCACAGTTGGGTAAGACTGATGACTTCTTTTAACTTCTGATAACCTGTATATCCCTAGGTATAAAGCTTCCAGGTTAATCCTAGCTTGATTTCTTCATGTTCTATTACTCAAGACACAATAGTGGTGTCTTTAGCAACAGAGTCTTACAATAAAATTCTAGAGGGTAATGAAGACAAATGCCGATAACCAGTAATGTTTGAGTATCTCTGAGACAATCTGCCAACTACTTCAAAAAAGCATGTCTCATTCCTTGGAGTATGATTTTGTTTATTTACCTTTAGTATCTAGCAGGGACATTATTGCCCAGCTATAGGGTAATTCCATTTGAATTCTTTTTTATATGTTTACTTACACATTAAAAATCATTTCTACATTAAGTTCATAAATATATAAATCTATAATTCATTAGGAAAATATCAATGATTGACTTACAAAAATATTCCTAAGCATGAAAAAAGGTAAAGATACAATTTTACATTATTCCATGTAAATAAGGCACTTCTCCAGGAGTACAAATTTAAAAGACTTCTTAATTTGAAATCTCACCTCTATAATGAATCAACTTTACATAACCATGTGTTGATTCACTGAGCACAGTATTCTGCTCTATTGGTTTCCTCATCCAAATCATGCCTTTACTATTATCTTAGATTATACTTTGTGTGTCTGTGTGTGTGTGTGTGTGTGTGTGTGTGTGTGTGTGTGTGTGTGTGTGTGTGTATGTGCGTGTGTGTTCCACTCAGATTACTTTTAAGACATTTCTTTTTTTAATTTCTTTTTTAATTTTTATTCTCTCATACAACTTACAGAATGCATCCTGATCCCCCTACTCCCCTCCTTCTACTCCCTATCTTCCCCAGATCTACCCCCTATCATACCCACAAATATCCCCTTCTTCTCAGAAAAGAACTGTCCCCCTCCCAGGGTTACAGCACAATTATGGAATGGCATAGTGGGATGGAACAAGGCCAGACATCAATCTCTATATTAACGGGGGCAGGCAGTCCATCAGGAGAAGAAGGGTCACAAGGGCATGTGAAATGGTCCCACTCCACACCCCGACTCCAGCCTGTTGGAGTTTTTCAAGACACTAATCCAGAAAGCTATGAGATATATTTAGGGAATCCTATAGATTCCACATCTGTGATTTCAGTCTCTGTGTGATCCTAAGAGGGCTAGCCAGTTGACAACATGGGGCTTGTTTTCCTGGTGTCCTCACTCCCTCTGATTTCCACCATCCCTCCTCTCCCTCTTCCATGGTGTTCACTGATCCTGCATGATGTTTGACTCTGGACCTCTCAAGATACTCCTCTTAGCTGCTAGAGAGGGCCACTCTGGTGAGGACCGGGTTAGGAAAGGATCTATAAGCAGGGCATGCCATCATTAGAAATTGTCTCTGGTTTAAACAGTCTTTAGATCTTGGCTTGCACTGCAGTTTCAGGCAGAGGTTCCTTCCTTTGGTATGGAGTTATGCCTTTCCATTGTCAACGAGGATCTTGCATGACAGATAGGCCATCAGTCAAAGATTTTGTGACTGGGATGGTATCCCAGTCTCACCTCACCACTGGAAGCCCTGCCTGGCCACAGGAGGTGGCCTGTTCAGGCTCCCTATTCCAGATCCTTGCTAGAGTCTCCCTCATAGATTCCTGTGAGTTTCTGCTACACTAAGCCTCTCAATCACCCTTTAATTATCTCCCAATTCTTGTTTCTCCATATATTTTCTCCCTCCATTCCTCTCCTCTTCCTGGTCCTCTCCACCCCCATTCCTGTCTTCTCCCACCCCACCTGCACCATCTGGTCAATTTTCTTCCTACCAGTTGGAGCATCCCTGTGTTCCAACTGGGGCCTATCTTGTTGCATAGTCTTCCTATGTCTGTAGATACTAGTACCTTTCTCCTTTGTTTAACAGTTAGTATCCACATATAAATGAGTACATACCATCCTTGTCTTTCTGTGACTGGGTTACCTTACTCAGAACATTTGCTTTTCTATTTATATCCATTTGCCTACAAAGTTCATGTAATTATTTTTTAAATAGCTGAGTAATAATCCATTGTATAAATGTACCATAATTTCTTTATCCATTTTTCAGTTGAGGGAAATCTAGGTTGTTTCCAATTTCTGGCTATTATGAATAAAGTTGCTATGAACATAATTGAATAAGTATCCTTCTATATGCAGCATCCTTTGGGTATGTGCCCAGGAGTGGTTGGTGTAGCTGGGTCGTGAAGTAGGTCGATTTTCTATTTCCTAAGGAATTGCCACATTGATTTCCTGGTGGCTATGCAAGTTTACATTCCCACCAGCAATGAAGGAATGTTTCTCTTGCTCCACATCCTTGCCAGCATGAGCTGCCCTATGCATTATTGATCTTAGTCATTCTGACAGGAATCTCAAAGAGGTTTTGATTTGCATTTGGCTAAAGATGTTGAACATATCTTTATATGTTTCTAAGCCATTTGAGATTCCTCTTTTGACAATTCCTTTTTTAGATCTATATCCCATTTTTTAATTTGATTGTTTCTCTGATGTCTAGATTCTTGAGTTCTTTATATATTTTAAATATAAGCCCTCTATCAGAAATGGAGTTGGAGAAAATCTTTTCCCATTCTGTAGGTTGCTGTTTTGTCTTATTGACAGTGTCCTTTACCTTACAGAGCTTTTCAGTTTCATGAGGTTGCATTTAATAACTGTTGATCTTAGTGCCTTAGCTATTGCTGTTCTGTTCAGAAAGTTGTCTCCTATGCCAATGAGTTCAAGGCTCTTCCCCACTTTCTCATCTATTGTGTGTCTGGTTTTATGTTGAGGGTTTTGGTCCACTTGGATTTAAATTTTGTGCATGGTGATCAATATGATTCAATTTGGATTTTTCTACAGGTAGATATCCAGTTAGACCAGTGCTATTTGTTAAAGATGTTTTCTTTGTTGCATTGTATATTTCTGGCTTCTTTATTGAAGATTAGGTGTCCATAAATGTGTGGATATTTGTCTGGATCTTGGATTTGGTTCCATCAATCAACATGTCTGCTTTTATACCAATACCACAGAGTTTTTATTATCATAGGTCTGTAGTACAGTTTGAGATCAGGAATAGTAATAATCCCCATAGTTCTTTTATTTTTCAGGATTATTTTAACTATCCTGGGCTTTTTGTTTTTCCATATGAAGTTGAGTATTGTCCTTTCAAGGTCTGTAAAGAATTGTTTTGGGATTTTGATAGTGATTGTGTTGAGTTTGTAGGTTGCTTTTGGTAAGATGGCCATTTTCACTGTATTGATCTACCAATCCAGATGCATGGGAGAACTTTCCATCTTCTGAGATCTTCAATTTCTCTCTTGAATACTTGAAGTTTTTGTCATACCAGTTTTTCACTTGCTTGTTTAGAGTTACCTGAAGATATTTTATGTTATTTGTGGCTATTATAAAATTATTTTTCCCTTGATTTCTTTCTTAATCCATTTGTCATTTGTATATAGGAAGACTACTGATTTTTTTTTTTCATTAATCTTGTAGCCTGCCAATTTGCTGAAGTTGTTTATCAGCTGTAGGAGTTCCCTGGTAGAATTTTTGGGGTCAGTTATGTATACTATCATATCATCTGCAAACAAGAATACTTTGACTTTCTAATTTGTGTCCCTTTGATCTCATTTGGTTGTTTTATTGCTGTAGCTAGGACTTAATTGCTATATTGTTAGATATGGAGAGAATAGACAACCTTTTCTTGGTCCTGATTTTAGTGTAATTGCTTTGAGTTTCCCTCTATTTAATTTGATGTTGGTTGTAGGCTTACTGTAAATTGCCTTTATTATGTTTAGGTATGTATTTTGTATCCCTAATCTCTCCGAGACTTTTACTATGAAGGGGTGTTGGATTTTGTCAAAGGTATTTTCAGCATCTAGTGAGATGATCATGCTTTTTTTTTTTCTTTCAGTTTTTTATGATGCGGACTATATTGACCGATTTCTGTATGTTGAACCATCCTTGCATCTCTGTATGAAGCCTACTTACTCATGGTGGATGATCTTCTTTATGTGTTCTAGGACTCGATTTGTGAGTATTTTATTGAATATTTTTGCATCAATGTTCAAGAGGAAAATTGGTTTGCAACTTTCGTTCTTTGTTGAATCTTTGTGTGGGTTGGGTGACTGTGGTCTCATAAAACGAGTTTGGCAGATTTCCTTCTGTTTCAATTTTGTGGAGTACTTTGAAGAGTATTGCTGTTAACTCTTCTTGGAATGTCTGATAGAAATCTGCGGTAAAGCCATCTGGCCCTGCACTATTTTGGGTGGTTAGACTTTTAATGATTGCTTCTATTTCATTGTGGTTTATAGGTCTGTTTAAATTGTCTATCTGGTCTTTATTTAACACTGGAAGGTGGTATCCAGCAAGAAAATTGTCCATTTCTTCTAGATTTTCCAATTTTGTGGAGTATAGGTTTTAAATGTATGACCTAATGATTCTTTGGTTTTCCTCATTGTCTGTAGTTATATCTTCTTTCATTTCTGATTTTGTTGGATATTCACTATCTGTGTCTTTAGAGTAGTTTGGATAGGGGATTTGTCTATCTTGTTGATTTTCTCTAAGAACCAACTCTTCGTTTCATTGATTCTTTGAATTGCTCTCTATTTCTGTCTTATTGATTTCAGCCCTCAGCTTGATTATTTCTTGCTGTCTACTACTCTTGAGTCTATTACTTCTTTTTGTTCTAGAGCTTCCAGTTGTACTGTTAATTTGCTAATGTATGATGTCTCCACCCTTTTTTTTGGTAGGCACTTTGTACTATGAATTTTCCTCTTAGCACTGCTTTCATTGCGTCCCATAGTATGGGTATGTCGTGGATTCATTTTCATTGAATTATAGAAAGTCTTTAATATATACATTGCAAGGACTAAATTTGAAAACCAGATATATATACATATATATATATCTTTTTTTTCAAAATTAGATTTTACATGTGAAAGTATGTGATACTTGCCTTTCTGAATCTAACTTATTTTTTTTTTTAAACAACGGTCTCTAGTTTCATCTACTTAGCTTACAGCAGAATAAAATTTCATTATGCATATGAAATTTTCTTTATTTATTCATCTGTTCATGGGCATCTAGTCTAGTTTCATATCTTAGCTATAGTGAAGAGTATAGCAGTAAACATGGGTATTCAAATATCTCTTAGGTATGCACACATTTCTTTTTTAATTTGTCATGTTAGTTGACTTTGCATTATTATTATAAAACACTTGATACAAATCAGGTGACCTCACAGATTGGGCTACTGCTGAGTACTGCACATGGTCAGCGTCCCCCCATGCTTTGCAAATATAGGCACCAATAAACTAGATACCTTTCATGTGGCTCACCCTTAAGGATCCTCAGCACTTCTTACTAGAGGCTTATTGCTGAGCAAACCTTTGCATATGGATCTTTGGTGAAAATACTGCTCACATTAACAACACAGCATGTTGTGAGTTACCTGAGCAGCTTAGCACTTACTTCAAAGATACTGTTAACGCCCAAGGTATTTGTGATTGTTTGAATGATGACCCCTATAAGCATATAAGGAGTAACTATTAAGAGGTGTGGCCTTGTTGAAGAAATGTATCACTGGAGGGTGGGCTTTGGAACTTCAGATGCTCAAGCCAGGCTCAGTGTCACTCTCCCTGCTGCTGGCCAATCCAGATGTAGGACTCTTAGTTACCTCTCCAGCACCATGTTTGCCTACATGCCACTGTGCTTCCAATCATGATAATAATGGACTAAATCTCCAAACTTAAGCCAGCCCCATGTAAAAGTTTTCATTTAAAGGAGTTACTTTCATTTGGTGTCTCTTCATGTAAGTAAATTCCTAAGTATTACTTGCTTTCTCAATTTACATTTTAGAAATTTATATAGCTGTATCCATGGGCAGGATGGGCATGTACTATTCCTCCTCCTCTTCCTCTTTCTCTGTCTGGTTTTTATCATAATACATGTTTGATCTCATAAAATTGCATGGTTAATTTCCCAACCCTCTCTTTGTTTTCATATTTTAAAAGCATTGTGATTTTAGATAGAATACTGCATTTCTACACTATTTGCTTGATCTTTCTAATACATTTTTGGGAACTTGTTTGGTGCTCCCTAAGAAGATTTAAACAAATGATACTCTTTTTCATGATGTAAATAAACTATTAATTCTTCCTATTTCCCTCATACAGTTTTGATGAATTCACCTTTGCTAAAAGATTATCAATTTAACCTAAAACTTGACATTTATTGGCATAAGGAGATTCATCTTATGCTTTTAAATCTGTATTACATCTTTCCCTACACTCTTGTTTTAAATTCCAGTGAGGCTGTGCTCATATTTTTATCTCCCTTCCCTTTCTAACCAATCCTTATGCAACTTTGTCTGCTTTATCCCCCTTTTCAAAAAATGTAAATCAACTCTGTCAGTCCTCATAATAGTAGCTCATATTTATTCAATTCATTTAATTTTTGCTGAGTTTATTCTGTGGCTCTTAATATAATTTCTAGTAAACATTCAGCTTTTTTCTTCTGTGTAAGATGAATATTTCAGTTAGCAAGTTTCTTTTGGGAGAAGACTTTAATTGTAATCTTTATTTGTTGATGGGTAATATTTTAGTTGTCACTTACTTATTCATGTAGTTATAGTTTCCATATTGAATTTTTTTTCCTTTACATCTGGAAATATATAAGCCATCTTATAATTTTATTGAAATGTTAAAGGTAAATTTCACGTTTTACATATATCCTAATTAATCATAAGACATGCCTTTTATAGTAATGATAATTTATTGTAAAGATACTTGCGGACAAGCTCTTGACAAAAACATGTTCAAGTTCGTGCAAATAGCCAGATGAATATTGAATTTTTGCACATGATTTAACAATTATTCAGTGCTGTGTGTTAATCTGCCGTAATGTGATACTTCTTTCTTAATTGGTCCTTTAAGTACGGTAAATGTTTATTTGTATTGTAACATTATAAGTTTTTTTCTACAACTCTGGAATTGCAACATACTTCCATTAAGTTGCAAGTTTTGTTCTTATGGAGGCATACTCTTAATTTCTAGTAGTATCTTAGCTCTTTATGTTGCTTTCCTTTTATAACAATATAAACTACATTGTATTATGGTTGGTAAATGACTGGAAACTCTTCAGTAATTTTGTACTTAAGCTTTCTATTTTAATTTGATTTAAGTCAGTCTTATATAAGCAGCATATAACTGGATAGTGTTTTATTTTTCTAGCATGACAGCTTTTAATTACCAAGACTAGTCTATAAGAGAGATTATTACCATATTGGAGTATTACTAGCATCTTATTTTGTGTCTTTCTTCTGTGCTTTTTTCTTTTTTTGTCTAGCTTCTTTAAGACTAAGGTTCTGATTTCATTATCCTTCTGTATATTTGCAAATTATCTAATATATTTCAAATATACTACCAAATTCTGGCAATATCAACATATTTAACAAGTTAATCCTTAATGTAAGAATCTGAGATAAATTTTAAAAAAAATTACCTCTAGATATGCTTTTGTGCTGAATTTGAGTTCCTTAATCTAATCTACCCAACAGATTACACTTTTATCACTGTCTAGTGTCATCACATTTATTTTGGTTTTATTCTTTTCATTACTGTTGTCTTTATAAAACTCTGAAATTGTTTTCTTTGCAGAACTAGTGCTTAGAAAGTCTTTTTTTTTTTCAATTTCCTGTTCATTATAAATTCTCACTTTTGGGTGGCAGTTATTTTGCTTGAATTTTGACAAACTACCTAGGTTTACATTTCAAAGTGTTTTCTGACTATTTTAAATTTAGCTTTTACTTAATTGTATAGCTTTAAATACTCTCTTTGTTCTTGAAAGCCAACATAGTGTTCAGTTGCTCTGTTTGAGCTTATGGGTTTTGTTGTTTTGTTTTGAGCCATGTTTCGATAGTATCTCATAGTAGGAAGGTTCACTACAAGACAACTAGGCTTAGACTTTCAAATCTCATCTCGATTTGGATTTGTCGAATTGCCTTGTCATTTCAGGAAAAAATATTGTAAGCCATTATTACATTAAATACCTGTACTCTGTCCTATGTTATTTCTTTCCTATGGGCGTCTGCTCACCTCCAGGCATCTTATCCCATTCTCTACATATCTCACATATGATTCATATTACCATTTCATAGCTTCTATGATTTTATTAAAGCTAGCTTTGGCTTAATAAATCACTTTTTAGTGAATTCAAATCTGTTTTCTGGCCTTCAATAATGTCACTGGTATTCACATTTAAGATGTAATTGTATTCATGCAAAACTTATTTGGATCTTATAAAGATAACCAGTTGTTTTAATAGTATTGTGTTCTTTTCATAGAATAATATTTTTATGAATATAGCTATGCTTGTGCACAAATTCAGTACTCAGAGAGCAGAGTATGATAGAGCCCCCTGGAGTTGAAGTTAATTTTAACCTCTATTACATGAGTACTGATAAATGAACTTGGGTACTCTGTATAAGAAGTAAATGTTCTTCACCAGTCTAGCTGTCTCTCAAGCTCCAATAAGACTGTAAAAAATTCTTATATGTTTTTTTTTATTCATCTTAAAATTATCTTCTCAATTAATCCTTTCAACCAGCAGCAAGGCTGTTCTAGCAAAAGATCACATTGAAAAGCCTGGGTGATAACTAAGAAGGGATAACATCCATGGATTTGTATGAAGGGATCACATTCAGAGGCTTGTGTGATCCAGATGGAATGTAGAAAGAATGTTATGTTAATCAGACTAATCCTGTCCTCTATTTGTGTTAATGTTAGGTAAAAGGGATTTCTGTGGTTCAGGCAATGTAGTACAAAGCTTTAATCCCAACTCAGACAGAAGTTGTGGCAATCTCCTTTAATCCCAGCACTCAGGAGACAGAAGGCAAAACTCAGAGAGAAGAAGCAAAGTGGAGGCAGAGCTCAGAGGTAGAAGCAAGTAGAAGCAGAGGTGAAAGTGACAAAAAGCAGAGGTCAGAGAGAAGCAGAGAGCTAGTTCAATCAGGCAGTCTCAGTTAGTTCAGTTCAGTTCAGAAGAAGAAGCTGAGAAAAGCAGAGTCAGTTCAGAATAAGCAGAGAAAAAGCAGAGTTAGAAGTAGATGGTTTATAGTTCAGAGTTCACAAACACAAATCAGAGTGAAAAGAGTAGTTCAGAAGATAGGTAGTCAGAGTGAACCCAGTCAGCAGTAAGTCCCTGAGGCTGAAACATTCTAGGTTTGCAGATCAGACTATATGGCGGCTGAAGCCTTCTAGGTCTGGGATTAAGATTAGATTATCAGGAGGCTGAAACCCTCTAGGAAAGGGGATTGAATTAGCAAAGAATAAACTACCTTTTGTCATGAACCTAGGAGAAGAAAATAAAACCAATTCTTGGGTCTTTAGTTCTGGGCATTCTGTGATAGTTAGAGATTCTTCTATAGAAATCATTTGAATTTGGTTTTGCTTGTCTTCTAGGGGAACCATCAAACCAAATCACTAAGGATGAATATTCTGAAACTTATAAATTTACTATTGATAATGATATTAACATTTTGTAATAAAAATGTCTATTTATTGAGGATATGTTTTTTTTTCTTTCTGTAGTAATTATGCAGGTATATAATACTTATCACTCAATTTGTATTAACATTCTACTCCCACCCTCTAAGTATATAGGGCTTTGACATGTGGTCACTCAGTTGCCATTTTAAATATGATCAGGCATACTATTTTTTTCCTTCTGTTAATGATTGCTAAAATCCCAAAGTATGGATTATGGTGCTTCTCTAATACTCCACAGTCAGGCCTCTACTTCCATGCTCTTTGTTATTATAGATTTGTTTCTGTGTTTATTTTGAAATAAAAACATTTTGAATATTTTTATGTTTATGTAATGTTAACTGTTTGTGATGATAAGGTTTATAAATGAATTTTTAAGCATCTTTAGGTATCTTTTAGTTTAGGAATTTGAAAATACCCAGAGTTTTGTGTTGTTGAATGTGGGAGCTAGCACAGGGACCAGGTCTGCAATACATTTTCAGTGATAACATTTCACTAGAAATCATAAGCAAATATTAATCATGACATATAATTGTTTCTGGTTCCATAGAGGTTAAATAATTAACCCTTTACTTGTTCCTACTATCATCCTTGCATCAATAGAGGTAGCTAGCAAAAATTGCCAAAGTAGAATAATAGAACAAATTCATAGGACAATTTTACAAATTCCTATGGATTATACTACAAAGAAATAGAAATACCAAGAAAATATCCATGTTGTGTGGAATTTCCCACTTTCATTTGACCATGCCATGGGTTTACTGGAGTCCTGGACGCTTTTAGCATATACTTGAATAGAAGATCTGGCAGTACTGGCAAGCCTTGTCACTGGCTTCAGAACAGAAGCCAATTCCCTGTAAGTTATCTAAGTCCTAAAAGCACATTCAGCGTGAAAGGAAACTTGTTCTGATGCCTGCTTTCTGCATCTGCAATAGCTTACCATCCCAATGAAACAACAACATGGATATCAAGATTAACCTGCATTTTATGCCCGTCAAATCAATATAAAAAGATGAGGGTAAAAATTCTGTGGCTCTTCTGGAATGAGAATGAAGCATATTTTACAGTAATGCCAATAAGATGAGCAAAATAAAAAAAAGTGCTGAGAGATTTTATTTAGAAGCTCTGTCCTAAATGGGTGTGCATAAAATACCAAGTATAAGACAAGATGAAGTTATAACACAATCTTTTTAGTATGAGAGCTAACAAGGGTCTATTACTCCCAAAGAAACTGTCTCTTTCATGCATGCTGTACACCCAAAGGCATAGCTAAAGCAATGCTAATGTTATTTGGGAGACAACCAAAGCCTCTGTATGCATTTTAGAACCCACTAGGTAAGCATCAGATTCTGAGAGATGGATGGCTAAAACATTAAGGTTATGGTGACCTTTCCTCCAGGAAAAGATAATAGTGTTCAGGGAGTAAACTCTGTCTTCCTTACTATGTTCTGTGGGATATTATGGTGTCTGTTCTTTGGGTGCATGGACGTTGCTTCTTGAGTTCTGGCATTGATTCTAACCCCAATATATTTCAGTTTCCTTCATTCTTACTTTTGTTTCCTTTTATACCTGTTTCTCAGTTTAAGCAAAGACTTGGGAGCTTGGCCACAGTCAAAGTCAGTTAAGAAAATCTAAGTTCAAATGATTCATTTCTTAAAGGGAAAAAAAATTATAAGTATTATAGCAGTTTAAAAATGACATTTTCTCAGATACCTCAATAGTAGGAAAAATAAATTAATAGGTTCTAAAAAAATAAATGCACTTATTTTATTGATAAAATAGTTAGTGAATATAGATGATTGAGCTAAGAAAGGTCTTAGCTGATACCCTATGTGTCTATTTTTTTTCTTCTTTCATTTTTTTCTCCTGTCTGGAGTTCAAGTGTAAATATTATTTGTTATTCTAAACATTTTTATTTTAATTCTTCAAATGTAGTCAGACTCTCCCTTCTAAGCTGCCCGGCAGTCTCTTTCTGAGAAGGCAGTCTTTGGCCATATTCTGAATGCCTCCATTTGGACTTTGCAAGATTTTTTCCTGCCTCCCTTTTTCAGAGTCCTTTCATTTTAATATAGCCTGTTCCTGTTTGGGTTTGACTTAAAATTAAAATGGAAGAACAAATTAAAAACCCATGGCAACACTCAGACATCCAGAGTATCTTTCCACTAGAAAGAGGAACATAGCTCCACAGACTCTGTGGTCTTTGTCATTATCCAAACCTGTATTCTTGTGTTCTGCTCATTTATGGTCTCTGAAATCCTTCGAGAAGAAAAATTCCTGGAAATCTGGACCTTTATGTTCCCACCTTTGCACTTCATTCCAACAGTAGGGCCATTCAAAGTGCTTGTGATTAAAGGTCGTGGCCAAATGAATGAATGGGTGTGCATGCATGAAGTGGGGCCACGAACTTTCAAGAGCCCAAGTAGTGCTGCCAAATGGAATGGCCAAAGGAAAACATCAAGCACCCTTCTGGATGGCTGAAGCAGTCATATTTGGGAATTAGTGAATGCATATTTCTTCGAAATATTGATATTACTTTCACTTTTCTGCAAAATACGTAAGCAATTGTACAAAAATTGAAAGATGACTGCACATCCTCTAATGTTCTTAGGCACAGCGGATACATTGTATGGAAATGTTGAACATGATCAAGGGGAAGCTTTCTGTAGTTTATCTTATCTGAGTGACCAAGTATTCAAGTAGAAAAATAGAAGAAAAACAAAAGGTTAAAGAGTAAAACCCCAAAATAATGATACACAGAAGCACATGTGGTATTTTAATCTTAATGTTCACATGTTCTTCTCATGTACAAATTGGGAGCTATATATGCCTTGATGGCTCAAGTACAATAATAATGATTTAACTGCCATATTAATCACTATGGTAATATGTTTACATATAGATCACCTTTTACATCAATATGTTTCTTTTATATACTATAGTAAAGGCACTAGATTAAGGTAGTTTATACCTTTGAATCTGATAAATTCTGTGGTAAGAGTTCTACTTTCCTGTTGTTTTATATGTTAAAGCATTCTAAAAGAAAAGGAAAATGTAGAATTCAAATAACTCAAGGAATCCATATCTATGATTTTAGGTTTGTCTAGATATTAATACAATGACTGTGAATACTTAAGCAACACTTAAGTGGTAATTAAAAAAAAACTTGATGACATGAAACTATAATGATGAAATGAAGTGAAAAATAATGATGAAAATGAGTTGAAAATGAGTTCAATGAACATGCATGCAGGGGTGTTGAGAGAGGTGTTGAGCAAGCTGTGGGGTTCTGGCTTGGTTTAAAGAAAGAATTAAGTACAACTCAAAAGCGTCATACTAACTGGTAATGCTCAATAAATTGTATAAAAAGTTAAAAAATCTAGAAAACTAAAAACTGATGTACAGAAAAACCAAAATAAGATAACTGATTTACTTTGAAGGAAACTGTAGATATATAAAACATAATTGAGTTAAAAGAAATTCCTATATGGCATAATAAAGAGAAGGAAAATGTAAATGACACTGCTGGAATTAATTGGTAGAAAAGTCATATTATTGAATTTCATACAAGCATATAATGTAGTTTCATTCAATCCATCCACATTCCCTCCTCTCCAGTTTCTCCCTTAAATCCCTCCCCACCAACTTTCTTTCCTAACATCATTTGGGTTGTCTCTGCCTCTCTTACTTGCTTTCTTTATCTTCCCCCTTCTCTCTCTTTCTCTAAATCCTATGAAATCCGCATACTGCCAGTGTGTTCATGAGTGTAAAATCATCTATTGTTTCTATTTTATCAGGGTCATATCTTGCCATTCCAGCCATTATTGTAGTTCTCAGAGTTCATAGCTAGGTAAGATTGCTGAATACATTTCTGCTCAAGTAGAATAAACAAAACTGGCAGCACTATAAAATCTATCCGGTAAGAATGAAGCTTCCAGGTCAGTATCAGCTACCCTTGATGTATTCTGCACAGAATGGATTTTGATCATAGTATTCCTAACCCTAACTCCTATTCCTTCCCACTTGGACTCTTCCTCTTTCTAAATAATCTCATTTCTAATTTGTGGCTTTAAACAAAATGAACCTTGGTTCTACATGAGAAAAACACAAACACACATACACAAAATTTTTCTTAGTAGGAGTGTGCTTTATTTTGCTTAACACAATAATCTCTAATTCTATTCTATTTACTAAAAATGACATAGTTTTGTTTTTATTTAGAGTTGCTCTATATATGGAAGTGCTGAGTCCCTAATTTGGCTACTGTGTTGTGGATAGTGCTGCAGTTACTTGGATATGTGGGTTCTTATTTTGTATTCTGACTTTGATATCTCTGGGTATAGGCTCATGAGTAATATGTCAGGAAGATCGTGCTATTTTTGTGGAACCTCCATGCTGGTGTTTGTGGTTCCTGAGCTCATTTACATCCCATCCATCCCTGCCATTCTTAGATGTAGAATTCTCTAATGGGTTTTGCTGCATTTTTAATAAAATGTCAGCTCTTCTGTTAGTCATCTTCTTGGCTCATGAGAAATTTCATAACTGTCACCTCCACTCTAGAATTCCCTGACACTATATGTTCTAAGTCAACTGAGATTTTTGCTTCTTGTGATGTTTGCTAACTTCATTGTATCTGGAATTAACTAAGAAACACATGCCTCTCAGTGGGTCTGTAAAATCTTGTGAAGGAAGCTTTTGCCACTGCCATCCTCCACTGAGATTAGACCCCAACTTTTTTGTCCTTTTACTGTAAACTGAGGAATGTTGGCTCTCTAGGACTCCTCCCAACATTCCACAAAAGAACAGGTCTATCTACTAAAGTATCTAGCTTTATAAACTGAGAAGCTATGAAGTAGTTAGACTTCCTTGTGTACAAATAGCCATTTTTGGACTACCTAGGTAATATTGTGTAAGCCAACCTAATAAAAACCCTTTGTAATATATATATATATATATATATATATATATATATATATATATATATATATATATATATATATATATTCCAGTAGTACTGTTCCTCTAGATAAATCTAATATATTCCCCCAAAGTGATCTTCACACTTGTTCTCTCTGCCTAAAATCATCATTCTATTGGACCCTTTTTGACTTGACTTCTTTTGTTATTTATATCTAAGGACAACAATCACCTTTTTGAAGTTTTTCTGCTTGCATTATCTGAAGTGATCTGTTATTGTGCTCCCTCAGATTGCTTTAGATAATTTTGTTTACAAAAGCCATATAGAACTGCTAACAAGATGCTAACAACATCACTTTTAATTGTGATGGCCAGTTAAAAGGGCCATCTTTCTTATCTTTAGCAACACTGTTCAAGCCTGAGTCTCAGAAATGCAGTACTTCACATACAGTTGGCAACTAAAGGCAAGCCTATAAGAAAAACACAGTTTTAGGCCATAAGTTGACTTTTTAGAAAAGGTAATGTGGTATACAGTTCAAGATTTCAGTATGTGTATATGTGCTATGACTATGGAAAACAATTGGCAGTTGTCTGTCAGATATAACATTAAAAATCACATACATTACTATTCTAATATAATCAGTTTGCCCTACATGGCATATTCTCTCTACTGCTGCTTGATGTCTTGAAACCTAACCATATCAAAAAGCATTTTTGCTTTTCAGTTTTCACTGGAGTTGAGAAGGGAGATTGGTGATGATTCTAGCCTAGAGGCACAACAGTCTCCTATGCACTCTCCTTGTACCTTCCCTCACCTCTGTAAACAGCCTTTTTATTAAGCCCTGCTCAAATTAGTTCAAATGTGCCATTTGTTTCTAGCTGGGACACTGACTAATGCGCATGTATTTCCTCTGAGCATTTTCAATTGCCAAGAGTACATATTTCATTTTGTTTCAGCTACAGTTATTAGTTGAGTGTCTATATGTGTTGGGTACTGTGATAGACCATGGGGACAACATTGTGAGTAAAACAGAAGAAAGCCACTGATATTGTGGAGCTCGCATAGTAGTTGGCTATGGCAATGAACAACAAATAATCAAAATTATGGAATAAAACGGTTAGGTACTATAAGTAGAGCAGGGACAGGGTTATGGAATTTGAAGTGGAGATCAGAGTAGGCTCCCTTGAAAACTTACATTTAAACAAAAGTATAAAAATATAGGAAGCCAATTGTGAATATTTCTGGGAAAAGTAGAAATGTTGGTGGCCAAAAATAAATATAGTCATAAGAGGCCAAGATGATGTCAGAGTATGAATTGGTCAGGATAGGTGAAGAGGCTTGATATTTAGGACATGAAGGAAGGACCATTCTAAAAATAGGAGATTTTTAATTGGAGTACTAGAAACAGTAAAAGAAAATAAGACGTTGGAGAATTGAGGGTTGCATCACAAATGTAATTTGGGTCTTAAATTTCCCTCATATTTATTTTGTGGCCTGTGTGTTGTTTGCATGTAGTTTGTTTATGTTGCATGAGTGCAAATAATGGTATAAAGCAAACTTATTTAGGGCTTCACAGGAGTAGTCCAGGTAAACCGCAGTAATTACCAAGACGAAGTGAGTAGCAAAGAAGTTTGCAATGAAATGGTGGTAAATAGAACCAAGTCCCCTTTTGAATTCTGAATCAGCATGGTATCTGTTATTTATTATACATGTACTAGAGCTTAGGAAAATGCTATGTACTTGGGAGGGAAAGGTAGACAGAACCAAATCCCTTCACTTTATGGAACAATATGCTGATAATATCAAACACTGAAATGATGGTCAGATCAAGTAAAGTATGCTAGAAGTTTGTAAGTTCAAAGAAAAAAGAAAAAGAAAAGGAGCTGAAGAAGAGAAAAGAGTTACACCTAACTATCTAATATTGCCAGTGTTGGATGTTTGGGCAAGCACTGGAGGAAGAATGAGGAAAAGCCAGTGAGATATTTGTAGGAAAGGGTCTTCAGGTAGAAAGAAGAACCTCAGCACATCCACTGGGTGAGTTTTCGCCTAGAGATGCAGAGAGCTAGAGCAGCATCAATAGGGACCAAATATGAGAGAGGTAGCATATTCAGAGTATATAGGCCCAAAGAAGCCACTGCAAGGGCTTGGGCTCATTCAATATGGAGTTATAGCTGTGCTGCTGTGGGGTTTTGTGTAAATGCCAAGAGAAGCTCTGAGCATTGATTTAACAGAATGATTGAAGTTTTAGCATTAGAAACAGCTTTTAGGTTCTAAGGTTTGAAGCAAATAGGCCTTTTATTAAGAAGGGTATGTTTATTCCAGATGCAGTGGTCCATTAAAGACATGGAAAGACTGAAACTTGTCCTCAGTTAGAGGGAAGATGGCAGGAAGAACACGCTGTCAGTACCGGACACACTAAGACAGAATTGAACAGTATAGATGAATGCCTCATTGTTTATTCCGTGGGGAGAAACTGCTTTCTTCAGCACTGTCATGAGATTAATACATTTGGAAAAATCACCTGGGAATGTTCAGTTTAACCTGGTTCTCTTTCTCCCCCTCTCTTTTCTTCTTGAAGAACCACTTTAGATGAAAAAAATAAACACCTTCCAATCCACGGTAAGTTTTAAGGATTCCACATATACAGGGATCTCTATGTCTCTTCAGTAGTTCTGCTTTACTTCATTAGGAACCTATTTTTTTTTTAATTAGCTAATTTTGTTTCCTATAGTCCATAGATATTTTTTAAAGAGCTTTATATAGAATGAACCATGATGATTCGAATCTGTACCTGATAATTCTCATGTCAGTCTTTCAATCCTTTTGAAGCCTCGGTGTTCAAGGATTGGTATTATTCCTTTTTCAACCTAAAGATTTTTTAAATGAGTACAGAGTGAAGTTTCCACTGAAGATTATTATTAAGAGGCCACCTTCACACCCAAGTCTTCTCAATTTTGAAGGTAAAATTGAATTTGACCTTTAACTAAAGATCAATTCCACTGGGTAACCAATTTGGACTGATTCCACCGGAGATCACCTAAGAGTATTCTGGCATTGTAAATGGCTATTAAAAGCCATCGGTGCTATAATTCTTTTAGAAACAGATAGTTATGTGAGAGTCATATGATGGTTATTGCTTTATGATTTAGATATTATTTAATGAATAGTTGGAAATATCTATCAAGTCTAACTTGACAAAAGAGGACAGAGAGGACCTCTATCTCAGCCAAGACTACTTGGAAAAAATGCTATAATTTCTGAAACCATACCCTTCAAACTGACAATAATAGCACATTACCCATTTGCTGTACATCTTCATTTAAAATTATCAAAACACTTCATAGTGCTTTAATGCAGTCTTATTCCTAATTAGAGGCAGAACCATAAATCCTTGTAAAACCCCCCACCCAAGCAGAGGTCACTCTGAATCAGGGGTTTTAGCCTGTTTTGTACCTTGGACCATTTTCACAACAGTAAATTTAAACAGATGGAAGACAAAGGTAGGACTCATACTGACTAAGTTATATACTTTCAGTTCTTTGCGCTCTTCTTTGCTTAGCATAGTTTTCACTGGCAGCAGTACTATTGTGTTGGTAACTTACCATCAGCTTATCAAATTGTTACTCCATCTATGTAGTTCATAAAGTATCTTAAAAGTAGTGTAACTGTGACTACCTCATGGCTAGTAGAAGCAAATAACTCTTTATCAGATTGCTTAAATTTGTTTAAGATCTTAAATATTTGAGTTACTATAATGTTGCTTGTAGTTTATAGTTTAGTTAGAACACAACTGGTCTTGTGATTTCCTTCAGATAGGTTGAAATTCAAGTTTCTTTATTTAATTTGTATTTCTTGATCACATTTTCATGGACCTGAGCACTATTCAATATGTTGCTGTTGTTATTGCTGTTGTTTAGGTAATAAAAAGAGAGAAGGATAGATGGTAGAAGTGAGAGAAGGAAGGAAAACATTGAGAAAGAAATATCAAAATACCAGGCAGAAATAAAACGTGGGTAGCCAGAGGGAGAAAATTGGACAAGAGATGACACATTGAAAGAAATAATAACAGAACTTATTATATAGTCCTAAACATAACACATGTTGATCCCCCTAAAAATATTTGAGCAAACCATGGTGATTTTCATGGGGAAGTGCAAGTATTTTCCTTATATTAGCATGAAAATCACTCCCTAATGCTAGATAAGCAGTGGAGGGGGTCCTGGAGAAGAAGTTGGGAAGCTTCCAGAAACACATGACTGTGTCTGTCAGACTGTACTCTCAGATGTTAAAAGAACCTGCTTTATGATGGACGATTTTACTCTTATATCTATTTACATTTGCTCCAAAAAGCCATATCTTAAAGAAAGTAGGGACTCACTCATCCTGGAAACCCAGGGGAAGAACCTGACCTTGATTTCTCTGGCTTCTAGCAATTCAGTGGCTACCCTTGGCATTCCATGAAGCACATATTTCTGCTGTGTAGGGCTTTCCTTATAAATCTGTGTATTCGATTATTTGTCTAAAATAGCAGTCAAATCAAAGAGCCCACCTACTCTATTGTGACCTCTCTTTACATAATTGCATCTACAGTGACCCCATTTAAAATTAAGATCACATTCTGAAGTGCTAGTGATTAGGACTTCAATGTATTTTTACCTACAATTGGAATTTCTAAGACTGTTATAAAAATTGACAATTTTAGCCTTTGAACAGAGTAGAAAGCCTATGTACTATAAATGCTTACTGTTCAACTTTTTGCATTTCATATGCTGCACTACTGGACTTGGGAAGGATGCTAAAACGTCTCATTCCATGAGATAATGATGATCTCTATTTTGCAGAACAATTATAAAGATATGAACAATGTAAAAAGGGAGGCAATACACAGAAACACAAATGCCTATTAGTCATCATTGGAACAATTTTTGATATCTACAAGAAAAAACGCCACCTTAATAAAAGTTACTACAATTTGGATGTCCTTGGGGAGAAGGATAATTAAAATTATTGGTACTGGAGAGAAGGCTTAGCAGTAAAAATCATTTGTTTACTTTGTAGAAGTTCCTGGTTCAGCTCCTAGCACTCACATGATGGGGTAACAAATGTTTGTTATTCCAGTTCCGAGGATCCAGTGCCCTCCTCTCATGTCCAGGGGCACTGAGCATGCAAAGTGCACTTACATACATCCAGGCCAAACATGCATACACATACATAAAAACAAATACGCCTTGAAAACTTAAAAGAACCAATGAGACATTCCATTATCAAGTTCAGAACTGCAAATTAAGATGTGCCTCAATGTACCTCCACAGTAAATTGAGTCAAACTTATTCAGGAGATGAAAAGTTCATGAATCACCAAAGAGAAAGAAAAATTAGCTTAGCAGTTAACCTGAGAGATAATAGACACTGTAGTTGCCAAAGAGAGGTCAATATTTCCCAAAGAATTGCTTGTCTTGAAGTTGAAGCCATGGCCTGCAATTAAGAACATGATTTCTAACAAGGCGGGTACTGAAGACACATTGTAAATTATATTCACCCATAGTCATTGGTCACAACAGCTCTTACCCTTGTATCATCTATCACAATTTACAATTATACTTGTCCATCGGTATCAATTTCTGTCTTTTAGAACATAGATTGAGTGTCTAAAAAATAAATTTTGAGCCCATAGCACAATTCCTGCCATACGAAAAAGTACTCAGTAGATGTTAGGTTCATGAATAAGTAGGTGGTTATGTTTATGGACAAATAAAAATACTAGTATTCTATACATAAATAGTCTCATCTGACATATTTTGCTTCAGAAAATGTAACACAACAAACTGTATATTTATTGACATATCTATGGCTTTGATATTATGGTTAAGTCAAAGGAATACTTTTAGAATGGTACTTTAAAATTTCCAGCAACAATATAGCTAGAACACCAAGGATACCCATTACCTTTTTCATTTAAATCTTGTTGTCTAAGGAAATGTAGATATCAAGTAAAGTAAGAAAAAAAATGTGAAAAATTAGTTAGACCAAAGTAAAATATATGAAAAGAAAAACAAAAACCTATAAAAAAGGCTAAATGAAAAAATATGTATGATATTTTACATTTCATAGTTTGGTCAAGGTGACACATTCAACATTGTGTTTATATGAACTCAGTCAATAGTCCCAGAGAATTTCTACCTTGCAACTTGTGTCCCTTCCTTTCTCTCTACCTAGAACACTCCAACATGCTGATATACCAGTTCACTCATTTATCTCTGGAGACTTCATGAAATGTCAATTTCCCTACTGGAGCTTATCAATATGTATTTGCTTATGAAGTAGATACTAAGAGATAAAGAGACAGTGCAAGCTGCCACAAATTAGCTGTGTAGGTTAAGTACATTCAAAGCCAACTTCAGAGGCACAAAATGCATTAGAGTTGCATGAAGGAATGAAAACTCAGCTCTTCTTTTTTGATTAGTTTAACCAAGAATGAGCCTGAGTTTGAATTTTCTGTTTCTCTCCCCAAGTCTTTCATTTGTTCCTAACAAAATTATCTATATTTTTTGAAGAGTACAAAAAGAAAGAGTGGTACTTTACCAAAGTCTTTAACAGAGGATTAAGTTACATTGCTGCTACCTACTATTCCAGAAGCTATCAGAGTAATAGTACTATCAACATATGCCATTAAGCTATATCCATATTTTTCTAACATTTATGGGGGATATTTGCTGTTAAGCCTGTTTGCTCTTTTCAGCAAATTATTACTATAACACACACACACACACACACACACACACACACACACACACACACACACTCTTGGTCAGAGACATGGGAGAGTATAGAACTGAAGATTAAAGCCATCCATTAGCTTACATGGTGAAATCTGATTATATGGGAAATCCAAGGAAGTAAACTTGCTTTCATTGATATCCTACTACTACTGCATGAGTAGTAGGATACCAGGCTAAGTATTTAGTGATCTTAAGGTATATTATTAACTCGACTGTGAGGTCAGCAAAGGTTCAGACTGTAAATATAAGAGATATTTTCATACAATTGTATCATGACAGTTAGTGACAGCATCAAAACTGGAATACTAAAGGGAAGTCTCTCTTCAGCCTGATGGAATCTATAAATTGTAGCATCTCATATTATAAGACTTGAAATAATATACATTACCCATTAGCTGAGCCAGACATTGCCTTCTCGGGTGAACAGAGTGAACAGAAAATGCTAGCATAAAGAATGAGCCTGTTGAATGATAATTACTGTCGAACCCAAAGTAAACATTGCAGTGCTATGTGATGCATTTATGTCATCTAAAGAGTCAACAATTAGTTATGCAAAAATGACCCCAATATGCATATGCTATAACACTCTGAAGCAAGGGCTATATGTTTAAAGACACACAAAGAAAACTGGGCAAAGAAAGTCTGATTTAACCATTATATGGCTTGCACACAGTCAAAAAGCATAATTTTAAGGAGGCAATTTCATTCTTCTTTTAATTCTGATCAAGGTTCCAATTAATATTAGCATGTGCCAGTCAATGGAATTATACCCAGGAGTATCCCTGAGACACTCCATGGTCTTTCTTGAAAAGCAGCACAGATGCACAGCATAAAATCAATATTTATAAGTTATTAAGATGTTTCATTCAAATTTGACATTTATAAGATTATTAGGTTTTGCTGGCCTATTTCTGTATTTACTTGAATTGGAAAAATATCACACTCTTTCTTGGAATATAATTAAGGAGACTCAGTTCAACAAGTTGTCAATAAATATTAAGTTCTCCTGTGTAATAGTTGGTATCATTAACTATTTAGAAAACAATAAAGAAAAAAATCTTTGAAGATGGATATATTTAAAATGAAAATAAATAGCCTTTCTGTAACATATAAGTAAAATCTTATAAGAAATTGAAGATTGCCTGAAATCTTTGTTCTCTAAGACATATATAAATACTGTACAAATGTTCTATCTTCATTCAAGCGTCTTGCTCTTGAAAACTTTAGAGTGATGTCTACACATCTCAACATATGTATAATATAGATGTATATTTTTGTACATGGAAATAAATATATAGATATTTCTATTTATACAAATAGAGAAATAGTCACAAAAATGCACAGATATTCTAGAACTTATAATTGGTTACATTTTTTATAAACTCATTACAAATTGAAGATATCATAATTCAAAACTGTACTCCCACACCTAATCCAATGAATACTCTAGCCCACAGGCACAGGACGCTGTGGGATTTTTGTCTAGCTGAAACCAGTGACTCACATATACCATCTGTTAGAAATGAGTCTGAAGTCTCATGAATATGACTGTGAATATGACCCCATCCAGAGGATTTCACCAAAGACACATCTTTCTGCAGAAGGGTGTGCAGCCATGAAAACCTAGGCAGGCAAACACACCCAGGAGGAATTCTGCTTCATTTTCCTTCCTAATACAATGGTTCTCTGTTTCACTGTGATTAGCTAGAATGTGACCGTATGTGATTGGCTAATGAACTCAGCTGAGCTTCTGGGAGAAATGAAATCAGAGTGGATATTTTTATTCCTGAAACTGCTGACTCAGGAGGGACTATACCCAAATGGCATCTTTCTCAAAATGGAGTTTCCTTTGACAATTAACCCTTTTATTAAAAAGACAGTATATTTTCTTAGTATCTCTAACACCTGTCATGCTCGAGAAGTTTTGTACTACATCTAGGTAGTCTAGAGAAAGATGGAAATTTGACATTTAAGAACTAGAGTTTACAATTAAATATAATCACATTACACTAATACAATGTGAGTGAAATTTGCAAACAGGAAACATGCAAATTTTAAACAATAGATATTGGAAGTGTATAAAATGAAGTATTTAAATCAAGAATCCACAATAAAGCAAAACAAAAATTAGTAAAGAGAATAAAAGAATATATTAATATGAAGGAAAAGTTGTAAATCATAGAAACGAAAACCAAAGTTGAAAAATATATAGGGTAATTAAAACAGAGTAGTCAGACTTGACTGACGTGAAGAAGTGAAAGTGAATACACTGGTTGATTTCTATGAAGCATCAGGAGTAAGAAGGATTTGATCCACAGGGAAGTTATCTGAAAGGTAAAGTGAGCATAGTAAAGATTAGAAGGTATAAATGGGCTAGAATATAAAACTGAATTATCAATATTAGCTTTGACATGAAACCATGTAAGATAACTGTGATGATTAATTTTAGGTGTCCCCTTACTGCCTAGAGGACTGGTTAACATTACTCCTGAGTGTCTGTGAGGGTATTTCTAGAGGAGATTGGCCTGTGAATTGGTGACTTCCTCAATGTAGGACACCATCCAATCACCTGAGTCCTAGATAAAACAAAAAAAGTAGAGGAAGATTTTCTTGTTTTCTTGTGAGGCTGCAAACGCACTTTTCTATCCATGACATTCAAAGCTCTGGCCCTCCAGTCCCTGGACTCCATGACTGAGCAGTGTCCTGTTGGGTCCCCAGACCTTTACACTAATCTGATAATCACAGCATCCTCTTTTGAGTTTCTGAGGCTTGTAAACTTGGACAGAACTGTACAACAGGCTTCCGAGTATCTCTAACTCTGGAGGCCTGTTTTGGAACTCCCAGGCTCCCTAATCATTGCAGTCAGTTCTCTTGAGAAATCCTCTTTCCTATATCAATATGTCTATTTCTATATCTGTTGTTTGTGTCTCTCTAGAGAACACCAGTTCTTCTTGCTAAGGAGAGCCCCAAGAAGTAAGAACTATGAAACATCAAAAAATCTTATTTCCCCAAAATGTTGTTGGTGAAAGATCATTTAGATGGTTTATGGAAACATCAAAAATCATTCTTTTGTTATTAAAACTTTTTAGGAACATAGACAATACTTTATGAATCTGACAGAACATTGATCAGCACATTTCAAAAATAGCAAGCAAAAACATATCGTATAGCCATTGTGTTTAGGATTATTGATTGAAAGTCCTCCAGAAAATTCTACCATATTTTGCCTAGTATTATTTTAAAGAAACAGTATAAAATAATGAAATGGACTGAAGCCCCAAACTTCAATAGTTTCTGTGTATTATATTTGTTATATTAATACATAGATTCATGTTATATACAGTTTATGCATATATCAGTGTTTACAGGGAAGTTCTCTATGAATATACTGAAGATGTTTGAAGGCATTTGAGCATTTCATAAAATTAAGGGTCCAGTTATAATAAGCAATTGAGTAGGAAATTTTTTCACAGCAAATCTACATATGTATATGTGATAGCGCAAAAATAGAAGATGAATTGCATTAACTGATTGACAAGAATCAAAACAAAATAATCAAAACAATTAATAGTATGCTTATTTTTAAACACTGCAGTATATGAAATAGGATATAATTGTAAAACATCAGCTTAGTTTTAAACCTAGGGTAGCAGTTGAAAAGTAAGATGAGTCCAGACCTAATTTATGATCCCAGCACAGATGCCTCATGATTTATGCTTAATTATGTCTTGCATCTACCTTCCCAATACTTACTCATCTCTTCAGTTTCTTAGTAATGGCCAATCACCATTTTCTTCCTGTTGAGTTTATCCCTCACAGTTGTTAGAAAGCTGATTCTAATTCAACCATGTTGCCTTATCTCATTATTTCTATATGCTTCTTAGGATTCCATTTCCTCTCTTTAATGGCAGTTGCTATTTCTAAAGTTTTTATTAAAAAGAGATTTTTCTCTTATACAAATACATCTCAATGCCAATGTCCCCTCCTTCTACTCCTCCAAGCTCCCCTCCCCAATTCACATTTCCCCTATATCCACTCTCCCTCTATTGAACTCTCCCTCCATTTCCCTTAAGTCCTAGTGACAATAGCCAAATGTGACAAAACAAGTTAGAATAGACAAAATAAAAGCCCTCATATTGAGTCTGGATAAGGCAACCCAATAGGCAGAAAAAAGTCCCAAAGGAAGAAAAAAGTGTCAGAGATACACCTCTTTCCACTGATAGGAGTCCCACAAAACCCAAGATACCAGCCATAACATATATGAGGAGGACCTGGTTGTAGACCCATGCAAACTTTGTGTTTGCTGTTTCCATCTCTGTGGGCCCAGCTGACTCCTGCTTAGTTGATTCAGTGGACCATGTTCTGCTGTCCTCCATCCCCATTGACTCCTATAAGCTTTCCTCCTCTGCTCCCATGGAGTTCCACCAGCTCAGAGGGGAGGGACCTGATGGAGACCTCTGACTCTTGCCACATGTCTGTCAGTGAGTCTCTGCACCTGCTCTCATCTGATGCCAAAGGAAGCCTCTCTGGTGATCACTGGACAAGATACTGATCTATAAATATAGCTGAAAACCATTAGGTTTTGTTTCATTTTTCTGTTTCTTTACCAGTCATGTTTGGTTCTACCTTAGGTCTCTGGGCTATCCATTCTCGAGATCCCGGCCATCCAGGCAGTGTTGGGAATGGGTTTCCTCTCTTAGCATGGGCCTCAATTAAACCCCACATTGTATGAACTCTCACAGGTTTAGTGTCTTACTATCTCTTCCATGCTTCCTCTGGCGCCATGCTCTTAATTCATTAAAGAAATTAAAATTTTGCATTGAAACACATGCTACCTGGCTGCATCATTCATACTTCTTACTGGCTATCACACTGACACAGACACACACACACAGACAGACACACACACACATGCACACACACACGCACACATACAGACACACACTCAAATGACCTCTTTAAAAAAATGTCCCTCTTTCTTCCAAGACTCACTTCTTAATGTGTTTTCTGAAACCCTTTGGCTCCTTCTCAAAAGCTTTGTTTATTATACATTCAAAGCTTACCACCTAATGGAGGCAATCACAGCCTAGAGTTGAAGAGAGGCTCCTCTGTGAATGGTCTCATGTTTTAAGTTAACTGCGATTCAAGGCTATGAAACACTTCAATTTCATAGAATTGTGACAAGAACTGAAAAGAAGGTGTTTAAAGACGACAAGAATAGGAAAATGTTAAACAAAAATGTCATCCCTTCCCTTCTCTATATTTCAGATCTACCACTGTATTTACTTTTAATCAGCATTGTGCATATTGGGGGGGTAAACAGCCCCACATTCCCTTCATTCACCAACAAGATTTCCTCCTCATTTCATAGACAAGCAAATAAGGGAAAGCGTGCATTCTTCTCCTGCTCTGTTTGTCCTTCTCACTCTACACCCTCCTAAAACCTGGCTTCTGTTTCTTCAGTGCTGCTGTACCTGTTCTTGTCAATGTCAGCAATGATGGCCTTGTAGTTAAATCCAATAAATAATTTCCAGGCCTTATCTACCTGAACACTTGGCAAGGTCTGACACTATTGACTGTCCCTTCTTTCTTGAAATGCCCTCTTCCTGGGACTTATCTATTCCCACACTCTCCTTTCTTACCTTATATTTCTCTCCCCATCTCATTTCCGTCTCCTTTGTGGGCTTCTCTTTCTCCTTGGCCTACCCTTTAATTATTGGTGATCTGCAGAACTCTGCCCCTAACCTCTTTGAATGCTTATTTTAAAATAAATTTCCTAGCAAATATTTTCTTCTTTCAGAACGTCAATTTCTAGCTCTCTCCTGGTAGATGCCAAACTGTGATTGTCATCCAGAATTCAGGAGACAGGAGATCTATGATTGAGACATAGATTTTTATTCTGCCACTTGATGGGTGGATTACTGATGGAGAAATAGTGTTGCTTGTCTAAACTTTGGATCAATTATTTGTAAACCGTTGTTGAAAGAAGTGTAGTAAACATGTGCACCACTTTAAAAAATCAGCCACAAATGGCAAACTCTTACCTATTGCATGTTTACTCTGAGTCTGGATATTTCTTTTTAGTTTGAAGCTGATATCTGCTAGCTACTTGATTCTACTGTTCTATGATTTAGGAAACCTCACAACTCATAGTCTGAAAATATTTTCCCAATCCTCTCTTACATATGTTTTTTTGATTTATAGTTATCCCACAAATACTTCATTCTCAACACTTTTCAATAGTTATATACATTCTTAATTTCCGGGCACTTGTAATTAAGTCACATTTCCTATTTAATATTAATATTATTTATTGATACCTACTTTGCTGTCATTGATTATTCTCTTTGAATCCTGATAACATCTTCAATAAAGTAACTTTTACATACTTTAAAATTAACTACAAAATTATTGTGCATTTTAATGAGCTTATTAGTTTTGTTATATCCTTTTATGTTGAGATTGTTGTTTTATAGTCACTAATTAGGTACTTAGCTCATAAAATAGTAAGATATTTAAATGCTCATTTAGTAAATTTCCTTCTTAGGTAACAGTTTTCATATGGAGTGGTAATAAAATCCATCACTTATTATGATTTAATTGTACTTCTTGAGTTATTTAGAAGCCTATAGAGATATATATACAGTACTTGTTTTGCTACTGATAGCCTATGGTGAGAAAATGTGGTCTTTATATTGACTATACTTCTGAAAAAATGTTAAATCTACGTTATACTACAGTGCATAATTTCAGCAAGTATTTGAGAAATTTAAGAAACTATATTGTTATTTAGAGCACACTCTTTAAGTTTTATTTTTACTCATTATCTTTTTAATTTATTCTGCCAAAATTGTGATATTCATATCACATTTGTCACAAGGACAGAGGATTTAATAATTTTATTCATTTTTCTCAATAGCATCATCAATATTACTTTATCCTAAGATAGCTTTATTAGAGGCATAAAACAATATTATTTTTAGACAATATTAGTAAATTTAGCTTTTTATCATTACATAAGAATTTATACCCCTACTGATGCTTCATGTGTTATGATTAAGTTTTCTCTTAGTAAGTTAGTTAGCTTAGCTTTCTTTTATTTGACATTTTTTCATATGCATTTTGCATCATTTTATATAAGACTTCCATGTCTATAATCCTTAACTGTATCCCTACAAAAAAATTGTAGTATTATGTTAGAAATCTGATTTAGAGCCAGAGAAACAGCTCAGTAGTTAGGAGTGCTTTGTGCTCTTGAAGAGGACTCCAGTTCAGCTCCCAATTCCCACTTTGGGATCCCACACAACTTGTAACTAGCTCCAGTGGATCCGGTGTCCTCTTCTGGCACTCTAGGCAGCTGCAGTAATTTGTAAATACATGGAAACACACACACACACACACACACACATATAATTAAAAATAAATCTAAAAACAAATCCAGTTTAGTGCTCTGTGTCTCAATTGATTATCATAGCACATTGGTTAGCCTTTGTGATATGTTATCTATTTCTACCATCTTCTTTTCACTATGTTTCCAAGGTTTTTTTTCCTTCTTCTCCAATACTATTATTTTCTTCCCTTATCATTGAAATTAATAAAATATTATTATGCAAATTTAGTTTTAATAAATTCCAAATCAATATTTTTCTCCCATGGGGGGGCGAAAACTTAAGAACCACAGAATTTGTAACCTTGTTCACTCTTCTCCTAAATTACATACTACAGCCTTGCAATCATTTAGTTCATTGTTGGTTCTTCCGTTAATGCAGTCTTCAGAGTTTTCTTTAGTTCAGTTTTCTTTTGGGCAGCATCTCATACCTGCACATCTCCACGTGGCTTTATTTCACACATTCTCCAGGACTGGTATTGCTGGTGACACCATTTACGTTAGCTGTCCTTTAGACATTCTGCTACAGCTTCATTTCCTTCAGTATGATTCTGCAGAATCTTTGGTTGCTCATTTGTTGGACATCTGTTCTCTATCTCTTCGTCTGTTTTTAAGCCATTTATATTATTTTCCTGCTACATTCCCTATTGTAAGGAATTTTAAATTACTGTTTTAGTTAGAATAGAAATGATTGATCTCATAGAATTCTCTTACATAAATATGTATATATATACTCTCATACATATATGCATATATAAATATACATTGTTCTTATTTACTTCTCCAATGCCCTTCATTCTAATCTCTCCTCAAATCTTGCTTCAAATAATCCTCGCTTCTGTTTTCACGATACATGGATTTCATTATTTCCCTCTTCTTGTTCAAACTGAAGATATACTAATTAATGCCCCAGTAGAATAAGTAATCAAGGGTGATCACAAAACAACATATTTAAAGGCAGGTGAGGATAAAATCAGAAGCATTGTTGTGATACTGTTCTACTTAGCTGTGTGACTTCCTTTCTTTATTTTCATCAATATCCTTCAGTAAATCTCTGACCTATTAAGTGAGGCATCTATTCCATATGTTTTGCGGACCACTATGTTTTATCATAAAACTGTTACACTTTATTGTAATTGCTGCTGGCTTGTTCCCATTTTCAGCTATACTGATCATCCCATATCAGCAAATGCTGTTTACTTTGTCTATTATTGCATCACAGGAAAATAATCAAATGTTTTGCCTTTGGTTACTCAATAGCTATTGAATGAATGAATGAAACTAATGGTCATTTCATACAGATTAAGAAAAAAAGCTCGTAGCAAAAAGAAATGAAATTGCTATGAGATACATAGTTTATAATGTTTATTGTTTCTTTACTAGGTCTAAAATCTATTAAATATTTCTTAAACAAATACCATGAATATCATATAAGAACTCAATATTCATTGTAAAGAGATAAATACATAAAATGTGTTCTGATTGCATGTAGTAAAAAAAAATCTTACACTTACTAAAAAATTATAGTGAAGTAGAAATGTTTATTTGATGTACTGATATATCTGCCCTTACATTTAAATTACAGCATAGCCATTATTTTATCCTAGGACTACTGTCACGCAAATTATCCTAATTGGTATTTGAATCCTGCTCTTTTCACTTTGTCACAGAGCTCAGCTTAACCACAGTATCTCACATGCTACACCACCCACTGTCTCTATCCATTTTGTCCTGTCAGAGGCACATCAAGCCGACTCCGGGTGTAATCACATCAAAATCGATTTTCATGGCTGAGAGAAAAATAATGGAAATTTCTCTAATGTAGTAAATGTATGTGTTCCCTTTGGTTAACCAAAATAGACTATACATCAGACCTGTCAAAATTAAGTTTTCTTGATTCAGTGCACTTCTACCAACTTGTGTACAAATCACAAAGGCATACCGTGGAACACCATAATACAATCTTCCTGCTTTCTGGACTGTTCCTGCATCTTTCTCAAAGAAACAATTTCACCAAATTTTAAACTACAAGCCAATCTACATCCCCAATCCCCCAGCAACCTGCCTCATTTTTGAAAAATAGTTTATGTCTTTCATTGCTTAAGTCAATAGGTTGCCCTCGTAATCAGCCAGCAATGGTAATATTTGAGTCAACTTCAAAAATATATTCTTTGTAGACTTTTTTCCAGATCCTCAGTTCTCTTTTCTATACTAAAAGAAATCAGTTGTATAAATAGCACTATTTATTTTTCTGAAGCTATGCAACATGATATTCTACATTTGATTTATAAAACCCAGTGACAAAGTCATTCTTCCTACACTATTAATTCACAAAGCAGATATACTGTAAAAAAACACTTGCACAATTTCATATTTCAGTTTGTAGAAAATATTTTCACAGCTATACTATAGATGATGTTGCAAGGAAGCTTTAGTCTCAATGACCTTGATTGCCTAAGACTTTAACTAAACTTTGATTACTGTAATAGTTAATGTTGATTATCAACTTGATAGGCTCTACATTCACCTAAGAAACTAACATACGGGCATGTCTCTGAGTGAGATTTAGAGTGGACTAATTGAAGCAGAAAGGACTCACTTGAAATGTGATGGCACCAGCACATGCATGGGTCCTAGCCTAAAAAGAGAGCTAAGTACCAGCATTCATCTCTCTGTACTTCCTGAGAATGGAATGTGACTGGCCACCCCACACTCTTGCTACCATTCCTTTCTCATGTGGACTGCATCCTTGCATCCTTGTACTATGAGGCAAAATAAACACCTCCCTTTTTAAACTCTGTTGGTCAGGTATATTTTCACAAGAAGAAGAGTGACTAATATAGTCACCAAAATATATGCTGTAATATGTGATGGCTTACAGTAATTAGTAATGCTCTAATTACTGTGGATATGAATGAAAGCTGTTTGTTTAGAAACTGACCCATGATATACTTCTGAAAATTTCTAATCAATAAATATACATATTAATGACTTAAGTAAATAATTTTAACTTAAAAAACTAAGGGCCACTTATAATCAGCATAAAGTAGCCACAAAATTATTCTTAGATCATTTGACCTACCGTATTATGCTTACATTATTGAATTTAATGTGTCTGACATGAGAGAGATAAGAATGAGAACCCACTGTTATATGCACCTTCAGGAAAGCATAAGTTTGAGAAAAATTCAAGCAGTAAGGATAGCCCATGAAAGTAAAGTAGGCTGTACTAATTCTCATCCTATTTTAAAACCAATGTTAATTCTTAGTTCCATTTTCTTCATTCAGAACTAATTCTTCAAAGACTGAAATGAAAAAACAAAAACAAACAAACAATCAAACAAAAACCTCAAGCTGGGTGGAATTTAATCCTAGCACTTGAGAGGCAGAGGCAAGCAGGTGACTGTGAGTTCGAGGACAGTCTGGTCTACAGAGTGAGTTCCAGGACAGCCAGAGTTAAAACAGAGAAATCATCCTTGAAAAAAAAAATCTTGGAGTTAGTAACTTTGAAAAGCAATGATAAATTGGTTTCCATATCTGGAAATAGAAACCATATTAAACACAGATTGTCCTATTCAGTTGAAACTAGTGGTAGTTAGTCATCTCTGTTTAATAACATATTAGAAATATTTATTTTTAAATTACAATTTATTTATTTATTTAAATTTTTATTGTATATAGAATAGTATGTCTAGTAGTCTTTAAAAATATTTATATGTATTTACATAATTCTCACCCCTCTGTCTTCTCTCATGTACACTCCTCTGTTTAACAAATTCATGATTCCTTTAATTAGTATTATATACATATACTATGTATATAATACATAGTATTATATACATAAATGGATTTCTGAATCCATTTAGTATTTCTTATATGTCTTACCTGTTAATGGCTGACCACTAGGGATTAGGTAACTTATCAGGGGCGTATCCACTAAAAAATACTAATTCTCCTTCTGTCAGCAGTCATTAATAACCTTATAGCTCTTCTAGGGGTAGGCCTAGTAACAAAAGCATATTCATTTTGATATGCCAATTGTTGTTCTCATTTTCATGTCTCCTCTATATAACCCTATTGTGGATATTTTATGGGTTACCCTTCCCTGTCATATATGGAATTCTGTCTTCCAGCAGATGGTCTAATACCTTGGCTCTTAAACATTTCTACACCCTCATCTGTGATATTCCCTGTGCCTTAACCATAGTTGTACTGTAGATTTATCAGTTATACTTTGTCATCCCATGGCCATTTATGCTCTCTACATTTTGGCTAATTTGGGAATTCTGTAATTAGCCCTAGCTCCTGCAAAATGAAGCTTCCTTGATGAGTGGTGAGAGATACTATACTAAATTTATCTATGAGTACAAGAATATGTCTTTAGAATACAACTAAACACTATACTAGTTTAGGAAAGTTCCAATAGTAGGTCTAATGTCTAAGACATTACCAACCATGATAGGCTGACTAGGTTTATAATACCAGTTATGGATTCCCTTCTATTGAGATGCCCCTAAATCCAATTAGACATCTGTTTGTTATTCCCAAGATATAAGTGCCACTATTGCATGGTTAGGTAACAACTGGGCATTATGATGGTTCACAAGCTTTACACATAAGTATAAATATTCTTTTTTTCCCCTTGGAAGATTTTGAAGAATATTTACATGCTATAAGAGCTCATTAATAAAGAAATCAGTACTAGGCATGGGAAACGTCTCTTGAAGTTGCTGATCAGGGTAGTGCAAGAGGCTCACAAAATAATATAGACTATCATTTTTTACCTTCATTGCCCCCCAAAACTTGAAGATAAGTCTCTATTGCTGAAGACACCATACACTTTGGACAGAGTATTTGAAGGAATCCAGTGTTCACTGGCCTGGAAATATTTGTTATTTTCCTTCTATAATTCATACTATCCAGTGACACACTTTAAAAGCAGTCATTAGGAGAGATTAGAGAAATCATAGGACTCAGGATTAGATATTAGTTTTTAACTTAGAGATCCTGAATTTGATCAATCAAAAGAATCTTTATATCCATGACCATTTTTTGCCATTTTCTAAACGTGTTTAAAAGTCAATTTATTTAGTTCTCATCCTACATGCCACAAACAAAATATTCCCTATAAACCTTTACATCTTTTAAAACTATTTGTCAATATTTAAAATATTTCCAAGGCATGTAAGATTTTTAATCCCCAAATGACCCAGCTTCATATGATACATGCTAGTTAACTGTTGACTGAAAGAGTCTGAACTGGCTTTGAAAACACTGCCCTCCAGAGACTGATGATAATGTTGTAGGAAGAACACCCTAAGCAGGGTGATAAGAAATCCATGCACATTCTCAACCAGACTTTTGAGTTCTAGACAGTACATCATGTCTGATGTGATCTACATTAGCATAATCAATACAAAAGTTGATCCTGGAAAAAGATGGGAAAGAAGAACTGACAGAAGAAGATTTCCTTCTTAAAAGTCAAATTTTAAAAATGTAATTATAGAACAGTAGAATGTTCTTCACTTGCCTAAGTTTCCGTAATGAAAAATATTCACACAATATCTGAACTGTTTCCAACTAAGCAACCACATTGATTGACACAGCAAACTGACTATCATATGCTTTCTAATTTTATATGCCTTATGGATATTTTTTAGATAGTGGGCATTAAAACGATAGTTATAGAAGTCCAAGACACCTCTATATTTTGTTCTTTCTCCATGGGAGGGACTTGATCCATCTCAGGTAATCAGAATGTTACCACTTTACATTATTCAGTTCCAGTTTTCTATAAAACATTTTGTTTCATCAATACAATGCTCATGTATTATTTTGTAGAGGCAAAACCAATTAATATTAACAAGCAACAATAACAACACCTTCCATCCTGGTGTTTGTATATTGTGTTTATTCTTGCGTCATTGAATTTCAAAGTTTAAGTGTTGCATCAGAAGCCTTTATCTGGACATATCCTTCACCTGCTAATAAGGCATTAATTCACGTCAAAGAGTCTCTCGTGACATATCAAGCAACACACAGGTTGAAGGCTTGTCTCAAGCTGGGCGGCACTAGTGCTGATCCTGAATTGACCACAAATAACCATGCCTTCATTATTTGAGAAAGTATCCATTCTACATTAATTTTCCTTACTGAAACTATTTCACTGCTGAAGTCAGGGATTTCATGGGTATCTCATGAGCAGCTCTCTATGTGCTCAGAGTTATCTCTTGGTCCGACTACCATCTTTACTCAATCCCCCCTTCACTCTCCTGAGTCCCAATTCCCGTGTTCCTTGGCTGCTAAATTTAGTCAAACTCTTTTTTCAGTGATGTCGTTGGTATTTCTGATAAGTCCTGAAAGCAATATTTCTCCAGTCTGAAACTATGGACCAAGTAATATAACAGCCTTTCTCTTCAAAATGTATTTGTCTGTGCTATTCCTGTTGCCCAAGTTAGAATTAGTTGGTGCATTTCCCTGTAAGCTCCAAGAACAGAGAATTATTCCACAATCAGAAAACTTACATACTAACAATGGTTGTTTTTCCCTTCATTAAGCTCATTGGTACATGGAATTCTATTATTTTGTCATTGTTATGAAGTAAGACAAGAACACTATTTCTCCTGTTCTGAGAATAATACTTTTTAATGCATAAAACAATGCATTCTCCAAGTAACTACTTTACATGAAGTACAATCTTGAAATTGTTACGTGTTCAAAACAATGTATTTACAGGAATAGAATTCTGTGTCTGTTGCACTGTTTTTATTAAACACTAGACCTTAAAACAAGCAAGAATTTTTTGTATTTTAAGAAATGGCTTTTCTTGAATAGTAACAATGATGTAATACATTGCCATTTATACTCGTTTCAAATTGATTTTTGATGCTTTTCTAGTTTGTGGGTCCTGCTAAAAATCAGTCCTCAAATCATTAGGAATAAGCTTTAGATTTACAAATTTAACAGGAGATTTCTCTCATGGAGTAGAAATTCTCCAGTTTTTAGCTTCTACAAATCTGTTTGTTTGTTGTTTATTATTAAACTGTGGATATCATGGTATTCATGTTTGATAATTTCATTACATGTCCAAATCATATGCTAAAGTCTTAGAAATATCTGTTCACTATCAGTGTGAGTTCATTCCATCATCAGAATAAAATATAATATGTATATTATGTACCTGATGAAAAGTTTAAGTGAATATGCACTTAGTTTAATATAAGTAGTGCATTCATGCTTTGCCTTATTCATTCAGATTTATTTATAGAAAGATGTGCTACTTCCATTACTCTTAATATTTAATGAAAACTTGAAAGTTTCATAGACCTTTACTTGCCACGCAAGAGCTATTCGCTACTCTGTAAGAGAACAGTAATTAATACTTAGAATATGTTTTTTTTTTGTTATTCCACATTGTTTCTAGCTTTATTTTGAAGGTCGTTCAATCTTTTTTTTTCTTGAGGTAAATCATGCAGTGTTTTCCTTTGGGCACCACGTTAGTGTATTTGGTGTTTTTTCCAAGTTTTGGATGGCAGAGTTTGTCATTCAAGTTGACAATTGTGTCTATTGTCATTTTTATGTCTATTTATTCATTGTTAATTTTTTGATCAGTTCTCATTGTTTCAAGATCATCTTGTCTTCATTTTGTACAGGATTAGACTTTTAACTTTGCTATTCAGCTGGTTGATTACTTGGATCTATCTGGGGTGATTTCTGTGATTACACTGATGTATTTGAGCTGTATCTTCGTCTTATCTAAGTTGACCACTTGTTGTTTGCGTTGTATGTGATATATCAATCAGTAGTCATTTTAATGTCACGTAAGTTAATTTTTATAGTAGTTCTTATTTAAATTACTGTTACTAGTTATTGTTAGGGCTAGAATGTCATATTATAATGTTTAAATTTATAGCTGTTCTATGATGGTCAGTCTATTTTATTTGGCAGACAGTATGAATATTATGCGTTTTTCTCTACTTACTAAATAAAAATTAATTTGCTTAGCTTGTCCATGATACTTTGTGCAGATTTTAGCGGCCATTCCTGTGGTTCACAGTGAGACATCATATTTTGATTAGTAATTTATTAGTAAGTATTACTTTTAATAGGCTAGGCTTCTTTAAGGAAAATTCATGGAAATATATCTATGTAATTGGTTTCAATAAATGATTAATTAATGTTACATAATAAGGTTTATCATATGCAGGTCATTTAAATGATAGGCTCATTTTTAGACATAGATAGCTATTATGTTCTTCACTTTACTTAACAAAACTGCTGCTTTAAGAAATAGGCCATGCCTGTGGGCATGCAGATAGTAAGGAGGTAAGAATACTGGGAGACTTGGACCTGATTCCTCTAAACTTTAATGTCTAATTTTATATAGATTTTATGGATATTTTTACATTTTACTTAATCGTGAGGCATAAAAAACAAGGTGCATGTATAGAAGTCAGAAGACAACCTGCTATAGTTTGGTCTCTCTTTCTACCATACCGGAGGGACTTAGGATCAAATTCCAGTCATCAGGTTAATGGCAAAGGCCTTTACCACTGAGACATCTATTCAGTTCTCATTTTATCATTTGAAACATTGTGGCTTTCATCAATACAATGCTCATGTATTATTTTTGTAGAGGCAAACACCAATCAGTGATTTAAACAAACCCAACAATAACAACTTCTTCTGCTTCCTCTCCATCCCTGAGTTCAGTAATATGTTAATATTTTGATTTCTTGACTTAACCAGTTTTGGAGATTTTCATTAGTTTTCAGCTATAAAAGGCAGAGGCTTATCACCCAGATGCCCCTGTTATCTGCTTTACATTCCTTCACCTACCCAATAAGTCTATATCAAAATCATTCAGTTAAAGTAGTTTTCAATATTTACATTATGACAACCAAGCAAATATATTTCACTCCTGAGTCAAGTCAAGCACAATTATCAGTTGCCTTGTCATCCTTTGGTTTTCGAATATTTTAATAATGTTAATTAAATTTGACTAATTTTCTACATTCTTATCATTAATTTTTTTCTTGACTCTGATTGATATTAAGCCAACTTCTGATGTTATTTTTCATGGGTCAACCTCCTTAGAGTACGCATTTGTTTCTCAGTTCCTGTTGGAGTCACTTTCTGGAGGTGTTTAGTACCAGACTCCATTCCCAGTCTCAGGCATGTTGCCCTGCTCTCTTGAGAGGGTGCTTTCCCTGAAACAACTTTCCTGTGTTCCAGTCTCCTTTGTTTATCTCTTTCTTTTGATGACAAGCACTCTGAGATACTAGAATAGGTACCCATGATGCCCAAAGGATAAGTGCCACGAAAATTTCATTTGTTCCAAAACATCTTTCTTCTGTCTTCATAGCTGATTGGCAGTTTGACTACATATAAAATCCTGGTTTGTTTGTCAAAATTTAAAAATATTGCTGCATTGATTAGTTTCTCATTTTGCTTAAGATGTCAGTTGTCGTTCTTCATTCTCCTTTATATGTAGCCACTGGAATTAGATAATAATGTATTCTACAATCAGAAACTCTTTTCATAGTATCCCTTAGATGAATTTTTTTCCTTTAGTTTTGCTACAAAAAATTGGTCCACATTTCCAAGAAAAATGTCTTGTATTACTTATTTGGGAATTTCCTGTTTGGCTAAATGATGCAGTTTTTAAGATTATGAAAACAACTATATTTTTATATTTTTTTTCAGAATTTTTTGACTCTACATTCTTAAATATGTCTATTTTATCAATCTCTCTCTTCACCATCTCTCTCTCTCTCTCTCTCTCTCTCTCTCTCTCTGTGTGTGTGTGTGTGTGTGTGTGTGTGTGTGTGTTATAATAGGGTTAGAACATAAGACCTCAATGTACTAGGAATTGAACTTGTAATTGATACTAAAATCTCCCCAAGTCTTTCTTGTTCTGTAGTCATTCTCCTATCAATCACTTTGTTCTTTTGAGATTATGATAACTTCCTTTATTTCTCAAAGGTTGAATATTCATGGTAATTTGTTGCTCCTTTTAATTTTTTTCCTGCTCTTGGTCATCTGTGATTACAGATAATTACAGTGCCTGTTATTATCATTTGTTTCCATCTCTTTCTTTTACGTTGAAGTTTTCTATTCCTGTCTGGTGGTCCCTGACTACCAACTCAGTGCAAACAAAAGCACTAAGATGAGTAGATGCTCTGTATTAACAGGGCTTCACTGTGGAGTAGCTGATCTTAGCAACCCTTGCTTTCTTGTACACAAATGCTCTGAGTTCTTTTTAGGTCCATTACTATTTAATTGCCTTCCTCATCTTCCTCCCTTCATTCAAAGTTCTTGAAACTATCAAGAAAAAAGAAGAGGATCTCATTCTTTGGAAGCTAGTTTTTCTTACTCCTCTGTTTTTAACTCTGAGATTCTACAAGAACGAAGAATATCGTCTTTAACTTCTTCACAGTGCAAACTTTCTCCTGATAGCAGTGGGGGAGAGAGTATTAAATAGTCAAAATGAAGAATTTCATAACTCTATTTCCTTTTGATCTAAACTTTCACCCAATTTCAGGATTTACTAAGGACTTCTAGCACAGCTTATGCCTCAAGGTCATGACCTTTTTAATGTTCTGCAACATGGTCTCCTGTTTCATTTGGTATCTCCTCAACTATAAGTGATTACCTCGTTCATTAATTCTTAGTTGCATATCTTTATTTCTTTTTAATTGCCGTAATTAATTGTACAAAATAATGAGTTTCTTTATGACATTTTCATACATACTTTTCATGCATATATATAACCTACTTTGATCTTATCCATCTATTACCCTCTCTTATTCCCTTCTTACTTCCCTTTAATTGCCTCCCCATATTTAATCATTGAGATTTGATATAGAAGAGTAAATATGACCCTTGCCTTTCTGATTTGGCTTGTTTTGCTTAACTTTATCTTTATTCTCTTCAGATAATATTATTTCTGTCTTCATTGTGGCTGACTAATCTCCTTTGAATACATGGCTGCAATATATATAAGTTCACCTACTGACAGGAACCTATGCTGGTTATTTAACTTCACTCTGGAGAAATACATTTTTATTTAAAATTTAAGTATTTTTGAACATGGAAAGTTACTTAGAGTTGATGCAATTGCAAGTGTTTACATTTCCCAGTGATGGTTAGAATGTTGCTTGCTGAACCTCATGTCCTCTCCATACTGCAGCTTTGTGTTTATCCCATGAAGGCATGGGATGCTTGTCTTCTGTTATTGACTTTGATAAACCTTTTTGACTGCTTCTCCTATTCATGTTGGGTACAAATGAAAGTATGTGATAGCTAACAATTAGCAGTGATGCTTCTCCCAGTTGTACATCTTCCTATGCTTGCTCTTATTATATGCAGTTACCATGCCATGGGAAAGTCCAAGCTGTATGAAAGGCAATATATAAGTTTACTGGCCAATTGGTCCAGTCCCAAATCACGTGAAGCCTTTCAGATAACTGAAGCCCCAGTCTGAACTGAGTCAAAACTGCATTAGAGTCCCCTGCTAACTAGACCCAGAGATCCGAGAGACAAAAATCTAAGAATTGTTTATTTAAGCTATGAGATGTGGAAATTTTTGTTCAGTGATAGGCAACTGGACATTTACTTAAAATTTTAAAATTGCAACTGGCAGTGAATTTCAATAGGAATTTTAAGTAGTGATTTAAGTGATATCATACGAATACATGTAAAACTATGACAGTATTTAATGAATAGTCATTTTCTTTCTAGTCAGTATGAGCTCAGAAAGGACTATTTAATTGGGGGAACTATATATTAAAGAAAATGTCAATTATCCCAGCACTATTTCTCATGTTGAATTGTTCATTGTATTTCATGTATTAACTTCCATTATTTGACTACTTGGTTATAGACTGGCTAGGTCTTCCCATAATCTATTCCCTTTTCTTCTGGTAACTGCACAGTTTTTCTCATTGGCTAGACAGACAATTCTAAGTCTCATCCTCTAGGGTAGATAAATCATTCAAATTAGATCATAACTGATTTCTCTTTCTGATATTTAATACTGGACTGGGGAGCATAGAGATTAAAAGCGGTCACCTCCTGCTAACTCAAACCATACCACACTAATGGACTTGCTGTTAATGTTTGTTTAGGTTCCAGATTTGCTTTGTTATTTGCTAAATTCCTTTTTTGATGGTCTTGGAGCAGTCCTATCTTTTTCTTTTTTTTTAATCTTTTGTTTTTCTCAAATTAGTCAGAATTTGTTCTTGTTGAGTCTACCTACAAATCCTAATTGGCCACTGATAATCTGAGAGTTCATTTCTGGCAGAAGTGTGAACCACATGTGTAGGCAGATTTAACTAGATTCAATGAAATTTAGCTTAACTGACTTATGACTTCTCATATCCTCTCATAAAACACTACCTCATTATTATAGCAGGCTGCATTTATGGACGTTAAAATCACCTGATTCTCTCTGCCTTTCTTTGAGAGTTGAACAAATGTCAGAATATACTGGAACTGGATTAAACAAGTTCTGTATTAGAGTAAGATGTAGTATTTGTGACTTGAAGGCAAAACACATTTCAAATAAGGTAACCAAATTTGCTTTCACTGAGTATCTACCTATATTGAATATACTTACATACAAATGTAATTAGTGAATTTTCTGTAACTTATTAAATCTACTCATAAGCTAAATTCATATATCATTTGGAGGCTTTTTCATCCTGCAAGCATTTAGTTGGTGTGCTGATAAATTTGAATCATTCCCTTGTGAGATGTTACTTACATAAAACACAAGGGCTGTACACACAAGATGGGCTCATAAACACACAAACTACAGTTATCTGTAAACAAAGACAAGAAACCCATGAAAGAATGGACTGATGTTACTATACCATTCTCAAGCTCCCCCTTTGACTATTTTCGTTGTTTCTGAGAATCATATTGTCACCAGCTGATGAGGCCACAGGTGCTCTGAGCAGAAAGCCTAGTTTCCGACAGGGTCTGCATGGTCTCTTCATGTCTTTTTCTAATAGAATTTTACATGATTCTAAATGCCTTTATTTCTTGTCTGATTATTTCACAATTTTGTTGCTATTATTACTTAACTAGCCAAAATGTAAGACCCTTGCCTAGCCTTCTTTAAGCAATTGGAGGCAGATCTGACTATTATCCTTCTCTTCTGATATTTGTTTGAAAGATGTCCTGAACTGTGAGGCAAGAAGCAGACCATAGCATGTCACCATTGGTGTGTGATTATTTATGCATATGGAAAACTCAAATCATTGGTGCTGTCTCAATTTTGATCTTGTTTTCACTATCCCCTTACCCCACCATAGACATACAAACAGTCCTTGCCACCATTCATGACTACCTTCATCACTTCTATGTATGCTGCAGTCTTCACTGTGCTGAGGAATTTAACTACATAACATCATAGAAGATGAATCCAGCATCCCTAGGGTTCACAAATCCACAGAATGGTGTCAAACATCAGGGACTCCATCTATGCACCTGTTACCATGATACTTGATAGAAGTTTCCCAATGCCAGAGTCTCATTTTTTCCCCCTCTGCAGTCTTTCATTGCTTTTTTTACAGTCAGTTTTAGGTCTTAGGATTATTTTATTTTAACTTCCTGAAAGTTTAATTTAATATAGCCTGAATTTGGAATATATATATATATATATATATATATATATATATATATATATATATATATATATATTCATAGACAATGGAACTATAGACCATGTACATCCACAGGCCTCCATGTAGCTCTGCCATATTCCTTATATGTGAATCACAGACTTCTATTTCAGTGGTTGTGAGGACCAAAGGGGCCTTTAGAAGAATGGTATGCCGTTAACTCACCTTCTGGCATTTTAACTGTTATCAGCTGTACAGTTTAGTTTTATTACAACAGACATTATTGTGATAACTTTTCCTACTTTATCTTTGCAATTTATTGGAGCAGTTAATTTCTCAAAAAAGTAAGAACATTTTTCCTCATTAGAAATTCCTTCATGGCCTCTTTAATACATGCTCCTTGCTATTTAGAAGAATTGCTGATAAGTGATTTTGACTTGTATCTTCAATAATAGGAGATGTTTAACAGAAACTTGGCAAACCACTTAGGGGTTGAAGCCATTTCTTAAAACCAGCCCCAGCTGATTAATTTCTGTCCCATTACTGCCATCAGCATTTAGAAAGTTCCCAAAGAGTAATGCCCAGTCGAGTGTACCTGTGCACTTCTCTAGGACGAAGATTTACTTCATCACATAGATCATATTTTGTAGGGTTTTCTTTCTCCCTTTGCACATTCACATCTACATTCACATTTTGACAGCATTGAGTTTAAAGACGGGAAGATCAGCTGAGTAAGAACAGGAGAAGTTTCAATTATCTGATAAATATAAACCAGGTAAACTGTCAAATGAAGCAGTAAAATTTATTCACTTTCTTTGTGTCACACTAAACTAGTCTACCTGATCAAGATATAACCTTGCCTTTTCTTTAATATCTTTTTCTGTATTTTCTGTCTTCTAGACTTTGATTTCCCTGTGTTTACTTGTCCATTTGTGGAATCTTGACAGGACTGTAGCAAGATAAATGAGGAGAATAAAAAACATGAACCAAAATTTTACAGTCATTAGAGTTCAGTAAATGGGAAACAAGATAAAAGAGCTTAGAGAACTGTCCAGTGAGATACATAGGAAAAATACTAAAAAAAGGAAATAAAGGCCATACTGACTGTTTTGGGGTGATAAGGAACTAGCTTACTGTGGTAGTTTGAATAAGTATGTCCCCATAAGGTCATAGATTTGAAAGCTTAGTCACCAGGGAGTGGCACTATTAGGTGTATCTTTGTTGGGATATGTGTGGCCTTGCCAAAGGAAGTGTGTCACTGGGGGTAGGCTTTGAGGTTTCAAGGACCCAAGCCATGTCCAGAATCTCTCTCTCTTTCTGAGCCTGTGGATCCCAATTTCGAACTCTTAGCTCCCTCTCCAGAATGTCTGCCTGTGTGCCACCATGCTCCCGACCATGCTGATAAGCCTCTGAAACTGTACATAAGTCTAAATTAAATGTTTTCCTTTACAAGAGTCACTGTGGTCATGGTATCTCTTCAGAGCAATAGAACACTGACTAAGACATTTACCCAACATAACTCATATGAAACCTGCATGTGAACCTGTGATTTTTTGTGCCCATAGGGAACAAGTGTTCTTTTATAAATCTCAGAGTTCAGAACTCCAGACATTCTGCTCCTATGAGATTTACAGCCAACAAAGTAGTCATGGGAATTTCTGCAAGTCCATTTAAATAAATGAATGTTAATTACTGATATGCTATTAGCCACTATCCCAGCACTAATGAATATCTACCATGTATCTCTGAGCTAAGAACTTAACAGACATTATTTATTCACATTCTGTTCACTTCATTCTGTAGTTACTTATAATCATCACTATTGCTTCTGCTTCATAGTGAAGGAAGCAGAGTTAGAAGGAAGTGTGCCTTCCAAGCTTACATAAGTAGCAAATCATGGGCAGGATTTTGGATTTATCTTATCTACCATGGTCTGACTAGTCTGTGTCTCTTAGTCTTGTATCCAACAAGGTTTGACTCAGTACTTTCCATTTAGGTGATATACATAGAGTTCTATATTATTTATTTATTAAAAAGCTTACTTAAACTGTATCCATATTTATAATGCCAAGACCATTCATGAGGTATATTTTCCACTCTTTTTTGCATCTAAACATCCCTAAAGTGATGGTAATTGGGCAAATTTTACATTTACTGCAGTACTATGCTCAAGGCACTGTGTGATAAATAAGACCCACAGATTCTTGCTTCAGCTAGCTTACATTAAGATCCCAAATGCAGAAAAACAACAGAGCCTGAAATAAGTCGTCACTGAGCACTGGTGAGTTTTGTTGGCTTTCCTCCATTGAGATGATCTCAAAGATGCTTTTTGAATATTAAGTAAGAAATTAGATCTGAGATTTGGGAAGGCAAGAAACAGCACCCAAAACTAAGTTTTCATGACACAAAAATAATTTCAGGGATGAAAGTAGACTCAAAAAGAATACAGAAGAAAAAGATGAGTATGTACTTTGCAAGGTTATCAAAAGTGGATACTAGAAGTTTAGGAAGGACAAATGAGTGTTTTGCAGAAAGGAAGACTAAAGAAATCTTGACAGTCAAATTCTGAATTACTGATTAAAGAGGCACAGACAGTACCTGGCACCAAAAGCCCTAAGCATTCTTAAGTAACTCCATGTGTTGATGCTCCCTGAGTATTGGGTAAAAGGATAAAGCATTGCTCAGCCTCTAACCCATCTCAAAACACAGCACAAGGGGGCAAATTCTGACACATCCAAAAATATCTAATAGTCAATGCTGAGAAACTACATGTCAATTCTAACCCCATTATTTAGTAGATTAAGAAGACTAAATTCAATGCAATAAAGATGTGATTTGATATAAATCAATGAATATTGATTACTATACTAAGGACTGATTATTTGAATATTGCCTAAACTGCTTTAACAATATATCTTTCATCTTATATTTGGTGATCCCTGACTTCTAGAATGTTACAGAATAGCATTTTGATTTAAAGAGGAGAAAGAACCTTTGGTATAATTGAGCTGTTTAATCTAATGGAATTTGAAGACAGGCTTCTCTGATAATTCAAAGACAATTAATTTAAAATTTTCCATAACTTTTTTTCAAAATAAGACATTGAACCACAAAAGTCAAGATAGACACCTTCAAAGAGGTTGAATCCGCTTTGCCTGGTTGACCAGATTTACATTCAGAGCATGGAAAAATAAACAAGACATATTTTATTATTATCCAGAAATGGAGAAGTATGGAGAATAAGAAAATCTAATAGTCCATTAGGGAAAGGGTTTTCAAGTGAGATCACTCAAAGAAGAATTGAAAAGCATAATTAATTTATTAGAAAAATTAAATTCATGCCTTTGATTTGTTCCTGGATTAGTGTTGATTGCAGCCATTCTGCAGAATTCCTGTTCTGTTTTCTTCCACCTTGATTCAGTGTAACCTGAGAGCAACAATACTCTACTAAAATGCTTCCATGGGGGCCTCAGGTCTCGAGTTTATCTGAATGTCAAGAGAAATTCTTCAATTAGTATGTTTGGAGACTTAAAAATAAAACTCTTGCTAATAAAGAATTTAAAATATGAACATTTCAAATTCAAGATATTATATGGAGCTCATTTGTGGTATCCCTGGGGTAATAATAAAATTGTGGCTCTACCACCATAAACATAATTTGAAAAGAGAAACCTCAAGGTTTGAATAGTGAAAAATACTCTAACTAACTATGCATCTTTGAGCTACATCTTTGGACCATAAGATTCTTGAGAACAGAATGGTTCATCTGTTGTCATCCATCCACTCAAGCATCTGAGTCAACGAGTAAACAGAACGTCACTCCTTCCTTCAGAGTACCAGAGTCCAACTGAGGACCTGTTATAACATAACTTAAAGGCAGAGAAAAAAAAGGTGCAAACCTCATATAAGGAGGTATGTGAAAAAATGAAGGCAAAAATGTATTAGAAGCAATGATCCTGTTAATAATTAGACGGCCACAGTTTAATACAGCAGAGACTATGGTATTGATAAATACTGAATAATTTAGTGAATGAATGAATGCTGAAAGTGACAAATGATCAATGTGTTCACTTCAGGCTTGACTAGATCATAATTAATTTGGAAAATTATTTTAAAATTCTAAACCACATGGTTTCCAGGTCTATTTAAACAGTCACTTAATTGTAAGAAATATTTTTTCTTAAGGTCCTTCTATATAATGCTTCATTGGTTCTCCTGGTAGCTAATAGACATTGAAACAGGATTCAGAATGGAAGAACTAGTTACCCCATGCACACAACTAAGGTTAGGAGCCTGTGTGAATGAAAATCAGATAACACTGCATTAAATGCCTTCAAAATACTCTTCCATTGAGCTCTTCATTCACATGTCCTTTTCTGTGATGTTCCTTGTTCCTTGGGGAGAAGGACTGTGGTATAGATGTGTCAGTTACGGCGAAATACCTCACTGACCAGACAGTTCTCTGCAATTTGACCAGTTATGGGTTTATCTTTTTACATTTACTTTATTATATTTTTGAGAATTTCATACAGAAGTACTGTATTTATATAATTTCCATGCCACCCCTATCTCCTCCAGTTACTCCTGTGAATTCCACATTTCCCCCAATATCTTATTCTTTAATTATTAATGTTACATATCTATGTGTCATGCATTTGTACATTGTTTTTATATAGTCTCATCTAATTTATATATACAGTTCATGTTATATTTTACATATAAATAATGATAGATATAATTTATATGTAAATTACATTTTATTTATATTTTATATTTTATATAAATAATTATATTCTGTAACTAAAATTATATATGTATTATGTATGTATATATATAAATGAATCCATTTCATGTGGTTCATATGTATAGTCTGTTTAAGGCAGACATGGAATTTGAAAATCTACTGTGTAGCTCATCTCTGGAAAAGATTGATTCTCCCTCTCTTGGCAGCCACTAATTCTCTGTAGTACATCATGTTGGAGTGGGGCTTGTGAGATTTACCCTATCCACGCTGGAATGTCAACTGGTGGTGTCATTGTACAGCTCTTGTTTAGACTTCTATATTCTTAGTTTTTATGGGTGCAATTCCTTTCTGTGTGTGTTGTGTGTGTGTGTGTGTGTGTGTGTGTGTGTGTGTACACTGTAGCAGATATTATAATCCCCTGGCTCTTAAAATCTTTTCATCCTCTCTTTCTGAGATGCTTCTTGAGTCTCATGCGTATGGGATGTGTTGTAGATTTATCAACTGGACATGGGCTCCCAATGGCTAGTTATGGCTTTCTGTGATGGCTTTATGTTGGCTGCAAAAAGAAATTTCTTTAATAAAGAATGAATTCTCTTGATTACAAATTCTATCAAAGAACAAAGTCAACCCATATTCAATAAAACCTATTACATAGTTTAAGTTGTGGCATGTAGTGAGAATGTAATAATTGTTCATAAGTGGAGTTCAAAATTGGATAAATGTGTTTAATGTATTGTTAGATTGTCATTCCAGAGAGAACACTGATTATATATATTACCTCCAAAGCTTGCCACTGAAAGTCTATCAGAGCTTAAACTCTTTAGAGTGGTAATGAGTTTTCTAAGATCTTGTCCTTACCCAACTGAAAGTTTATTTACATTTAGAAAATTCCAGAACTACAGAATTTTATATATATAGCTATGTTTAAAGGCACTACACATCAGAATTTCTTGTGTGCCTCACATATCTTTCTAGTAAAGGTCTGTGAAATCCTATCTGTGAAATCCTGTTGAATTTCTTCTTTCTTAAAAATGGCATCCCTGATCCTTCTTTCTCCTGTCTTTGGGAGTTGTTTTCTCTCCTCTGATAATTCACAGCCTTAAAATCTCTTGTGTTACAGAGCTGATCCAAAACTGCTGTGAATCAGATCTCAAATTTCAGCATGCCTCACATCCATATTCAGCTCATGAATTCCTGGAGAGCGGGGACTAATTGCTGTTCATCTTGAGAATCACAATGGTGGAAGAATCCAAGTTTATCAGTATGTGCAGGCCAAAAGACTGACCCAAGTTCATAGAATTTATAAAACCTTTTGATTCATTCATTTCATTCATTGTCAAAGTGGCTGCAGGTTAACATGCAATGAAATATTTATTATCTCTCAAATATTTCTCTCTATATGTATTTTTCTTTTTGATTTCTGTCTAGAAACAAAGATAATAACATCCATTAACAGAATTCTTAAGAAAATCCAGTGATATGAGACAGATAAAGTATTTAGAACATGTGTACTCTGAAGTAAGCAGTAAATAAGCATTATTTCTACTTTCTACTGTCTTCACTCCTATTATTACTTCATCATTGCTACAGTATGATACACTTGTATTGACATTTCAAAGAGAATTTGAGCATGTTCACTCTGGATTATAAATTCTTCATTGCACATGATTTTTTTCCTATGTTGTACCAAGTTATTACCAACAAACCCAGGGCCCTGTGTCTTGCTAGTAGAACTGTATAATTCTTGACTCTATAATGCTTGGGAGACTCATGCTTCACTGAAGTGCCATTGATTTTCAACTAAAGTGAAATGCTTTCATTTAATGCTTTCTTAAGAGAATTACAGCAGAGGTTGAAGAGAGTTTGGCTTTTGAGAAATCCATTATTAATTTTACATGGCAAAATTGGGATTTATATATTGAAATTTAAATTCAGAGGTCCCTTACTTCTATGAAATCGAAATGTTGTTTTAAACTTATTTGTCTTTTCATTTCTTTAAAGTAGAAAGCCTGTTTTGAACTAGACTTTTAAATCCCCTGCTTTGCTCAAACAATTCTTAGTCTTTTTCATCACGGTACAGATCTCTGTTTAGATTAATGGGGATAGCCTCAGCTTTCTCCCCTATGTAACATTTTAATGAAGACTCTTAAAGAGCTTTGATCCACTTAAAAGTAGTTCCTAACTCTTAATCTCTTCCCATTGCAAAACAAACCTTTGGTTGTAACTGACATATAAATGCATTCCCATTACGCCTAAAATGACACCAGTGGACAGTCAATCTTAACTCCAGTGGCTTTTTCTGATCACTTAAAAAGATTCTTATGTGACTGAGTCTTCAATGCTCTGAAGACACTTGAGCTCAATGCAATTCTGTGAAACAATGAAGAGCTAATTTCAGAGCATACACTGTCCTGCAACTCAAAACCTCATAGCTTGTTGTCTCTGTCTGTCAGTCAGTCAGTCAGTCAGTCTGTCTGTCTCAGTTTCTTTCTGTCTCTCCTCTCTCTCTCTCTCTCTCATACACACACACACACACACACACACACACACACACACACACACATACACAGAGGCGCAATCAACCCAAGGTTTATGATCATCCATTAACTTGCATAATAACGACAGTGATATCATACAACTGGATTTTTATTGTTATATTTTTTCTAAGTAATAGGAGCTAAAAAACAATTTCAACAAAGTGTGATCTATTTGGCCATGAGTGCATAACTGAAAGGCAGTAGAAGAAGTAGTTCAGAGTAGTCACCCCCTTCTCACTCTCAGGAAAATTTCCCTTGGGCTAAATCAAGCATAGAGAAATTTTGCCTAACTGCATTTTTTAAAGGAAAAGTCATAATCAATTGGGGGGAAAGCAACTGATAATGAAAATGGCTTTTTCAAGCATCAAGATAACACATGCTGCTGTGAATTCTATAAAAATAAAGCCTTTATATTTCTGTAAGAAGCCATGGATATTGCTTTACTTCCCGCTGCTGATTATAATTTTAAAGATGGAAAATCTAGATGGTTCTGTTTTGTACTGGGAAGCAAATCTTGACTCTGTGGTCAGTCTGATTTCAGATTTTTCTCTCTAGTGTCCAAACTTTATCTGTGTATCATCAAGAGAATTTAGAGAATTTAGAATATTACTATGCATTTTTTATCCCTGGTTCTGGGACATTGCAGTTCTAAAGTTATTGTTAGTTGGAAGTTGGATATATAAACAGTCAAGTTATCATATGGTTAGATTTTGATTAACCTGATACCCAGTGCTACAGTGACGTGAAAGAAGAAGTTCTGTATCTGTCTTGAAGACAAATGTCAATCTCAGAAGTGCTTCTGAAAGTTGAAAATCTTAGCTGTGGATAGCCATTGTCTCCATATCTGGAATACATAATAATCAGTCTATGACTCTCCTTCCATTCAAGAAGATGCATTTTCTAAGGTATCCTTGTGATGCTTGCTCTGTATGCCTGGATTTATCTGCATGTGAAGACAATTTTCCATCAATACACCAAATATGTTGCACCAAAGAGACATGAATATTATGTGAGAGTTATATAGCTCAAAGATTGAGGGCATATTTCTATAATCAGTCACTTTGATTTCAATGCCATCCAAATGAATCTAGCAATGATTTAAGTTAGGTACTTACCTCTTTCATTGCACTCAGTATTGTTTATAAAGTAGAGATGCTATGACCCACCTTTAAAAGTCATGAGGATTGAAGTAGGCAATACAATGTGACCTAAGATCTAGTAAGAATAAAGCACTTAAAATGTGTTTTCTTTTTTTTTAATATATGGTGTGCATGTAGTACCGAAGTACTGTGAGAAAATACTTACTATGTGGTAACATCAGTGCAAGGCAGTATTATTGTACTGTTGTTATACACTTATGGTGTTTCGTAGTTTACAAAACCCATTTATATTCTTATTTTCACAGAGTTAAGTTTCAACCCAACTTCATTATTGTCACCTTACATGTGAGGAAATAGCTTCCCATTTATTATGTCTATGTGATTGGGGGAAACAATGATTAGTGACCAGCAGTAGAGCACACAGCTATGAGGCAGTGAGGAGGGAACTAGCACCCTGGTGATGTCTGTATCATGCCATGCTCCTTTAGTATATTAACCCTTGCAGATAATGACTAAGAGAAAAAATTGTTCATATTACAGATTATCCTAGTCTTTTTTCATTGTTATTTTTTACACTAAAAATGGTAAAGACTGATTCATGGAAAAAGAAAGGGACCAGCCTTTTGAAAGTAAGTCATATGAATTATTACAACAGCTTTTAGTAAATTACTGTTATTTAAAATTCCTTCTGTGTTCCTCCTGGATGTGTAATAGCTTGACTCATTTATATTTTTTCTTATTCATTCATTCTCACTGGACAAAACTTCTAATACCTTCATTCTCCCCTGACACACTGAATTTGGCAGGTAATTCTTAATCAGCTCTAATTTTGAAAATGAACATTTGTCACTTGGGACCATCACTTAGATAGTTTAAAAACAGTGAACCCACTGTGCAAACATCTGGAAAACTTGATGACAGGGGATTGTTTGATGGGGCCTACATAACTCCCAAATAAATGACAGAACCAGCCTTGGAACTGTCTGCTACAGAGCTCACCAGTAATGATGATCTGCTTGTAAGAGGACAAAGAAACCAAGAAGCTTGCCATCTCTAAAATTTTGACAAGCCACGTTTACCACCATTTGCTAGTTGCTAATTAGTGCCTTGAACCTGTGATCCTATGTACTGTGAAATATGAAAACTGTGTCCACAGAAGCACATTTCCACCCCTACGTGAAGATGGGGTCTGAAGAAAATCTGAAGACGAAGAAAGTCGTGCAAAATGCCAGATTGGGAAAGTACCTTTTGGGAATTGTCAAATGCCAATCAAATACTTGTTGAAGTTAGCTTTCTTATAGAGATCTAAAGACCAGGAATAGGGCTGTAAGTATTGTGGCCACAGGTTCCTTAGTAATATATGCAGATAATAAGAGGCACAACACGAAGGAACATTATTATTTTAGTCTTAATATATGATAATCTATTCTCCTTTAAAAATAATTAACATCACAAGACCTAAAGCTTTCTTGTTCATCCTCTTTTTCGATAAGCTTCACTTCTTTAAAAAATGCCTTAGAAGTTTAGGAAGATTCTCTAGAGAGATTCTCGATTTGAAATGCATACATATTAGTTTTTATAGTAGTAGAGAAAGGTTAAAGATGCCACTAACGTGCAACCTGGGACTTGCTTTCAGTGGGAGAATAGATGGTCTCCAGAATCTTAGAGCATTGCTAGTACATCCCTTTATGATGAACCAGGAGCGCCTCAGTCATGTCTCCTTTTAGGAACTAAGGGGGAGACAGACATGCACACACGTACACACATTTTGAAGCTTTATAACTTCTCTTATGGGACACAAAGTTCCAAGAAAGCACTACAGGGAGACTATTTGGCAATGTGGTGGAGAATTTTAAAGACAAACGTGATGAGTTTCTGGTGAAGGAAATTCTGGGAATATGAATAACAAGTACAGAGTTGGCCTGGATGAGCAAAGGTGTGGTTTAACTGATGGGATTAGCAGGTCTGCAGCAGCAATTTTTGATAGTTAATAAAACTGAGTTAATTTCTATATAACATTTTACTAATTCTTTGATAATTTAATATAATGCATCTTGACCACATTCACACACCAGTCTTCTTCCCAACACCTTCCAGTGCCACCCTAACCGCACTACCCTACCCATTTCTGTTCTCCTTTTCTTCTCTCTTTGTCTCTTTCTTTCTTCTTTTTTTATTTTTTAGAAGAGACTGTCTCACAGAAGATGTCTTAGTCCTCTGGTTCATGCAGTCTTTCCATCCTATCTTCTAAATGTTCCCTGGATCTTAAAGGTAGGGGTGGTGTTGTCAATGTATTAAGTGGAGGTAGGTACCCCACGTTCAGTTGATCTCTGCATTTTGACCAGTTGTAGATTTCTGTAATGGTCTCCACCAGTTGCAAAAAGAAGTTTCATTGCTGAGGATTGGAAGCAACACTTATCTGTACATGTAAGAATAAGTATTTCAAAGCAGGTAAGAATTATACTGGTTTAGGATAGCAGCAGCACTAGGTTCTCTTCTGGTTCCAGGGCCTCACCAGCCATGGATATTTAGCTAGCTTCACAAAACCAGGCATGATTTTCCCCATATGTGTATGCCTTATGTTCAATTAGATAGCTGTAGGTTATACTGAGGATAAAAATGCCTCTATTCAACCTTTAAGTATATCTTGTCTTGCTGACCATTGTTGTAGTTCATTGAAATTACAGCTGAGTAGGATTATTAATTGCTTTGCTCCCTCAGCAGCTTGCATGGCTCCTTTTGATACTATGGGTACTAGTCCTCAGGGAGGAGATATCCAGGTCAGATACATATTGATTCCTCCAAGTCCTGTGTCCGAAGTACGTGATATCTTCAGCAATGGGGTCATACATTTTATTTTCCTCTGGAAGGCATCAAGGGTAATAGCAATAGCCTATATTGTTTACGGGAGGAGGAGGTCTCTTGGACTCCTCTCACCGACAGCTGGAAAGAACATTCTACACGTATCGCAATGTTTTGTTGTTGTTGTTGTTAGATAGGCTGTGTTGGGCAGGTGTTGTCACCACCAGTAATGTAACCTCAACACACATACACACACACATACACATATATGTGTTTATGTATGTATAAAGCAATATAATTTCCTACGGCTTCTTCCAACATCTTTATAGGTACTTATCTCTCATCCTTCCCTCTCCCTCCTTGTTTTCCTGTCCACAATGTAAGTCTCCTCCTACCTATTTTCCCATTTCTCCCTTAATAGCAATTCTGTCCTACCATCCTCCTTCCTTGTGGTCCAGTCAGCTCTACCAGGCCCTGCCATGGTTCCCTTTACCTTTCTTCCTATCTTCAGATACACCAGGTTATATACTCATATTCAAAGATTCTGATGTAAGATACACAAATAAGAGAGAACATGTAGCATTTGTCCTTCTGGGGATTATCTCTCTCAGTATAATTCCTTGTATTTACATCCAATTCTTGATGATTATGAAATTTCATTTTTCTTTATAGCTGAATAGGGTTCTGCTGTACCACAATTTTCAATATCCGTTCATCAGTTGAAGTACATTTAGTTAGTCAATTTTTAAGAAATCAGTAACTCCAGGGAATTTCATTAGCCTTCTTACTAATGAGTGTTTATATTGGCAAAGGGTACATTGAACATTTCTAAAAGCTTTGCTTCTGTATGAAAAGTAGATTCCAATCTGAGAAAATTAAGAGACAAATGTAGGAGATAGGGAGATTAAACAATGGACTCACAGAGATTGTGGGAACATGAATAAGACCCTAACAAATTTAAGCCAGATAAAAATCACAGAACATAGGAAAAAAATAGGTATAGAGTCAGACCCTAACCCAAGAAGTTATTTGTATTTGATAGTAGCTAGGAGAAGGGAAATAACTATTTTAATGAAATGATACTAGACATACTAAATAGGCCTTTTGTTCAGCAATAGTTGAATAAAAAGAAGTGGACTCTGTGTTTTGTTTTATTGTTTGTTTTTTATTTTCTTTTGTTTTCTGGGTTTCTTTATTTTTTTATACTTTCTCTAAGAAAGAAAAATAACATAAAATTAAGTTAGAAGAGTAACAATAAGGTGATCAAAATATATATTATAAAATATTTGAAAAATAATATTAACTGGAATGAGTGAAAAGAAAATTTTCTTCTGAAAATTATTTTTCACACTTGAGTCTTTCAAAATATATGAGAATGAATTGTATTCATGTGTGTAACTTAGAACTAATGCTTTTTTTTCTAATGAAGAAAATTGTTTTTCTAAACCCTATGTGTTGATAAGGAAACTACCATCTACAGAAGTTGAGCACATATGTTTCAATCTAGGTATTTACAAGTATATTGAAGACTAGAACACAGATATGTTAACTTTGGCTATTAAAGCAAAATAAGAGAGGAAAGGATTCAAGGCAGGTTGTAGGAGCATAAAGCATTTGGTCGTATTGTGACTAAATCAGGAAGAAGAGAGGAAAGAATGCTTATGATGACATGGCTTAGTTCTTTTTATACAAACTAGGTTAGAGTGGATCTTACCACTTCAATGAACTAATATAATCAAGAAAATCCATCAGAGTCATACCTAGAGACTAACCCAGATAATCCTTCATAGGTATCCCCAGAGGTTTTTCTCCTAGGTGATTCTTGATTATGTCTACTGGTCAGCCCATGGGAGCCATCATGCTATTTTATAATCTCACTATATTAAATATTTTTTGGCTAAGGGTGACATATTACAAACAAAAGCTTGCTTCTTTGAGTGTCTGGAACTGTGGATGGAAAGTTGTCTTTATTTCACACAATCATTTAAGCTGATTTACTGTATCTTCTTAGCATACCTTATTAAGGATTTTGAAGCCTAATTTGATGCTAACAGAAATGCCATAATCAATGTGTAATGACTAGCACAGGACAGTAATGGAATCTCATAAAGTGCTTAAATATTTCTACTTACTTCAAAATGGTTTTAGAAAAGCTACAAAGATTTAATCAATATTGTAGTCAATAGCCCAAATTTTAGCTTTTGCCAAAGATCAAAGTTTCTTCAAAATTTAAGTCATGAGGCTAACATAACTTTTAGTCCAGAGACTGGCTTAATGCCACAAGATTAAGTAAGCATCACTAATGTGCTTACATGGAATTATATCATGGCCAATTCTATTTCTATCCTCACTACATTACTCAGAGTTTAAAGTGATGTCACTATGGGTTTGGTTTGGCATGAGATCCATGCATAGCACATATGTATATGAGTGTAAATCTTATGGCATGATACATGGAGAGAAACAGTATAAATCAAGGTTGATTTCAATAGAAATTCTGGTACCCGATTCCAACTCATCTTAATCATTTTTAAATCAAACTGACTGTCCTTAATCTTGTGATTCAATCATTTAGCTAAGTACCTAAATGTATTTTGTAGTGCAATGGAAACTCTCAAAGTCTTACAATGTTTCCGCTTATATGAAGGCTGAATTAAAAGACATTCATTTCTGTTGGCTCTAACCACAGAGGATGACTCATCACCCAAGTTATATCAATAACGGTTGTAGTTTGTCTTGTGTAACTGGTAAGTGCTTTCTATAAGAATCATTCATGCAAATCTGTTCTTTCCTTATCATTAAGGTACTTTAACACAAGAGGTGGATTTGTATATTGTAATCACATCCTGTTTTTTGTTTTGTTTTGTTTTGTTGTTTTTCTGGTGTAGAAAAATTTCTTTGTGTTGGAAAGCAAGCTTTAGCTGCTATTTAAAATCTTGAGCCAATGATTAAATTTACTTGCATTTTGTTTGTTTGTTTCCTGGAAGTCTAAAAACTATAGTTTACCTGGCATCCAAGTCTTTAAAAAGCCAAAGAAAGGGGCTGAAACAAGTCCAACTGTTGTCACATGATCTTACTCCCCTCATCATCTCCTCTCTAAGCATTCCTGTAATTGTCGTTTTCATTAATGTTCTCTGCTTTGCCTGCAGGTGGAGAATTGCTCTTTTGTTGTGAGTGAGTTTAATATTTGTTGCATGTCAGGAAACAAAGGCTTTGTCAGACAATGTGCTCCTTTCCAAAGTACTTCATTGACTAAAGCAAGGCAGTGTTTAAAATGTTAGTGTGATGTAATAACATTAACTCAGGCATGGGTGAAATGACTCTCTGGTTCTTTTGGAATCCAACGCTTAATAGTTTATCATCAATAATAGTTCAGATATACAGAAAGGCTGTAGGTAGAAGTGAAAGTTACTGCATATATTCTTCAAGCCTGTATACAATATTGATAGATAAGATACTCCATGAAGCACTAGCAGCATGACACTGTGTATGTTCCACATCTCATACTATAAGGAGCTAGGAGTCGGTGAGGGCTATATATCTATGAATTAGCAATATGTCACAGCACAGGGTCATTAGAGTTAGGAAATTTCAAGAAATTCAAGAGTAGGTAGAAGCAGATGGAGAAGAGAGCCCTTCTCTGTTCTAATCATACCCCACTCTACTTGGGTGACTCCAATATGGACACAGTGCTGCATAGAGAAATAATTGTGGACTTTGCAGCAAATTTACAGTCAAACAATTTCTTTCATGAATGACACTGAGAAAAAATGTCAGACCAAAACTACGGGACATTTCCCGTGTTTCTTCAGTATAAAATATCTCAGTGTTCTAGTAGCATAGAAGATTTTAGAGTTTTGCTGAAAACAAAAGCAAGAGAGATGTACATTTCCATATTATTGTTTCAAAAGCTCATTATTGTATTGTACCCCTCCCATATTGCCCCCTTTAACCTACTCTACCATCTCCAACCCCAGTCTAACTCTTCCTTTCCCATTACTCCCTTGTAATGTTCTACACAATTGTGTTCTATCTTCCCTTCCTTGAAAGCCCACTCATGCCACGTTAGTAATTTGCAGACATGTTTAGATTTTGGGGATGAAATACATATATTTGAAGATTCTAAGCTGGCAACCTCAAGTGTGAGGAAATATGTGACATTTACCTTTCTGGTTCTGGACTACCTCTGACTCCATCCATTTAGATACGAATTTCATTTTCTTAGAAGCTGAATAATATTCCATTGTGTGAAAATGACATTGTCGTCATCCTTTCATCAGGCGATAAGCATCTAGAGTGTTTCCATTTCTGGACTTTTGTGAATACAGTAGTGATGAACATGGATGAACAAATACCTCTGTAGTAGTATGCAGAATATATAGCAGTATATATGTCCAAGCATGGAATAGTTGAATCCCGTGGTAGACACAATACAATGGAAAAAAAAAAAACAGACTTTTTAAGAGGCAATGCTAGAAACATAAGCAAGACTTCTAATTTCTGAAATTCAGACAGAGGCAAAATCAACTTTCACAGATAAATGAATTACTATTTTATATTCAGAAATTAGACTATTACTCAGAAGTAAAACAAAGTGTAGTAACAATTCATCAAAAGAAGTATAGACATCATTAATAAATATTGAACATTATTGAGTCAAATAAGCCAATTAGGAGAGACTAGCTACTGTTTCCTTCCAATTGGATGTCATTCTAGAAAGGGCAAACTTAGAGACACAGTAGAATGCCAGTGGTTGTCAGGGAGGGATGTTTTGGTAGACCAGAGGAGAGGCTATAAGACTGTTCCAAATGATACTACTGTGATAACAGATGCATTTCACTACACATTTGTGTAAACAATACAATGTACACATTGAAAGTGAGCTCTAATGTGAACTGCACTTTATGTAGTAATTATGTGTTGCTGGAATTCCATTATTTCTATCAGATATACTTCTGTTGTTAAAGCTTTCCATAGTGCTGGATACAATTCATATATAGAGACAGGAGATTCTGAAAAACTTATGCCATGACCTTAAAACTGCTCTTAAAACTTGTCTATTCTCACCAGGCGGTAGTGGCACATGCCTTTAATTCCAGCACTGCAAAGAAGAGGAGAGTGGATCTTTGTGAGTTAGAGGGCAGCCAGGTCTACAGAGTGAGTTCCAGGACAGCCAGAGTTACAACATAGAAATTCCGTCTCCAAAAAGCAAAACAAAACAAAGAGTAAAGTTTAAAAACAATAAAAGATCTATTTTCAAATATGTCTACAACACAAATGCTTTATTTAATAAACAGTGGGCTTTAGAGTCTGTAAGAACAGTATTTCCATGTAACAATGTGGGGAGAGATAGAATTCACACCCACCTGTGGGTACTTACAGATGGATTCAGGCAGGAACAGACATTAAGTTAAACCTCAAACATAGACATTTTTTGCCAAAGTATCTTAAGTTTGTCCCAGTCTTTTAAGTCCAGCCCTTGTGATTTGAGAAATGAAAGAGAGTTCTTCAAAAGGAGAGTTAGGAAACCCCATAGCCTTGATAAAAACACATCAAATGAGATGCTAACACCCCACATTGATCACACTCAGAAAGCCTGACTGAAGATGTTTATCCTAATCCTCCAATCCAGACACTTCCTGAGATATGGTCAGGAGGGGTAATTACTCCAATACATAAAAACAGAAATGCTCTCAGCCCAAACAGCCAGAGAGATCTACATTAGCTTCACCGGCCGTAAACCCTGACTCTGCATCCTTGGTGAAAGAATAAAGCAACATCGCTCTGGTGACAGCAACATCCATAAATCCAAATTGGATTCCTCCCTTGAAAATGAGCAACAGACTTCATCTCTCCCCAGATTGCTGCATATTAACAAATATGTAGGAAAAATCCAACTGGGAGAAGAGATTTTCCTTGCTTTATTAGAGTTTAAAATCGCCCTGGACTCAATCTGGCACCAGAAGTGAATCCATGACTGCTACAGAGAGAATGGATGGAAAAACAAATGACGTATATCAGTTCCTGTATCAATCCATCAATTGAAGGATGGAAATAAGCATAAATGGATGCCTTCAAGCGAGAAAGTGAGACAAGGACACACATCTCATAGCTTAATAGATGCTAAAATGAGTTCCTCGTGGGGTTGGAGCTGTACCCAAGCTCAGGGCCTCTGATAAACCAAAGAAAAACTGCCTATCAAGGAACCGCACTGGCCTGGGTGTCTTTTGGCATTTACATCATTCATGTGGGAGCAAAGCAAAAGAAGTTAGTCACACATTAGTAATCAAGCTCTCTAGATCCATCTGTGGAACAGTTCTTAGACTATTTTATTGATGATATGATAGAGCAATGATTGATAATAACACACAATATGGAAAGCAGCATGCCTGGTTGATCATTAAAATGTGAATGACAAGAAATAACAGATTGCATTGTGCTTAATTCAGTGAATTTTTTTCTGGTATCTAAAATATATGACATGTCTCTAGCCTTGAGATTGCATATAGTCATTTTATTAATTAAAAAATATTTTCATACAATATATTTTGATGATAGCCTTTCCTCTGCCCAGATCCTCCCAGATCCTCCTCACCTTTTTACTAACCCAACTAGGTCTTTTTTCCCTCCCTCTCTCTTAAAAAATTAGTAAAATATGAAAAATACATACAAACAATAATATAAAACAATACCAAGACAAAATAACAAAAAGTGCGCAAAAGACATGAGTCTCTTTTGTGTTGGCCAGCTTCTCCTGGCCTGCTTTGGAGTGTGGTTGGTAAACTTAATGACGCTCCATTGGAGGGAAATGATTTTCTCTTTCCCAGCAGTATCAATTGCAAATGGCTTCCTATCGTAGTGCTTTGTGTCTTCTTTCCCTTCCACATGATGGAAATTTTTTTCTGATTTAACTTGTATGTATCTTATATGTACTATTACAGTCTCTGGGAGTTCATATGTGTGTCAACACTTTTGTGTCTGGAAGATTTTGTTTCCTTGGAGTCCTCAGCCTCAGGATCTTACAATCGTTCTGTCTCGCAGAGAAGAAGGGTCCAATGTAGTTAATTTTTAAAGAAAAATATACATTATTAAACTCTTCTTTACAATTTTCACAAACATCTCAAGAAGAAAACCCTTCATGTTTCTGAGGAATGACCCCCAAGTTTTCCAGCAAGCCAAGAGCATCACTGCAGAGGTTAAAGCTGCACGGGTAGCATGTTAAATTCAAAGTTGTACAAGGTCAGCACAGAGCCATTGTGCAACAAACCATAGCATCACTGGTATGCATTTATTGAGACCACAGCTGCTTCTTCATGCCCTTTGTAATTTGAAAAATAAGTAAATAGGAAGAGAAAGAGGAGGAAGAGAAGGAAAAGAAGGAAGAGCAAAAGGAAAATCAGTAGGGTGAGGAAGAGAAGGAGAAAGAGGGAAAGGAGGAGCAGGAAAAGGGAAAATAAGACCCAACTACTGCGGCGTCCACCTCGCCGATAAGGAGACGCCACACACGAGATTCTTCTGACAACAATTTATTAACAGCTCTTTTAGCAGGCAGGTGGAGAAGGACCCCGAGCCCGAAAATCCCTTGGCTTATATAGAGCTCTGGAGGACGTGTGATTCTCTCATTGGCTCATAGACTGCACCTAATTAGCATCTGCTTTGCGCGTACGCAAAGCAGATTCATGCATGCGCATTGTCAGTGCCTGTTTCCGTAGAGAATCAGGGAGCAGGAAACCAGCGCCATTTTGTAATGGCGTTTGCGGCTCCCAACATCTCCCCCTGTCTTTTATAAAAATGCACAAACTGCAACCATGAAGTTACCGATCAAGCTTGCTGATCCAACAGCTTTAAGCGATCAAGGAAATTACATGGAAGGAGACCCTGTGCACCTTAATTCCCGTGCAATGGGAACATGAGCCCTGGGAGATGCACAGGACCATCTCAGAGAAACCTGGTGCAATGGGAACCTGAGCCCTCAGAATAGTCTCATGAGATAGTGTCTCAACATTTTAGCATATTTAACCAAGCTTGAGGAGATGTTCCCTGTTCTACAGCAGGCAAGGCCTGAGTAATCATCTTTGATGTTGTCTTTTTAATTTACAGAGCAACCAGAGAGTTACCAACACTCCCACCAGAGTCATACAGCCGAAAAGCCCGACTCCCACCCATTCCTTGAAGTAGGAAAAAGCAGAAGAAAACCAAGTAGAAAACCCCCGGATGAGGGAAAGGTCAAGTCGAGTGGAGTTGATCTGTATAATAGCTGTCCGCAATCTCCTCATAGTTGTATCGAATTTTGCAGACCAATTGGATAGTAGCTGTTAAGACAATGCTTTAAAATTTTCATATTGAATGGATGTAACGCATCCTCAGCTTGTGTTTGTTGATTCAGGAACATCCATGTCAGGATCCACAGCTTTAGGTGTTGCATCCTCCTCCCCTTGTCTGATAATTCTGGTCAATCGTGTAGGCACCCAAATGGGATTTTCTTGATCCTTACAGGAAATCGTCCGGACTCACACGCCGTCAGTTCGAATCTTTTCCGCTGAGCAAGCAGGGTCCCTCGCAGTCGCCCCAAAGATCCCGGTCCGTTCGGCAGCGGTTCCCGGGTTTCGGCACCACTTGCGGCGTCCACCTCGCCGATAAGGAGACGCCACACACGAGATTCTTCTGACAACAATTTATTAACAGCTCTTTTAGCAGGCAGGTGGAGAAGGACCCCGAGCCCGAAAATCCCTTGGCTTATATAGAGCTCCGGAGGACGTGTGATTCTCTCATTGGCTCATAGACTGCACCTAATTAGCATCTGCTTTGCGCGTACGCAAAGCAGATTCACGCATGCGCATTGTCAGTGCCTGTTTCCGTAGAGAATCAGGAAGCAGGAAACCAGCGCCATTTTGTAATGGCGTTTGCGGCTCCCAACAAACTACAAAAGTACAGATGATAAAGTAAAACAAGGAATGTACACTTAGCTATTTCCATAATCCTTCCTGGGTAATGTTTTCTATAAGATAACTTTAGGTCAATGTTTTGACTTTTTGGTAATAAATACTTATATTTGAGTCCTAACTCCTTCACAGCTTCTTGATCCTAAGAAGAAGCACTCAAAAAAAAAAAAAATCCAAAGGCTATTATTTAAAAATATTGAACTCAACTGGCAGTAATGGTGCACGCTTTTAATCCCAGCACTTGGGAGGAAGAGTTCCAAGACAGCCAGAGTTAAAACAGAGAACCCTGTCTCAGAAAAAAAAAAATGTTGCAGATGTTTATTTTTACTTATATATAAAATAACTGTTTTATGCACTGTTGGGTGAGGGGGAGCTGTCTAGGGCATTTTGTATTGTCTACAGGTGTTGGATTTCTGTAGGGGATGTTTGTTTGCTTATGATTTGCACTTGAGGAGTTCTGAACCAATAAAAACACCTGAACTCAGATGCTTAGGGTTCCACTATGGCGTCTGACACTAGCCAGGGTGGTGGTTCCTTCTGCTGAGGTCTGACAGAGTTTATACCTCTGAAATATGCCTCCATGTCTTTGTTGCTGAGCTGTCACAACAATGTACTGATACAAATGGTTCCCAACCTGGGGAAGGATATTACGACAGCTAATCCAACTTAGAGACAATAAAGAAGAGAAAGAAACTCAAGGCTTTACAGAGTCTGATAAAGTATCCTCAGAGAAGCTACCAGAGGATAGACTTTAAGGAATTAATTGAAGGCTCCTGAAGGAAGAGGGGAGAAAGAGAGAGAGAGAGAGAGAGAGAGGAGAAATAAGCCTCTACGAAGACAAAAGACTTTGAAATTAATAAAGAAGTGAGGAAAAAAGTTCCGAAGTGAGAGAGCCACAGAATGGAGGCACTTCAAGATAAAGACTTCATCTGGGAGCAAGATAAATCAAGGTTCTTACTGCTTTTCCTGAGCATGGAGCCTATGCTCCCTCCTGCCCCTAGAGGTAGTGTGCTGTTTCACAAACTGACTTTTCTGATAGCCGCATTGTGTGTGTGTGTGTGTGTGTGTGTGTGTGTGAAGCTCAAGATGTTGTGTTTGAGGTCTATGAAGAAGGGTGTATGTCTCCCCTCAGTGGTGGTATAAAAGAACACCAAACTGCCAAGTCTTTGCCAGATATTCTTTCCACTGGCCCAGGACCAACACCCACCTCTGACCCCCACTGTTGCGGGAGTTGCATGCAGCTTAGAGCCAAAAAGCTGCTTAGTTAAACAGAATTTATTTTTCCTGCAAACTTGACTACAAGCCATCCAGATACTGATAATGGTGATAAGAACTCCATCCATGAGGGAACCCTTACTTCAGACAAAGGACTAGTTACTTTTTCTGCAAACCAGACTCCACCTACAAATCTAGAAAGTGTTTCCTCAGGGTTGGTGCACAGAAACTATCTTCCAAAACTGGCCAAGGTTGTATTTCATGCTACTATGTGAACTTGGTACTGTAAGAGTCACCCAGGTGTTACTGGTTTTGAAGGCATGAAGGGGTCATTGGAAAGCAGGTGAGGCTTGGCACTGTGAGAGACCAGGAGAGGCCATTGGTGAAGAAGGTGCAGCCTTGGTAGTAGTTGAAGGCCCAGAGAAAGGGATCATGTAAAGAAGTTGCGGCTTGGCACCATGAAGAGAGCTCAGGAGAGGCTATTAGGGAAGGTGCAGCCTCAGTGGCAATTGAAGGGGTCCTGTAAAGAAATTGAAGTTTGACACCATGAAGAGAGCCTACGAGAGGCTATTGGTGAAAGTCCAGCCTAGTTGCAACAAGGAACCCCAGCGTTTTGGAGATGCCAGTACTTTGGGATGATCACCAAGAACAGCAGCAGCAGTGGAGTGAAGCCAGCTGGAGCCTGGAGGACAAGCTGTGTGTGCTGCAGAGGGCAGAGCCTGAGAAGTGACCTAAGCCCTATGGAGGAGCCCAGGAGATCATGAGTGAATTCCAGATAAGTGCATATTAAATGTTTTTTTTTTTCTGCTGTCCAAAAACATTGTGAAAAGCTTGATAGATGTTTAGTTTCACTTGGTCCTATACATTATTACCTTTGTGATTGTTCCTCTTGTAAATAGGTGTAGTGTTTGCTGGTGTAGTGTTGAATTGTGTTGTAGAAGTTAAGCTTTTTTTTTTTTTTACAGAAAAGGGGAAATATTGGGGAAGTTTATTTTTAGTTATGCTTGAAAATGTTTTTATGAACTGTTGGGTGAGGGTCTGTCTGGGAAATTTTGTGTTGTTGCTGGTGTAGTTAAATTGCGTTGGAAAGGTAATGCAAATTTTTATAGAGAAAAGGGGAATTGTTGCAGATGTTTAATTTTAGTTATATATACAATAATTGTTTTTTGTAGTGTTGGGATTTATGCACTGTTTTATGCACTGAAGGGCTGTATAGGGCATTTTGTATTGTCTGCAGGTGTTGAATTTCTGTGGGGGATGTTTGATTAATTATAATCTGCACTTGAGGAGGTCTGAATAAAAACATCTGAGCTCAGATGCCCAGGGTTCCACTATGGAGTCTGGCACTGGCCAGGATGGTGGTTCCTTCTGCTGAGGTCTGGCAGAGTTTACACCTCTGAAATATGTCTCCATGTCTTCGTTGCTGAGCCATCACAGCAATGTAACAACAACAACTTTCTTCTAGGTACTGTAAGGAATACAGAGGTGAAACGGCCCTTCGTGGAATGAGGATCAAAAGTGAAACAATAATGTATTAAATGAATATAAAAACAAAAGTCAACTTCATGTGGTTATGTCTTCAGCTGAGTAGAATATCAGACATAGTAAAAATTATTCTTATGAAAGGTAAAATAATTTCTTTCTAAAGAACTGAAATCAAGGTCTTAATCAACAGACAGTAGGAGTTATCTGCAGAGGAAGGATAAATGCATTCAAGGCTTATGGAAGAGCAGACGCAACAACCAAACAGGGTAAACTGAAGAGAAGGTAGCATAAATGCTGTGTACTCAGAAGGCTAGAGGAGGTAGATTGGAGGAGTTGGACTCGGGGAGATCTGCCTTGTCTATACAGTTCTGAACTTTGTAAATAAAAGACCAGTGAGAGAAGAAAACTTGGGAGAATTTTACATATAAGAATCATATTGGAGAGAAAAAAAATTGGCAGTTGCTCTTACTTCCCTGTAAAGAAGAGATTACAGAATTAAAGGAGGCTAGAGTCCATGAGAAAAATGCTGGAGTTGGGACCTGGCTGGGAATGAAGCACTACTGACCAGCAGTGCAGGGTATATTTTATAGGAAGAAAACAGGGATTTAAAAGTATTCCAACTACTTGAGAAGCTTCAAAAGTTATGTCAAGATTTACACATAATACACAGGGAATCAACCTGCAGAAGCATACATGAGTCGGGCTAGTATGAAAATAAGTATGTCAGTCCCCAAATAGTTACTGTTTTCAAGATAAAAAGAATTGTGAAGCTACAGATGTTTTCTGTCATCTTCAAAAGGAAACATTAGATACATTATAAGTAAAATATTTTGTTACTACTATAAGTATTGTAAACTATATTTACTAACAAGAAAGTGTGCGGATGGCATACTTCTGTGGTAAAAGGGAGATTACCAATGAATAATTATACTGATAAATTAAAAAAAAGAATGTATACAAATAAGCACCATGCCTATAGAACAATGTGAGCATTAATTCACAAAATATTTACAATTAACTTTTTAGGAGAATGTTCTATATTTATCATTTGAATATATATTGACAACAAACACTTTGTCAGTATGGAGAAATAGACATTGAGGACCTACTCTAGTTATTTCACAGTCTGTGGCTTTGTTGGAATTTTATTTTAATGTACAGATGTCAAATCTTCATTTCTAAACCTCCCTTCATTCTGCAATGTGATTAATATGTTAGCTTATACTAATGTCCTAGAGATTATCTGTTCAAAACAAAAGTACAAACACAGCAGTCTCTGATAAGATTATATATTTTTGAATGGTTGTGAGCAAATCTAGTTTTGTTTCTCCAATACAACCTTTTATGTTTTCATCAAAAGAATTTTCACAAAGGTGAGGTGCTGTAAGCGATAACAATATGTTGTGGGTGCTGGAATTTTTATTCCATACATAGGCATTGCTGACTGTGCTTCTATAATATTGCCAAATGACACTTACACTTCTGGCCTCATCACTTCTGTAATTTAGTGCTTCTTTACTTATCAACATAAGGAGCTTGACGGAGATCACAAACTTCCATTACCTATGTTTTCAGGCTAAGCTATTCCATTAACTTTACACAATTTTATATGGTAATTATTCACCCTATGATAAAATCACTCTTTTAGATGTCTTACAACCACTTATTCACTCATTTATTTATTCTTTCTCTTTTTCTCTCCAGCCATCCTTTATTCTTTTTCCTTATTAATGTTATTCAGGGAGTCATCTATTTATTCATTTGATAATTCTCTATAAAACACTAGACATTGATGTGTCAAATTTGTAAACTGAATTTGACAGAAAATGTTTTCTCAAGGAATCTAAAGCCTAATTGGAATCATAGACACATAAAGATACAAAACCAGTGTTGATTGTGTGTTTATAATGTTAGGCAATGTTCATTTTACCTGACATAAAACAAAAACTATGAAATAATAATAGTAAATTTCCCTATGTGATCCAAACTTCTAGGTGTTGGGACAGTAGTATGAGAATTTAGGAAAGTGGTACACAATGTCAAAATCTTCTGTTGGAATGTTGCTGACATGAAATCTAAAGAGATAGATGAAGGGCTTAGCAGAAAGGCAGCACAGACCAGACAGAACATTCAGGTGGGACATTAGGTCAAACATAAATAGGGAGATGAGAAAACAGTCAGGTATCTGAAAGGATTAGGGGCTGAGAGGAGCTGAAGCAGAGTAAATGCTAGAACCCAGAAGGATAAAGTTAGGAAGCATATGAAAAACTACCCCCAGGGTTAGAATCAGGTTATGGGAATTTTTTGGGATTCCTTCCCTGGTTTCTGCTGCCCTGTGCTAAGCTATTCCGTGTTATCTGGTGTTGTTGCCATACTAATCAGGTAATGAATAAGTCTTTTTTCTGGGCTCTTTGATGCTTGAGAGTGTTGATAAATGCTTTGGTGGGGTGTTTAGAGATGGAGATTAATTGAAAAGCACTTGATCTTGCTGCTCTCAGGCTTAAGCAAAGTAGATCTTATCCTGAGCTCTGGTTTTTAGGGACCTCTTCTCTGACTGTCATTTGATCTTATGGCAAACTTTCAGAGTGAGACATCTACAGGCACTATTGCCCACATCCTTACTCTAACTCAAAACTTCAGAGATCCCTTGACATCTAAAATGTTCTGCCCAAATAGTCTCAACTCACTTTTTAGGATCCTTATGTGTCTCTCTAAAGAGGTATCTGAGGATTCTTTCTATTTGCCAGCAGAGCTGGGTAACACACACTTTTGTCAATAAACACAAGCTTATAGCTTTTATGATAGCAATGTAATACTTTACTTACAACATAGCTAAATATCTTCTGTTGAAAATCATCTAAGATATCTGTAATACACATTTCTTTTTACCTGAAAATGTTAAATATTTGGGAGGCTATCAAAATCTCCTTCTCTATTTGCCAGTTCAGGTATATTACTACACGTTGAAGCTTTATGTTTAATATGGACACAGCTTAGAGAGGTATCCCTGTGTTTTCCACACAAAAGCATCTTCAGCTGTTTACAATGACACCATGGGAAGAAAATGAAGAAGCAGAGTATGACTAAGTCTGAGAGGTGTTGCCAAAGACCAGTCATAAACAGGAACCTGCTTTGGTATAGAACTCTAGGGATCTATGGCTTGTGAATCTAAACTTGGCTTCATTGGTCATTGTGAGTTACTACCATTAAGAAAAAGAAATCAATAATGAATTAGAGCCACTTCATATGGATTCAGGAGGGAAATGTTTAGCTTCTTTCACAACTGCAAATTAAATGGAATCATGTTAACTACTTGAAAGTGAGTGTGACACATGATTGATATACAAGTGTCTACAGGAAAATCTTTTTTTTTTTTTATAATTTCTCCTTGTCCTAAGAATTAGCATCCTTGGATTGTTAGAAAGCTGTCATCAGGTGAATTATCAGATTTCCTCTTTTAGAATTGTCTTTTTGAGACATAAATAAGTTATACTCTTGAGCTCTATAGAAACCATGGTAATTGGAGGTGAATCATAGTATAAGAAATATGAAAAGTTAAATAGCTCAATATTAGGGACCCTATTCTGGAAATCAAAACTTAAACCTAGATGTCTCGCAAGGAAATCTTTAACACCTATTTCTATTTGTTTAAAGTATAAATAAGTTTAAAGAAATATTTATAAAATTAGTATCTTGAAGCTCAAGTTAATTTAAGGAGTAAAAACTGTTTATAGTTAACAGTCTATAAATCAAAAACCTAGGAGACTATTTTCTAATGGTCATCTCAGAGATCTGACTCAGGAGATCATTGCAAGAGCCAAACTTTCAGGTTTTAACAAACTGGTCAGTTGCTTTTGATGAATGTGGCTCATAGTGTTTTCAAAATATTAGCAGGATATCAAAAAACATCAACCTGAGACCAACACACGCACGTGTGTGTGTGTGTGTGACGTATGTATGATATAGTTCTTTGAGAGTGTTGAATGTGTTTTGATAATATTCATCCCTACCCCAACTCTTCACAGACCCATCCTACTTCCATTCCCACCCAACTTTGTGTCTTTTTGTAACCCATGAAGACAAATTTGTGCTGTCAAATATTATTGGATGAATGGTCTTCCACTAGAGTATGATCGACTTACCGGTGGCTATACTCTTAAAGGAAGCTGTCTCAAGAGCTAACAGTTGTGAACAGATACTTAACTAGGGGAAAGACTGTGTGCCCATATATCCTATCTATGCTGGGATTTGGTCTGTCTTAGGCTTTCACAGGTTTTGTGCATGTTGTCACAACTACTTTGAGGTCAGACATGCAGCTCTCCTCTATGTCTAGAAAGCATTGTTTCCTTGGAATCATCCACTACTTCTGGATCTTAAACTTTGTCTGCCTTCTCTTCTGCAATGATCTCTGAACCTTATAAGGGGGGAGTGCAAGATAAATACACACACACACACACACACACACACACACACACACACACACACACCAGTTAGGGTTGAATATTCTGTGAACTCATTTCCTGCACCTAGGAGAGTTGTAGGTACCAGAGCCAGTACTAGTATGGTTCTTCATATCCTATGACTCAATCATGTGGTACTCTAATAATAAAATATTAGAGTCAAAATGCAAAGTGTATCCAAGAGCAAAAGCAAAAACTGGCAATACTTGTGAGTCAATAGGACCTCACTGGCCAACAAAGTCTAAAAGAAGTAACCTGTTCCCTGGCACTGGCTTTTTATTTGTAAACTGCTGGTGTTGAGTAGAGATATTGTTGCCTTTTTATAAGATAACTCTCTTGTCACTCATTTTATGTGTGTGTGTGTTTGTGTTTGTGTGTGTGTGTGTGTGTGTGTGTTAGAAAGCTTCTATATGACTTTTTAAAACAGTCTTTAAAGGATAGTCTAATATGGTGATACCAGTGGGGAGAGACAAATATCACTAATATCAATTTATTGGAGGACTGGAGCGCCATTTTATTTATTTGTTATTCCAACATTCAGTTTTCTCTACTGGATAGATTCTTGCTAACTCACATGAACACATGGGTATTATGGTCTGGGACACATGTTCTCTGTATTCATTACTTAAAGCTCTAACTCCAATTAAGACTGTATTTGGAGACAGGGCCAAATAGTAGTAATTAAAGTTAAATAAATTTGACTAATACAAAAAGAAAAGAACCCCAAGAGAGTGGCTATATAGAGAAAATGCAATAAGAAAACACGGCATATAGGAAGTAGGGCCTAATCAGAAATCTATCCTGATGACACCTTGACCTTGACTTTCAACCTCTAGAAAAATTCCTGATGTTTCTACTGCTACCTTGTTATGGAAACACCTTAGGGCAAATTCTGCTAGCTAAAAAACTTTCAAATAGATGAATGGTAGACAAAGTCACCATGATGATTGACTTCATCATTGCATTATAAAGATATTTCTGCTAGAATCTTGATCATACCAATAAGAAGGTCAATATTTAATTACGTCCATTTTGACACTGGGACAATTTCTATTGGCTAAATCCCATGCTCTCTTTTCTTCTTTGTTCTCTAATAGGTACTGTTAAGATGTTTTCTCAACTCCTTTTCACTTTGTTTTGAGTTTCAATCCATCTTCTTCCAAGGAATTCATCATTTCCTTCTTTCTCTTTTTTTATCATTTCCCTCACAAGGCAATCAACGCATTTCACTTTGTTCTTATTGGTTCGAGGTACTTAGTACCTCTATGTGGCATGTACTCAGATGTATTCTGTACTAGTTTCGCATTTCAGTTTTCAGAGACGTATCTGCCTTGTTTCTCTGGATGTAAGGCAGGCAGCGGCTGAGGACAAGAGAAATAGTTACCGTGTACCCTCTTAAGTGAATTTCCCTCCAGCTGGAGCTTCACAGATATATGACTTACAAATGGGAATGAATGATGCAAAAGAATCTCTTTCTTAGGAAAATTGGTGGCAGGTAAAAGAGTTGTTTTCCTCCAGTAGGTAGAATACTTGATTAATACAGGAATTTTACCTCTTGACCTCAGTGGATAACTGAGTGTCTACTCTTATTAAAATAGATATAGTAGCTTCTATAAAATGTGATTCAATGTTCTATTCTTTTGGAATACAGAATATTTCCCCTATTCTCTTTTCAATTGTGTGTATCTGTTATAAGTACGTTAGTTTTAAGTAAGCTATTTCTAAAAGCCCAAGGAGGTATATTTTTCACATTTCTTTTTATTTGCTATGGTATAAAAGGAAACTTCCGTCTCAGTCACCATGATTATTAAGTCATTTCTCCACAGGTTTCCAGGGACCGTCTGCTAACTAATTTCCATTTTCAGTGGCTGATGACTGTGTTCATTCAACTAGAGTGATGGAGTTTCTTTTCAATGGTTTTAAAATAGGGTCTTTTATAGAAGGTTTCTGCATATCACTGTTGAAGGTGCGGTATGCCATTTGTTTTTGTTAAAAGTTTCATTCAGGTCATAAATGACTGAAGACGCCTACCTGGCAAGTTCTGCCCTAATTCCTGGGAGTTTAATGCTGCAGGCATTTAGCCTTCTAGTATCATATAGAATGGAAAGGGAGAATATTTATTGTTAGTTAGGACTGTTTCTTCCTGACAAGTACTTTATCCAAGGTACCTTGTTATATTATTTCCATTTTCCAGCTGAATAAACTAAGGACCTGAAGGTGAGACATGTTAACCTGGTAACAGAGTGGCACAAAAAGAAAAATTATCCCAACTTCCATCGTTAGAATAAAGGGAAATTAGGTTTCAATTCCAGATCTATTTGACACATTGTGATCGAAAACAAAGCACGACCATTGGCCACCTTGTTAATTCTAGCACATTTTCACAGAACTCATTTGTTGATTTTTTTCTACAGTCTTATGTATAGGTTAGTAAATTAGGCAGATGCATTAGTTTTCAGTGTTCACTCATTGCTTATCAGGTGAAGTCTATAATGGGGAATGTTGGGGTGGAGGGTTCTTGTTTTGTCAGTTTAAAAAGTTTGGTTCCCTTAGAAGTTAGAAGGTTTTTAATAACAGAAACAAGGACATATGACTAAATTTTCCCTGCTTGGAAGGGGCGGTTTTGATAACAATTGCTGAATTATAATATGGTCCACATACTTTACACAATTTACACAAAATTTCACAATTTTCACGTGAATTGGTGAAGCTCTTTTCTTTACAAATGGGAGATATAAACTCCAGAGACAAAGAGTAAAGTGCCCAAGTTCAAAAACAGACAGATGTATCATCCAACATCAGCAAACCCAGCTCTGCAGTAATGTGTCCTCCTCGATATAAAGCATTAACCCTGGTTGTGGAGAAGAGAACAATGCAGCAAAAAGGAAGTAAGGAGATACTATGTACTATTTCCTCAGATGGGACACCTTCATAGTGTCTCAATCACTTGTCAACTATGGCCTACAATGAACAAAGAAGAAAATAAAGGTAGATTTGAATGGAATCTAAAAGTAGGGTGCATTTATTCACTATTCCTAAGGAGATGCAAGACAGAACAAGGACCTAGTGTAGAAATTGCTTTGCAGTTGATTTAAGAGTTCATTGCTGAGTTAGGAAAGACCAATTAGCATTAAGTTCTTTTGTACAGAACAAAACCTCTAAATCATACAGATTCAAATAAGTAAACATACATATTTAGCTAAGTACCCCAGTTATTTACACTCTAGTATCATCAGGTAGCAAGTTTATCACAATCTTCCCATGATTCCTATATCAATGGATTTACCATGGAGAAAGTGGCAACAAGAGATTAAAAAAAAAATCACCACTTCCAGAATCTTATTCAGTGACTTTTATTTAGAGTTCAATATCCAACACTTAGCCATATTTTTTGTTGCAAAGGTGAGAGCAATTTAGTTTCTATTATGTATATTCTTACTCTCAAACATTGTTTAACTCAAATGAGAAAGAATGCATATTTTGTAGTAGCCTGTAGTCTCAATAGGTAGTCTTACACAGAAACAATAGATCAAACTAATAAGTAAAGAACTCTAGAGAAAGCTATGAGTTACAGAAGAGAAGTAATTCATAGTTCTTAAAAACCAGCATTATCTCATAATATCAGAGAGATTCTTGAATTCCAGGTGGCCCAAAATTAACTTAAAAATATTGACACCTAGATGATCCTGAAACCAAGAGGGTGGTACAGTTATACACTGATGTACGTTCTCTATAGTAGGATACCATGTAAGTCCCATCTAAACTATTATATATCTCTCCTGTGCCTGAGACTTCATCAGACTACTAGGGGAAAGCAGAGACGGCCAACTTTGCTAAAATTCAACCTGTTCTACCACTACTCAATGAAAAGTTGTAGAAATCCCTTCAAGGACAAGGTAAGCATTTTTTCTATATCTAAAATTATAAATTGGATTTTATAAAAAAAATCTGTGTATAAGTAGAAAAAGCAATACATCAGTATTGCAAATCTTGATGGTAAAAGCTCTTTTTATAGAGCCCAACATATGTTGTTTTGGTACTGTTTGATACCATGTGATTTTATCACCGTCTCTGTAGACATTGGTGAATCTCAGAGTTTGTCAATGTATGTGAGAACTTCATTGCATAAATAATAACTTTCTTGCAAATTAAAATTCTTTTCTTAAATACTATAGTAGATTACTAGGGATGGTATAATGAAGTATCATAGACTATATATCTTAGAACACAGAAACATATTTCCTTACAATTTCAGAGATTTAATCTGACACTTCTCTCCACTTCTTGGTAGATATCTCCCTATGTCTTCATTGATGATTTCTGTTTGCTTCTAGACTCTAATCTCATCTGTTCTTATAATGACATAAGCCATATTGGATTAGGACCCACTCTTATGACCTCATGTAAATTTGATTACTTCTTTAATTTTTATTTTCTATAGTTTTTCAGTATTTCTTCTTTGTGTGTATGTATGTCTATATGTGTATGTGGGAACTCATGCATGTAGAGACCACATGTAAATACCAGTTGTTTTCTATTACTTTCTAATTTATTTTTAAAGCAAGATCTCTTTTCTGAACCCAACATTCATCAATTTGTTAGACTCACTAACTAGTGAGTACCAGAGATCTTATCAGCTTGTCTCTTCCTCCCATCCCTATAGCTGCAGATGCAAGCTACTATGTCTGATATTTTTGTGAAATATGAGAATCTGAACTCAAGTTCATTACTCTTCCTTCTTTCCTTCCTTTGTTCCTTCATTCCTTCATTCCTTGCTTGCTTGCTTGCTTTAACTGTATTTAAATTGAAACATTTCTTTCTTCCATTTCCTTTCTCCAAATTTTTCCATATGCCCCTCCCTGCTCTCCTTTAAATTCATGGTCTTATTTTTTCATCAACTATTGCTGTAATCATATATGTATTTACATATATATTCTCCAATAACCTGGGGAGTCCATATAATGTTACCTGTATTTATGTTTTCAGGGCTGCCCATTTGACATTGAATGACTACTTGTTATGCTCTTACCTGTGGAAGGCCACCTCACCTGCTCCAAATTTTACTGAGTTTCCTGTAGTGCTTCATGTAGGCTAGAGACCCTGTGGGCTTTTCCCATGAAATTTGGCACATTTGGTTGTTTCTTCCACTTCTGACCCATGTTTGGACAGTCATTTATGGATATAACTTCTGACATAACAAGGAGAAGAATTCTCACAGAAAATCCCTTGATCCTCTGGTTCTTAAAATCTTCCTGCCAGTTCTTCTGCAATGTTCCTTGATCCTTAGGTGTTTGAATGTTTAGTAGATGTATTCACTGGGTCTGAGCATCAGAACTCTGAAGTTTTATTGGTTGTGCTTTTCTGAAATAGTGTTCATCTGCTTTAAAGAGAAGTTTCCTTAATAAGTCTGTAAGTACTGCACTTGTCTGTGGATATAAGGACAAATGTTTATAGATTGTTGTTAGGACTGACTCAGGTTTAGTAAATTAATAGTTGTAGCTTCTCCAATAACCATGATTTCACTTGGCACTGATTAATTAGCTAGGTTTCCAGTACCAGGCATGGTGTCTTTCTTGTTGAATGGTTCCTAAGTCCAAGTAGAGATCCATTGTCCTTCTTCTGTACTTACCCCCACCTCCATTTCCTAAGGAGCCCCCCCGTTATTGTTTTCACCTATCAGCTTCAATTGCATCCTACTATTCCCCTTTACCCTCCTCCAACCTTCTTCTCTATTTGCCTCCCTCCCCCTCCCTAGGATCAGGTTCTCATGCTTGTTGAGCAAGGAATTTACTCACTGAGACGTCTTCATCCAACTACTTCTTAAACGGTCTGTTTCCAATTGACGGTATGATATTCTTGGTGTTTAGGTCCTCAATATATTAATCAATTAACTGACTGTGTAATTCAGTTCATAAAACAAATTTTACGCCAAAAATTATCCGTGTTGTTGTTCTGCTGGGCAGCCCATTAGGACCAGTAAAATCCTAGGGTCATCATTGTCATCGGGGATTATCGATCAAACATCTTCTATGTGACAGACTACCTGTTGAGATCTGTAGCATCGTAAGACTCAGCAAGGTGCAAAACTTTTCATTAACTCTGTTTCCTGAATTTAGAAATGCTGCACCAGTCAATCTATTCTACCTGCTCTCTTATTGAAATTTATCCTTCTGTAGAGGTAGAGAAGGATCCAAATACTTAAATTATAGATGAGGCCAGTGCATTAAACATAGAAAGTATGTGATAAATATACACTATGTGAGTGGATATGAGAACAAAATGCTACCACTGAAGCCCCTTGTGATTGAGTCTTGTTTATGACAGCAGCTGTGCAGCCCCAGATACTCATGTAACATCTCTTTAGAATGGGGATGGTGATTAGTCACAAATCTCTACTGAGTAATATGCCATCGGGCGAGAGTAAATTATTAAACCATAACCATACTACACAGTACCTCTTTTTAGAAATTACATTGATATTACTTGTAAGTACTATTCATTATCTTCACGTGAGTTCATTTCACTCATGATCGGGCATCCCAATATGTCAGAATCTGGTGCACATCTCTGTTTTTAAGAAGTAATATTCTTTTTTGCTAGAGTTCACAGGCACCAGAATACTATTCATTCAGAATGTGCCATGTTTGCATATCTTTAAAAGTAGAATTTCCCCCTTGACCCATTAATTTAGAGGAATCAGTGAAGAGTTGATTTTCTTCTGCTTTCTGAGCAATGTAAGTATCTTCATGAGTTGTTCAAAATATCGTTAGTGTAGGCAGTAAGGAATAGTCCATAAACAGGACGATATATTTTAAATGATTCTGTTTATTCTGTTTCAGTTGAGGTTAATTCACGTTGCTAGAACAAAATAATCCAAAACCTCAGTGGTTAAATAAAGTTAATTTTTCATTTCAACTATGCACTCAAATCTAGTAGGAATGGGAATTTTTTTTAGCTTTAGTCTTTCATGTACCAAGGCATCAGATACTCTTCTCTGACATATGGCTCTAAGGTAAGTAAATGCTAATAGTAAATTGCATGAACTATACCCTGAATTATAGAATTTCATCCCAGTAGATAACCTTGTCCACTTCTTGTGATATCTTCTAGATGAAAGCAAGTCACAGGACGGTTTTACTCTTACTAGATGCAAAAAGTAAAAAAGAAAAATAGAAATACCAGTGAGCTGTAGCAAAGCCCATCACTTAGAGATTCATCCAATACTTTGCATGTGATGAGATTCTACTTGTAAATAAAACAAAAGTAGAAATTTCTCAGGCACTGAGGATGTAGTTATGAATAGATACAGCCCTATCTTCATAAGATCCATGTTCTAATGTCTGTATAGTATTTCATGGGTATGTACATCATGCAGAATATCCAGCAGGAAAGATGGGTAAGAATGGTCTAGATAGAAAAGGCTCTGAAGCAGGAGCATAAGTGATATTCTTAGCTTGGTAGGAATGACAGGAACAGAGAAAGCAAAGCAAGAGAAGTACTCAATGATGTTAGTGAGGTAAAGGGGAGGGCATACCATGCTATTAAAAATGCTGCCAGGTGACACATGAAGTCACTCTCTGTTGCAAATAAAGAGATACATAACCAATTTTGTATTTAAAAGATTAAATACCCTAGGGAAGGGGAAAAATACCTTAGCGAAGAGGAAATAATGGAAGCAGAGAGACCCTTTGAATCTTATTATTAAAGTTGGAAAGAATGGGTGCATAGTAATGTCAGAAGTGGTTAAAGGATGGATGAGGATTCTTAGAATACAGATTCAACAAGATTTATTTATGAATGGGTTGCCTTTCACCTAATGGCCTTGAGTTGAACCTTGATAAGAGAGACATTTTACAGACCATTTGTATTGAACCATATAGGTCCTTAATTTTTTTAGTTGCTCATTAGTCACCATTTTCTCCAATTCATTTCTAAATCTTCAACAGGCACAAAATAAAACCCATAAAAATAATTTTATTTATAAGAAAGCTAATTTATTTCTAAATGTGAGTAAGCGAAAATAAGGCCACGGGGTATCATATTATCTTAGTTTTGTTGGTGTCTTTTAAAATCTGGTGACATACTCTACATTCCAGTTATATATTACTACGGTTACAGGAAAATCATTTCTCAATAACTTGGGGGAACTTACTACATACCATGAACTGTTGATAAATATTATGAATATAGACTCAAATAATCCAGAATTAGCATGAGTGACCAATGTTACTACAGTAAACTTGAGTCCATAAGTGTTTCAGAAGTCAACAGTGGAACTTATGGGAAGTGGGTTCATGTCAAGATTCAACATGTAGAAGTGTAGGTTTCATCTACATTTCTTAGAAGTAATTCTTATTGGACCATACTCCATACATTCTTTAAGTTGTATTCATAGGGCACGGACATTGTGTTGCTGATGCAATGGAAACTGGTGACATTACAAGTCAACAATATTCAGAATTTAATATTTAATGAAAAATTCCAACCTCTGGCTTGTGTAATGACTAATAACCATTAAGAAGAATTTTTGTAACTTTGATGTATGAGATTCACAAAAACAATACTTCCCAGTTCTATCTGAAACTTGCTAGAGTGGTCATTAAAATAAATATCTTTAGCTGATTGGCATATGAAGCCTGTTCAATAAACAAGCACATCACTGTCTACCTACATGAAAGGCAGAATCAATCCAGCTGGATTATTTTTATACATGGCAAAAGAAGATCATCATAAACATGTGGACATTGGCTAATCCCTCATTTGAAATAGAGAGAGATATAGCATCAAAAAGGCACTCTTCATACCCAAGTGTTGATTTATTGACATTGGCACTTTTGAGTTCATGTTTACCTTATCATGACAATAAAGTTATTGAAATTAAAATTTAATCAAATGGACAGATAAAAAGAACTTTTGCTAAAAGTGGCATGAGTACATATTTTTATTTATAGGATTCAGCATATGGTATTATATTGGAACATTTCATAAAGGTCAAAAAACATTCCCCACACTGTGGAACAACCTATGGCCAACCAGCAAATTGAATGGCAGTTGTCTGCTCATCAGCTTTGTAATAGAAGGAAGGAAGAATGATGTCACTTGGAAATGGCTGTACCACAAATAGAGATGACTGGCAGAAGCACTATCTCCTTCAAAGTAAAGTAACATTTGTCAAACTCGTACCCAGCTATAGGACATTTAAACAAGTTTCAATGATCAAAAATGCATCCCTCCTGTTTTTTATATTCACACTAATAGAATCCTATTTTGCTTCACATAGAAATCTTATACTTTTATCATTATTTGGTTATTTTAATTTGAAACAAATTTGAAATCATAATCCTCTTCAGCATCCAGTCACGTTTATTGACTTCATGTCTGTATCATGCATTGGTTAAATGAAAAATCTCAAAGAGAAAGGAGGCAAAGCCCTCTGTTTCTCATGAGGACACAACTTAAAAATTGAAGGAGAATAAATTCAAAGACACGCACGTATATACAATGTTTATAAACAATGCAAAGATGAGAGTTTTACTGGTATCTGAGCTGATTACTGAGTAAGAGACTCAAAGACAACTTGACAGGACATCTGACTGAGCCTTGAAAGGAGAGGATTCCTGACATATGAGAGCTATTTTATATTAAGTTGGTTTACTACAGTTCAAATTTGATTGGATCACTACCAGGCTTCTGTATCCATGTACTACCTACAGCAGCTTTCATTTAACAATAGCAGAAATGAATAGCTAAAACTGAGATGGTATGCTGTGTAAACCTAAAATACAACATGATTTGGCTATTTAAGAAACTTGCTGACCCTGCTTCATAGGGACAAATTCTAGTAACAGAGGGCTGAAATAGCAAGCACATTTCAATAATAAAATAATTAGGACATGAAAATTCACACATTATTTGTCTTCCTGATATTTCTAAAACAAACATTTCCTATATTTAATATATATATATATTAAGTAATTGTCACATAACTGCTTGAGCCTTGATTTCCTCACTGGTGAATTGGCAATGGTCTCATTTACAAATGGCCTCTTGATAAGATTGGATAAGAAAACTCTTTTCCAATGAGGCAGTCAGGGTTAGTACATATTGCCCCATCTTCCTGCCCACTTTGCCTGTGTTGTAAATCACACACTGTCGTTGAAGAATAAGTAGCTCCTTACATAAACATTTCTAACTTTCCCAAATGTTCTAGCACTTTCTTATGAACAAGGAACTAGATTGTTCCTTTTATCAGTCTTCAGGAATGTTCTTCCCAATTTCTCAATTTAACCTAAGTGTGAACAGGGGCTTTAATCCATAATGTTCCCATTGCAAAGGTAAGAAAGAGTACAAGAAATATGACATCACTCTAAATATGTTCTAAACCAACCTAGGACTCCTGGAGAATAGAAAATCCTACTTCATATATCCTATTCCTTTTTTTTTTAATTTAGGGAGATAAAGCTTTAGAGGATTACATTACCTACAAAAATATTCTAAGTACTTCTATGCTGTCCAGCTGTGAAACTAGGCTTATCTCATGTATAATGCACCAACTACCAAGCTGCAGAATTTAAAGTAATCTTAAGAACTGTGGGTGTAGATGAACACATTTCCCTCTAAAGGTAGCAGTAAAATGATGCTTATGCAAATATGCCAGGAATATTTACATTCTGATAATGGAATCCTCTAACCTCTATCCAGGACCTGAAATATTTTGTGTTTCCAAGTCCTTTCACTTTATTGGGTTTATAGTTTAGTTTAGTTTGGTTTAGTTTAGTTCAGTTTAACTTAGTTTAGTTTAGTTTGAAAGAAAGGCAAAGTAGACATTCCCAGTTTTTTTTAAATGAGGAGACAGAGACTCAACAGGTAAAGATATTTTCTTGATGGACATGACAATTATTATTAATAATGAGGTCTTTGGCAATGCTTGTTTGGTTCATGGGAAGTCAAATGCTACAAATTCTAAAAACTCTTCTGAAAATAGTTAATGAAAATCCTTTATATGTGTATGCGTGTGAGTATCTATATGTGTAAATCTATCTTTCCACTCAGAGGAAGTTATAGGAATCACATTTGGTCTTTCTTGCGCTAATGGTTATTGCTCTGTGTCCTTCAGGAGGGAATTTCATGGGTTGTGCCCCTTTCTGCAGTTACAGCAGATGTAGGACTCAATGTTTATATCAAGAAGAATGCTACATGTTTCTCAGTTCATGGAAACTTCAAGTCTAGAAAATAGAGGAGTCTGGTTAATATCTCCAGAGACCCACAGGGAGTGTCACACTCCATAAAATTACTTATGCATTTATATACAGTGCGTGATCATCTCCTGGCAAGAGGACATAAGTTAAGCACCTTCTATATGCAGCAGGGAAAACCCCTTCGGCAAAGAAGTCTATCCATTGGCATGCACACATTACACTAACTTTAGTTTTACTATGTCAAAAGGAACATTCACCATGCTTAATGAGAGTCATTGGATTAATGTGAGCTGTTTGCAGAGGGGAAGGAATGTTCGGATGCTTGGGAAAACAAGGCACCTGGAGGGTACAGTGAAGGTCATTTACTCACACTGAAAAATCAGTTCATTTCATGGCTGCAAATCCAGTCTCTGTATCCATCTGGGGTGTGTGTGTGTGTGTGTGTGTGTGTGTGTGTGTGTGTGTGTGTATGTGTGTGTGTGAGTGTAATATAAATATATTCTAGGTACATCTATTGCCACACATGCTTGATTTATAAAGTTAGAAACTTTTTACCACTTCTGAAGACACAATCCTTGAATTATTTTCTTCCCTTAAGGAGAAAGGCTTGGAACACAGTGTGTCTAGCTATATACAGAACCCCCACTCTATGTGCCAATGTCTTTCTCACAAACTTTTATACAACTATTCTGGATAGCTCTGAACTGGCAACTAAGGTGGCATCAATCCTGTGTTCAGCATATTGTCCTTTCAGTGACGCAGGAAATATGGGAGGTCCTCATACTTCAGTAAAAGAACATTCTGCAAAGCAACTGTGAAGGGGAATTTACATAGTCAAATTCCAGCTCTGACTTAAAAACATATTTATGCTCTGAAAAACGTTTTGTCACCCACCCATGATGTCTGTATTTCCACCCTCAAGATCATGCTTTTAGTTTAAAATGTTTTGTTTTCCAATGCTTGTAAGAGAGTATACGTTTTTTAAAGTGATGACATAAAGACTATGTGTGCTTTTTGGCATAGTGGATTTTTTAAATAATATTTTTATTTGTTTTTTGAAAGTTTTCTACATCGATACAATGTTTCTTATCATATTTATCTATCATTATCTCCCTCCAACTTCCTCCAGCGCCTCTGCTCTATTTCCCTCCTATCTTCCAATCTTGCTTTACTATTATTATTGTTATTTATTATTATTATTATTATTATTATTATTATTATTATTATTATTATTAATGCATTGAGTCCAGCTAGTATGGTTATATGTGCATGGGTGTGAGGCTATCCACTGGAGCATGGGAAACCTACCAGGGTCATGTCCTCAAAGGAGAGTTTCATCCCTTAGCAGCCATCAATTGTGAATAATTTCTCCAATAAACTAGCATGATCTTGTGCAAGTAACCACAGCTGCTGAGAGTGGATGTGTGCAGTAGCCATGTGGTGTTCTGAAGTTTGTACTTCAGAGCTCTCCTCTCTTATCTACCAGCTCATATAGTCTTTCTCTTCCCTCTTCTGTTTCCTGAGTCTTCTGTTTCCTGAGGTTGATAAACATGACTACCTGCACCTGAGCACTCAGTTCCTACTTTGTACTTTGACCAGTTATGAGTCTCTGAACTAGCCACTGCCCCCCCGCATCTATGACTAAAGGTTAAAGCAGAACTGATCTATGGGTATAAATGTAAGTACTAAGAGGACAGTGTGACAGCATAGCCATTTAGCAAAACAGCAATGATAAGTTCTCTTTTAGGGCCTATGATCTCTCCAGTCATAGACTTTTGAATAGGTTTATTATTGAATAGGTGTAAAGCATGCAATTATGTTGCAGACCACATGTCCAAGCAGAAAGCAGTTTACAATCCCCAGAACTATTGGACCAATTGGCACATCCTGTCGGGTAGTTTAATATTGTAGCACACGTGGTCCATTGATTTTTTCATTCCACTGGTGTCTTTTACCTACCTGCCTACATAGCACCTTTTGGTACCATATACTCTAGCCCTCAGGGAAACAGTTTTCTGGTCAGTTCAAGGTGGATTGCTCTATGTCTTGTATTCAGTTGTGTCTTTAGCAACAGGGTTTTAACATCTAGTTTTGGTGGGTGACTAAGAAAAATGCCAGGAGCCTGTGTGATTTGAGTGTCTCTAGGGCCTCTCTGACAAATGATATGGAGATATCCTGAGCCTGGCACTGAGATTTTTATTTAATAACCCATGATTGCTGGGAGCAGCATTGTCCACCCATTCGGAGTACTTCTGTTTAAACCCCCTTTAGAATGCATTGTCTTTTATAATTAGTTTAAAAACTCATGGACTTCAATAAGGCTTCTTCATATAGCCTTAGTTTTATTTAACAAGGCCCTACCCTCTCTTTTCCCCAATCCTCTGTCCCCATCTAAACTTCTAAGACTAAGTATTTTTCCATCTCCTTTCAAGTCACAGGTGTTCAAACATCCTCTCTAACTCAATATTTTTCTTGGTTTGGAGGATACAAAGTATATACAAAATGCAAAGAGGGAGGAATAGGTAGCTGAGGTGGAAAGGATCAAACATGGAGATGGGGTGAATAATGGGGAAAAGGGAATAGTAGAAGGATTAACCCAAATGAAGGATTCATGAAAAAGCTATACAGAATATCATTTCTGACAGATCCAAGCAATTCTGGGTAGCCTGGCTTCTAAAAGAATTGCCTGGTGCAGGTGGGTCTAGTGGATAGACAGATACTCATTTACTCAAGTAGTCCCTGTTCCCTTACCAAACATGGTTTATTAATTGTCCAACTTAGAAGGCTAAGTATCCAAAGGAAATACTAACTCTGGGTTGGTACAGGCAGAGACACCATGAGTCATCCAGGTCCCCCAGATACAGAGCAGTCTGTGGAGGTTAAACAATGCTGACAAGAACAAAAGAAAAAAGTCTTATGAGTCCAAAACTTCAAATCAGAATTGTTCCATACAACCCTTGCCTCTGTTGGATCCTGTCTACTGCCCATGCTATCTGGAAAGCCAAAGAAACAGCAGGACTTTTCTGTGTTTGAGATATCTCTCAGGCTGAAGAGGCATCCAGTACCTACCAAGAAATATTTGCCAGGGCCACTTGCACCATTGTTGATTGCTATGATACTCTAATATTCCATTAGGATTGGAGGTTGCTGGGGATCAAATGTTCAAAGACATGATCTCATGGGAAGCATTTTCATATTCCAACCACAAGAATGTTTTTTAAAGCAGAAATGTGTGTGTGTGTATATATATATGTATGTATGTATATATATATATATGTATATATATATTGTTTTCAATAGCCTATATAGTCAAATACAGAGTCCTGGTGCATCCATTTTCTTCAAAGTCAAGTGTAAAGTTTCCTAGTATCTCGAGATCTGTTTCTTTTGCTTCCTCTAGCTACCTGATGCTTCTCAATATCAGCTTTCAGTCATCTCATTACTGATCCAACTCTGTAAGTGGGGTTCCCAGAGAATCTAGAACACTCAGTAGGTAGTTGGTATATTTCTTTAAAGCAAGATACAAATAATTGATGTTTCAAATGATCTGTTGGATAAGTTCTTTAAACCACAGATTTATCACCATAAAGATTACACTGTCAATCAACCAGAAGCTGTGAGATTTAAAATAATAATAATAATAATAATAATAATAATAATAATAATAATAATAATAATAAATAATAATATACAAGCAGGTCCTGGCAGACTTCCCTGCCTGCACAATCTGCACAATGTTGCCACTCAATTATTATTTGTTTCTTTTCTTTTCCTCTTTTATTAATAATGATAGTTAATATGTTTGGTAATCTTACTATATACCATGATCAACACAGAGCATTTTGAAGCATTGTTCCACTGATTGTTCTCAACCATTTGAAATCATGAATAACAGTACTCTCCCATTATTAGATTAGAGTTAAAAAGCTTGAAAATTTCCCAAGGTCATCTCATGAGTCAGCAATCATTTGTGGCACCAATATCTCATATGTGGTCTTCGTGCCAACCTACAGATAGCAAAGAGAACACATAAATTCAGTTTTGAGCCTGAATCATTACTTTCTTAAGTGATTAACATATATTAATACTCCCTGTGATTAAAACATCCTGAAATATGATGGATGAACAAAAAGGTATCCCTTCCCAAAGACTTCATAGTCTATTTATTTTATTATTTGATTTAAAAACAAATCTCAATTAGCTTATGTAGCCTTGTTAACAAATTTGCATAGGCCTTCCTCATAAAACTCCATTCCTCATTGCTGAGAACTTTGTAATATGTAAATTGAATAATATATAATACATACATATTAATAACATATTAAACTAATTTAATGTAATTAATAACATTATATACTACATAAAATAAAACAAACACATAATATGAAGTGATATAAAATTTAAATAGTGTGAATCAAAATATAAAATAATATACAAAATGAATATATAATCTATAACTATTCATTTTCAAGAAGAAATAATAAGAACAATATTAACAATATTATATTCTAAGTCACTTCCATGGCCATATTCCTGCTTTATCTGTAAGGTTGTTGGAGAGGTCAGGGTATTTGTTTGAAGATACACATCTAATAAAGGGCAAATGTTTTAAGAAATAATGAAATCTGGGTCCCCATGACTGATTATCATAGTTGTTAACATAATTCAAGAAGCTAACTTAGCCTAACCTCCACACATCTGCTCTTAACCAGCATACCAACCTATAAAGAACTTCATAAATATAAGGATTTATTATGCCTTTTCTTACACTATTATTCCCTATGGTTTTACCCTCTGAAATGCCTTGATAAGAATTCAATTCCCATCTACAGAAAATCCCCTCACAACCATTTATTCAGTTGGCAATCACTCTCACAGTTATCTGAAAACAAAGGCCTGAAGTCCTGAAATGTCGAGAGAAGCACAATCCAACTGCTCATGAAAGGTCTCCATGACCACACTGGCTGAAGGAGACGCACATCCCAGTTCAGGAAAAAACACTGCACTGGATTAAAATCAGTGTTGGTTGGCCATCTTCCCAAACTGGTGTGCCAAGGTTCTAGCCTCTTCTTGGGCAGAGATGAAGGTTCCAAGCTCCCCTCTGTTCCTAGAGGCCTCAGTTGCCAGGGTGCATGTTTGCAGGCTACTGAACCCACCTCTGATGGAAACTGGAGGTGGAAACCACTTCTGTAGAGTAAGTTAGGAATCTGGAAAAATTGCTAATTCTGTCAAGCTGCTCCACAGTAAATAAATAAATAAATAAGTATAAAAGGGGAGCATTTCAACCTTCCTGTACTGCCTATGTAATCAAAGTCAAGTATACTTGCATGCAGCCATGATCATCCTTCTCATTAACAGCTTTTCCAACCATTTTTGGAAGTTTTCTTCCTTATAATCCCCAAATGGTGACTTATCCTGTGCCATAGCAACTGTTCCCTGGTATATTTTCTATCCAGGGAAACCACAGTCACCGGGTTCAAAAGGATTGCATTCCTTGTTTATGTTTAGTTATTATTCAGAAATCATGGATCAATACCTGTGACAATGCTGGAATACCTACCACTGTTACAGTATGGATTCACTTTCAAAGACAACAGTCAAGCTCTATCTTCTCTCCTGTCATACAGACAACACAGAGTTATAGACACACACACATACACACACACTACAGGCATGTACACAACCATTTGCTCATATATAGAACCCCTCATGAATTTCTGTGGTCTATTTGAAGGTCCTACCACAGAACAGTCTACCTATTCAGGGAATACCAAAGCCAAGATCAAAGACATAACGAAGTGACAAAAAACTTGGAAGCACCAGATTCGTGACAGCATTCAGAAGCTTGGCAAGGGGGCATCATTAATATTTGAGAAGATTCCTTGCTTTTTTGGCAGGATCCTAGCCACAACCTTCCAATTAGCATGCTTTATGGCTAGGAGAAGCTGGTTTCTCAGTTGTAAGAACCTTGTCTGACGGAATTCTTATTTTGTCAGATAAATTACAAAGGAATTTGTACAACTTTACCCAGACTCACCCTTAACCAAAAGATTAATATAAAAAAAAAGTTCCTCCCTTATGTCTTCTTGGAGTTCTTCTGAGAATTTTCTTCATTATATCTTCCAAATGTTCAGCTTTGCTAATGGAACATTGAATGGTGTTCTTTCAAGGAGGTGTGGGTTGGAATTTCAGCTAAGTCTTGTCAGAAGAAAGATCTAGATTGTGACATTACATAAGGGACTGAGCAAATTCCACACTATGCCATGATCTTCTTAATTTCTGCTTGCTATGAGTCAAAATACAATTAATGTAACTTGAACTATGCAGGACTAAACCCTCACTTAATGAACACACTTTGACAGTGTCTGTTCAAGTTTTATGCTTTGAGACCTCCAGATAAAGTCAGAAATATCAATGGGGAATTTTTCCAGGGCTGCTTATATTGTTTCGAAAATTTAACCACCTGTGTCTGATATTCAGCATGGCACACACTGAGGTGACTGTGACTTAAAAATGGCCTTGATGTATTGTTGCATGAAAGGTATCCACACTTTTACCAGCAGAGAGTACTCTGAGCTTCTTGATGAAAGTTTGCCTTCACTGTCAATCTGCTTTGACAGAAGACCTAAGGGCTAACGCTTTAGTTGTTTTGAATTTGCAGCAGATAGGTCCAAGGCATTATTTCCCATGTGATCTTTATGGTTTAACTTGGAAATAAGACACAAAAGCAAATGCACACACATGCCATCTCTAGAGGTATCCATCATATCAAGGATTTCTAATTCTGTGATTAGCAGCCCTTCCACACACATATTATGCTTTGCAATTGAGGCGTTATATCTAAGGACTTGTCTAATTTTCTGGTAACCTTCAACACCGGTAAAGCAGTTGTTATTCACAGAAGAGATAAAAATGCTCACAGTGTAGAGAGCTTCTAATAATGAAGAGATGAATATATCCTACATTTAACAAATTTGTTTAGAAATATTTCTGTGCCATGAGAAAAATAGAATATTTTGCCAATAGTAACCAAGCCATAATCTCTTTGCCAGCCACTGTATGAACTTGAAAGTCTTCTAGAATATTGCTGTCTTTTCAACTACCAAGTGTTCAACATCAAAACTAGTCAGGGATGACATACAGCCGCAAAACATAAGGAAGATTAATAAGAAAATTATAATCAACTTATATGTCATTTTAAGAAACTAGTAAAATCTAGTTTACCGAAAAATATATAATGAAAAGCCAAAACTGAGTAACTGTGACAATATTACTGTCCTCAACTTTTCTTTGGCATTAGCAGAGCTCTAGAACTCCTGTTTTATAGAAGAACAATGGCAAATATTTGCTTATGTCATTTGCATAAGGATATCTCTAATCTTAAATTTGTATTAACCTTTTTGTGGTGCTAACTCACTCAGATATGTGAATCTTTCTCTCCAACTACTAGAAATCAGGAACTCTTAAGGACGTTTCCCCATTGCAGTAAATTATTGATTGTGAAGAACTTTTTATGCCTACTTTGAACTGTACTTGGATAAAGAGAAGAACATCTCTCTTTTTAAGCAGGTATTTACCCAAACAAAAAAGTTACAGAGGCAGCAAATTTAGTTACTGTGTGACTTCAGACATATCATTTAATACCTCTGGCCCTCTACGTTCTTATCTGCTATATGACCATTTCAGTGAATTACTCTGAGGCTTAAATGAGATTGGCAGTATAAGATATTTAGCTGTCAACTGACACTGAGGAATTTTGCTTCTCTATCACATCTATGGATAACTTATTCTTACATCTCCATGGTAACAGCCCTATGGATGATTATTCTCATCTATAGATTATGGTTGGGACAGCAGGAGTCCTGTATTTTTAGAGTAGGTCTTCCTCCCCACTCTTTCCTGATTCTGGCTACTGTTCACTACATGTCTCACTTGGGGCATGCACCAGATGGCAGTGTCCCATTGAGGACAAGGATCCTCCTGGCCTTTCAGCCCACTGGCCAACAAAGTGACCAGTTGCTTTGCCATCTCTATGTGTGTTACAGGTCAATGGCATTAGCCTTGGGGCCTAGCTGATGTTCAATGTAAAAATAAACACACTGGGAGGACCTCTGCACTCGTTCTATTCCCCTTTGCTGGCAAAGTGTTTCATTTGCAAGGTCAATGGGAAGAGGTACATATGTAACTGGGGTAGTAAACAAGCACTTCAAATAGGTTTCTGTCAATGTTTACATTTCTGCACACTTCAGCAAGTACATAAGGGCCATCCTAGTCTCTCTGACACACACTGCCAGGCACAGAATCACAGGCATAAGTAGTGCATGCTCATTACCTGTGAGAAGCTGTTCCACAGAACTGACAATTTTTATGCTACTGATAATAGTAAAATGTGATCCTGGCTATTCTATTTATTATTGGTGACTTTGATTTTCTTAAAATCCCTTTTTATGACTGTTTTGGAATTCATGTATTTCATAGATAGGTCCACTTGACTTCAGCTAAGAGCTCTAAAATCCCATAGTGGGGGCCAAGAACCTTCCGTTTAAAACTGCAATGAATTCCCTATCCCACTACAGTACATTGCATATGCCATTGTCAAGGCATTTACCACAGCTACCTTTCAAAACCAAGGAGTGGACCCTGTAGTTTCTGCTACCTTCATTAATTTATTCTACTAACATTGCTTTAGGCTGCTGCCAGGTTCCTGAAAATCTGATCGTGGATGAAGCACGGGGCCCATAAATTTAACAAAAGGTTAATGATCAGCGAGAACTTGAGCTTCTGCTAAGCAAGTATGCTGCAAGTTCATGAGCATGTGTGTGAGTGTGTGCTTACCCACACATTCCATTCTTAGCTGCTGCTTTCCAAGGAGCTTGTGAGCTGACAGCTGAGTCATTTAAACAAGGGGCGTGTGTGTTGCCTGGTGCATGACTATGATGGCTGAAATTAAAGAAAATTTCTATGCATTTCTTCCCAAGTCACACACCATCCAGGACTGCCAAGTTGAAAACATAATGACTGAAGTAGATTTCTTCACGTCACATTTTCACTCCTTGGTTCTTAATCACCCTTTTTTTTTTTCTTTCCTGCATCTGTCCTGAGCTACACTGCAGCCTCTGATCAGGGCAGTCATGTGCCCTCTGGTGACCTCTAAGGACTCATTGGAATCTGATTTTCCTACAGAGTTCTGCCAGCTTGGTCTTGGGAATCTGATCCACTCTTGGATCTTTTGCAGGCTTCATAGTGGCATTTCAGTGTAGGCGCCACCCAGATCCCTGCTTTGCTTGTGCCCCAATATGTACAAGGACACTGCCTTGGCATTTTAAAGACCAGCCCTGCCCCTGGGGAGAATTGTGGTCTCCAGAAATCCAGATGCCAACACCAGTGCGAGTGCAATGAAGAAACAGTTTATTAGGTAGCTTGCCAGTTGAGTCCCAGTGGTGCCTATTAGAGCAGAGCATGGCCAACATATTCAAGTTTAAACTCAGCTGGATACGTATCTGAGGTTTAGTTAAAAGGGGTTCCCAAGATTTCTCTTCTCCTTTGTCAAAGTATTAAGGATTATGCTTCTGTATTAGACAGAAGGCATGAAATAGCCCTAGAAACCCTGGCTTCTCTGTGACTTTGGGCTTTCGATGGGTTTGTAGAGGCATCCTAGTGATTGGCCCTTCCCAACTCATAAGAGATAAGATGGAGCCTGGAAATCTGCATGGTTTCAAAAAGCACAGTGCTTTTCTGAGGCAGCCTATGATCCACCACCTAAAATTTCCTCTTGTCTTAAAGCAGTGTCAGTTTACTATTTCTAGGAGGCAAAACCTAAGAGTAGCTGTCAAGGTCACACAAGAAGACAGGAACAGAGCCAAGCTAGACCTCGGTTCTCCTGGCACCTTGTCCATTGCCTGACTGAGCTGACTCAGACCAGTGCATGCCATGTGAGCTTCACAGGGCAGGTGACAACTGCACTCCCTTTGGGAAGGACAGATGAGTGCTTGCAGAGTTTTGAAGGGTCTCTGAAAATAACAGGGTCATTGTCTAGAAAGCTATAAATGGAGAACCAGAGGAAAAAGGAATCAGGAGCCAGGGATTGAAATGGTAAAACAATACAAAGAGCTAAAAATGTAGAGAGATAGCAAAGAGTGAATCAGAGATGCAGGCGTGGGTGAATCCTTTGTTGCGTCAGGTCTATGTTCATTCTACACTAGTCATGAAACTAGAGAAACTAGCCAAGCAGAGCTTTATTTGGAGGAAGAGGGCAGACTAACCTTTCTAAACTCCACAAGAAGGGAAGGGCCATACCATATGATGGGTAGCCAGAATCATGGTCATTTGCAAATACTATCAGACTTCCTAGTAAACTACTTAAGCCACCCAATGCACCTACTTAGAAAAATGCATCTTGGAGTCACTTTCAAGATGTTGTACAACCAAAGAATAAAAATCAAAGTGCATTTGGGTTACTGAGCATGTGAGCCATGCCAGCAGACAGACTTAGGCTACTCTGTTCCCTGGAAAAACTAAAGTCATTCCCTGTGACGTAGAAGCTTCCACAGTCTTGAGAGAGGCTCACAAAATTTACTCATTTATTCACATGCTTGATAAAATGCACAAATTACAATAGTCTTCTGTTCATGTTCATGAAACACTGGACTCTGCCCCTGCCTACCACCACCACCATCACCAAACATGTTGGACTGTGAGTCAGATGCAAATGGTGACAATGGTACTGATGTTGTGACAAGCCTGCTGTGCTGTTGTAGGTAGGTAGTCTTCCTCACCTTCCTGAGTCTGGGCCTCACTATTATCATCTGTAAAATGGAGCTGTCTGCCTCCCTAACCTCATAGTCACTGGGGTTGGTCAAATAGCATACTCCTTTTTGGGTAACTCTCAGAAGTGTAAAACACTGTCTCATTTAAGAGTTTCTGTGACTGTGATTATTCTGCAAGCACAAGGTACTGAGTTAGATTCCCCAGAACCCACATTTTAAAAAGAAGTAGACATGGTGGTATATGCTTTTAACACCAGTGCTGGGGAGGTTGAGAGAAAGCAGAGACAAGCAAAGATTGCTATTGATCAGTGATTAGTTAGCTAATCTAACCTCTTTGGCAAACTCCGAGTCAGCAAGATACCCCGTCTCAAAAACAAACAAACATACAAACAAATACTTAAATAGTAAAACAATAAAAATAAATGGAGCAAATGACAAGGTAGTTGTTACCTGAGGAGTGATACCTGAGGTTTCCTCCAGTCCTCCATATGCATATGAACACATGTGCTGTGCACACAGGCATGCACCTTTACACACATGAGCACATGGTCATATAGAATTTAACTTTCTAAATCTTTGCAAAGTAATGTTTAGTCACAATGCAAAATAATGCTCACTGATAGAGTTACCAGTATGTATATAAAAACCCACTCAGTCATACCTCTACATGGGCCTGAGTCCCTAAAATCAAGCAGTCATAGACAAAGGAGGGGATGATATTTATTTCTCTAAGAAACCAGATCCCCAAAAGCATCTCCACAAACGGTAAACTTCCTTACTTCAAAGACGATTTCTGCCATCTTCCCTGTACCAGAGGGAGGCCACATGGAGGAAAATTAGAAATGAAGCAGTTTGCTCCATTTGCTCGGCACAGATTGTTTATAACCCAAGACCGTAGGGGGAAGCAGTGTTTATAAAGCCACTCTCAAGCCTTCAGAGTCCTTCCCACATGTGCAGTGAGGTTTCTACTGATGTCTCGGTCTCATGCAGCCGAGGGAACATCACGTGCCCTCCTCTAATGTGGTACTTGGAAGATGGAGGAGAAATACTTTTAAAAAAATGCTGCCTTCAAGCTCAGACCTGCTTGGTGTTCAAGAGATTGTGTGCGGTTGCCTAAGCCAGATGGATTTCTTTCTCATGACAATGGGATGTCTATTTTTTTCTTTTCTTATTTAATTTGATTTTAATTCAACATCATTTGTATATATTTTTATTGGAATGCTCCCTCTCTTTAGTCCTTCTATCCCTCCAGATTTTCCCACTCCAATCCCTCCCATGTTCCCCTCTCTGAAATTTATAAACTCTTTTTCTTGACTATTTCTACACACACACACAAACACACACACACAGACACAATTATAACCTGATGATTTTTTGACAATTTTAAGCTTCTATTCAATGTACTGTGATTTCCCTATTCCTCTTCTTTAGCCCCTACCCCTCGTCTTCTTAAACCACTTCTTCCTAATTAGTCCACTTACTATTTTCAACTCTTTTTATGACCCATTGGGTTTAATTAGGATTGCTTGCATGAGCAGGGTTGGGAATCACTTACAGAAACATGAGTAACTTAACAGTGACTAACCATTAAGGAAAATGGCACTCCTTTCTCTGGCAACCATTAACTGCCAAGAGCTCCTCATGGATATGTAGGGCCTCATGAGCTTCACTCTCCCATCCATAATGGAATGTTAAGGAGCCTACTGTGTGTAGATCTTTACAGGAAACCACAGCGGCTGTGTTTTCACAATTCCAATTTTGTGGAACAAAACTGTTACAGTCGTCTTCCAGAAAGGCAATCTGAGTCCCAGGTAAAGGAGGAATTTTCCAAAAGACAATAATGAAAGAAGAATCAAAAAGTCCCCACACTTTCTCTTCTACACCACTGTCTCCCCCAAACAAAAGAAAACAGGCTGTGGGGCCACAGTTTTTTAGTCCTCCAGATTCCAAACTGGATTCCTGCAAGTGGAATGCAGTGAAGGCAGAGTCCATGACCATTTCTTGGTAAGCTTTTCATTCCACAGAGTCATCCTGGCTGTAGCTTTTAATCCCCTGAGTGGCCAGGGCATACACTATTGGTCCCATGCCAATCCCCGGAGCCCAGTACCATCTAAATTCAAGGAAGTGACTCACACACATGCTTAGAAGGATTCTTTGACTCATACTGTTCTTGACCTTCAGCTGGGCTTCCATAGCACTAAGTACAATAAGAGTCCTGGCATGGACCCTCCATGCCTCAGAGCAAAAGAATCACAACTTCAGCTTCCATGGATAACTTTGGCCATGTGTAAGGCAGTGAGAAGGGATGAGATTTCTGCCAGTCACATTTTAGTATGTGAATTACTGGGGATCTGAGTAAGGACCTGGAGAGTTTAGTTATTTTGTCTGAAAGAGGCCACAGTGATTTTGTTCTGGTTTAAAGAGCAGCTCAGGACCCTGAGTTGTGTGTTGTTGGGGAATGCTAAGTGAATATTTCATGATTACCTATACAAAATGGATTTTCCCTTCTGCTTTTACTTACCCATCTATTCATGTAATAAATATTTATCAAGCAACTACTATAACCCATGCACTATGTTAGAAAAGTGGAAAACAAAGGTGAATAGAGCATAATCTGGGCTCCCAGGAATTAACAGTACAGCTCAGAGACAAGCATGTAAACAGAGGCATGTGGCAAAGTGTTCCGTGCGTTATCATGGATGCATACTTAGTGGTTAAAGGATAATGTATTATTCAATCATATCCAGGAAGGGAAGGTGAGTATTCAGAAAAGCCTTCTAAGGTAGACCTTCCTCACACGGCAGCATTTTCAGAAGGAAAATAATGGCTGCTGAATGAAAGCAGTGTGAAGATAAATCCGAACTCTGCTAACATCAAGCTGTATAATTGTGTCCTTGGCTTCAGTATTGTGCACTTGATTGTGAACTGAGGATGGAACTTGTGCTTGTGCTTCAGTCACCCACCAGAGGCATTGGGGACATTGCTTGAAACCCACAGTGGACAAGTAAGAATCTCATATAGCTATACTTAACTCAGTACTTTTCCAGGTAGACAGCTCTCCTAGCTTAAATCTTCCCAGTCAAGCTGTTTAAATTCTGGTATGTGGATGTTTCCATTTATCTACCTAAGATGTGCTAGGAGCAGAGAACCTTGACATGGAAGTTTAGGAATGTGATCTGGCATAAGAAAGACCACCTTGTGAGACCCAGACACACACAGTGCCTAGTGGACTTAATGATCACTTTTGTCCCCTTGAAGAATGATGAGATCATTGACAGCATGACAGGCTGTTAGCATTGACTTCCTGCTGTTCTTCTGGAACAATAAGTTTGTCTGATAATCCTTGCATGGCAACCTGGACAAAAGGCAACTAATTGGGATTTATTTTGCAGTCATTGGTTTTTCAGACTAGCCAGTGATATATCAAATGACTTCATAGACTAGTCATTATGTGTGTTTACAGTTATACCTGAGAGGTCAAGGCTATTTAATAGACTTATGATATTCAATACAATATAACAGAGATTCTCATCACTATATCAATTAAGATTCAATGTTGCAAGCAACAAAAACTGACTCTGGATTATTTTCTTAAGTTAATTAAAAGGTATGGAGGGCTAGATATAATTCAGCAGGTAAAAGTACTCGATGCTCTAGTGTATAAGCTCAGGTTCAGATCCCTAGAATCCACCTAAGTCCAGATGCAGTAGCACACACCTGTGATTTTAGAGATAGTTAGATAGGAAGTAGAGATAGGAAAGTCCCTGAAACACAGACTAGCTAACCTGCTATATACAGGGACAAACAGAAGGTAAGGACTGACATCCCAGATTGTCCTGTGACCTCCACACAAAAGCCATGACACATCTGCCTGTACTTACATGCCTGCACAGACACACACATGAGAGATAAGGAAGGGTCAGAAAGATTTCTTTAAAGAGACCAGGCAGCCTGCAGTATCATTGTGCAGACCAGAGAACCAGGTGGTTTCTTTTCCAGGAACTGAAGAAATGGACAAAGAAACTGACTTCTTCTTACTCTGCTGAAGATTGAGCACCATTATCTTCAATTTGTTGCTACTGCTACTATACAGAATGGTGATCTCTGTTGTTTTCCTTCTGTCTCACTGTACCCTTGAAGCCTCTAGTTAACAGAGCCCTTGTTAAGTTGACTGCAAGGTAATACAGCAGAAGCTGTGTGCAATTAATCTTAAAATGCAATCTCTGTATAATACAACTTTTATTTGGAAACAGTGAAACATCTAGTTCATATGTACAAAGTATAATGTCCTTAAAGTCCTTGAAAGAGAAAGAGTTTGATTAAGGAATGCTTGTTGCACAGGGCTTCACATTGCTGTTTACAAAAACTGAGTTTTGTAGAACATAAACTTTGTTTAGGATCTTTTCCTCTAAGAAGTTAGAACACATGTTTTCAAACTTGAGCATCCATCAGAATTGCCTGGAGAACTTGCCAAAACAGACTACTAAACCCTAAGAGTGACATTTCCCAGCAGTTACCCAGATGGTTCTATGGGGGAACACACAGTTAAGAAGACCTCCAGTTCTAGAGGCCTGGGAGAAAGAGAAAAGGCAGTGCCAATCAGTGGAATAGAAGATTGATACAGAAGGGGTTTGGTAAGGGCAGCATCAGGGACTTAATAAGAAAGAAATAACTTTAAAAGACCCTGTGGAGGGAGCATAGCATTAGTGATATACACATGGGAGGTGTTAAAAGACTGAGGAATTTTATTCTAAATACCATGAAGAAACTCATGTAGATCCTGATGTGTATTAAAAGCTAAGAATAAGAGAATTGATTTTTTCATAGGACAATTTTTCGGGTATTCTAAGAAAAGAGTAGTACACTGATCCAAGTACGAATCGGGTCCGAATGACATGCTGAAGAAAATTGAAAGGCAATTGACAGTGTGATATGAGTCTAAACAGAGAATACCACCCCAGCTTCTACCTTGCTACGTGTGCTTATGTATGCCACAAAACCTCTCTTAATGTTTTTTTCATTGGCTGAAAACTAGTGGGATTCTAGGAAATAACAAGAATTTGTGATTAGACAGATGATTGAGTAAGAGATCAAACAATGGTGATTTCAATATAATAAACCTAGAAATGGGAATATACTGAATCGAGTGGTAAAAAGTACAGTAAGCATCAAAGTTATACCAGAAAATGCTATGACCTTGCTTCTCAGTGACAAAGCATCAGTCACCAACAAAAACTAGCACATAGGAATGTCTATTTGATAAGTTGCATTCAATTTTGGAGGTTAACGATAGATAATGTATGGGGAGGAGACAGATATGCATATAGATGGATCCTAATTCAATGCAAACCTGTTAGTTTATTTATGTTATTAATATGATACCCTAGAGGACATAAACCAATTAAAAACCCATTTCAATTATTAATTGGGTCCCCTAATTGAAGGGACATAATAAATTAATTAAAATGTCCTCAGCACTATTCACTAAGGAAAACATCTAAGCCAAGGGAAAGATTGGACAAATAGGTCTGTATTAAACTTCTAAGCTGAGCCCTATCCGACTGGGTGGAAAAGGTGACGAATCCACAGAAGGAAATGTTTGAGTAAGAAGAGCAGAAGAGAGAAGGGGGATTTCCAATTTGTTCTGTGGATATAGTGTAATGGTCACGCCATGTAAAGAGGTCAGACCTCCGTTTACTTAATTAGAATGTGAGAACATTAAATCAAATACCTTGAAATGTTCCTCACTATTGCTAGTGATTGAGTGTTACACTGAATACGAGAGCCCAAGTATCAGTCCTACGTCTCCCAGCAATAGTCAATCATGAACTCTTATTTTCTGAACAGATACCAAAGTTCACCCCATGCTCAGGATTAAAGGATCAGAAGATTAAATTACAGCCTACATCTCAAGTAGCTCCTGGTCCTGAGGGTTGGAAGTGGGGTTGCTCTTATGGAAGTGAGTAAGGAGAGAATCGGAACTAGAGGAGATGCCTGTGGCCTCATATCCCAGGACTACAAATCCTCCTTGTTCTCTGTTTCTTGAAGGGGGTGTAGATGGGAATAAGGACACCCCAGATGTGAATATGTTTGAACAGACAAATGAGAATATTATACAGCACACCTGATGGGCAGAGGGCACTCGATACAAGGGATGATCCTCTTTCCCACATCTTTTACTCATAAATTTAGAAGTCTTGGTATTCCAGGAAGATCATAGAGAATACCATGAAACTGAAGGAAGTGTTTTAGGATAGCACAGATCAGCAGAGTTCATTACCAGGTTCTATTGATTGAAAGAAGCTCCAGTTGCACTGCACTTTGAAGTTTGCAGTTTACATTTTGTAAATATTTATATGTGTGTGTGTTGTACTATATATCATTCATGCCAAAAATAATATATATGCACATAATTAAACTACATGAAAATTAAAATACATGAAAGTACATAAGATGACCACTTCTGTATCTAAACTTGGGAAGCACCTTGAAGCCTCCCAAATACTCCTTTACCAAAACATCCTATCACCTTTAGAAGCACCTGAATTTTTGTGCTAACAATTTCATAAGGATTATTTCCATTATTATCTTATGTGTATATCCCCTGAATATGTGTGCTATTATTGGCTGTGGTTTTCAGCATGAAGCTCCATATCCTAACTTATCCTACCCACTCTGTTGTCACTTACCTCATTCACACAGTGAGAAACTATTTCATGATACATTAATTTATTCAGGAGCTGGGAACCTGGCTTGGTCAGTATAGTACCTTTGTATTATTAAGAACTGATTGCATGCTGTTCAGAAAGATTGTCTTATTGTGCACCTCCACCAAAGACTACTCTGTTTATGTATGTGCACTTGCTACTTAGTTGTTCCCTAATTACTGATGTACTTGAGAATACTTTTACATGATTTGGGTGTATTTCATGCTTTCTCTGTTCTAAAATGTTGGATCACATACTGTGCCTGGTTTTTTTTTCTGATGCACTGATGATATTTGCTTTAGTTATCTATAGGGTTTTTAAGCTTTGCTGTTCTGTTTAAGAGGTTTTGCATTCTCTCTTCAAGCTCTGTATAGTGTATTTTGAAAATCATCTTATTTTAACTGTGAGTCTTTCTCATATTGGAGCTTTTAAAAATATTGCTTAGGAATTCATTACCATATTAAATCTTAGTGGTGTTTTTCTGTCTTTCTCTTTAAACTGTAAATTTGGGTTTCCACTGGAGGTGCTATGTCTGGGCTTCTGCTTTGTGCACAGTATTGGGTAAAGATTTTTTGTGTTTGCCTTTTCCCACTTTTAAATAACATCTTCACATGAGCTGATAATTAGACCTTCCCCTGTCACTAACCCAGCTTTCATATATGGGTAAGTATGCCTTAGATCTGTCTGTCAATGATATGCACATGAAAATGTTACCTCTATTTTTATGTAGTGATACTAAAATCTTTTATATCTTCTAGGTATGGATACTCTTTGTATTTTCCTTGGGATTTGCTTGGCTTTTTAAATCCACTAATCAATCCTTTCTATTATGAAACCTGTTTTCTAACAAAACCCTCTCCATATTTTAGAATTTCGTTTAACCTCTAGACTGCATTGGGATGAAATTATTCAAATTATTCTCAAGATAGTGTATACTGCCATTGTAAAACATTGTATTTACCTTCATTAGTATATACTTAACTTTTCATTTTTTGTTAACCTCTGTAATTTTCTCCTTAAAGATATTATATTATTATAAGATATATGTAATATATATAAATATAATATAATATATAATATTTATATGTCTCTCTCACTTCCCCCCTCTCTCTATATATATAGAGGGGGGGAGACATTCTATTTGTGGGTGTCGTGGATAAGTGTTTCTATTACAAATGGTACTGGACTTACACATACTCTCATACTGGACTTACACACACTCTTGAATCCTCTACACTGAATTTTTGTATATCTGTGTACTTATAACACATCAGGAAAAATGTACTGATGACTGGAACATTGAACTTTATGTAGCAATATTGTATCTGGAAGCACAGCTAAATTCTCCTATTTATCCCAGTGATTTGTTTGAATATGTTTTTCTTTCCTTGTCAAGTTGAAGAGGTTTATGTTTATATCTAGTTTACTTAGAAATTTCTTCTTATATAAAAATGGATTCAGAATTCTATTACATACCTATTTATGCTTCTCTGGCAATATTTATATGATTTTCTTCTATCTACTGATGTAGAAATCCCACTCTATATGTTCTAACTCTGGATCCAATTTATATTTTGATATGTAGAGTGGTTATGATCTCATAGCTTATATTTACTTATCTGAGCTTAAGAGTGCTAATGTATTGTTTACTCTTCTTACACTTATATTCATAAGTTATATTGGCATGTAATTTTTCTTTCTAATGTTTTCTATAGATTTGATATCTAGCTTACACTGGGCTCATAATGTGAGTTGGTTGTGTTCCTCTATTATTTTATTCTCAAAATACCTTATGTGAGACTGGAGTTATCGTCTCCTTAAATTTCTGGTAGCATTCCTGTAGGAACATTTTCATTAGGAGAAGGCGTTTGACATCTAATGGCTTCCTCTGTACAGTTATAGGGAGAACAGCAGTCTCTGTGATGTGATTCTCAGCTTTTAGCTGATAACATAGTTCAGTCCTTGCTGCATCATCAGATTCATTATCATGGCACAGAAACAGTTCTATGTTTTCTCATATCATATATGGCTCCCGTGTTTGTATTCCATTTTGCCTGAGCAATATTGCTAATTGTATTAATCTTTCCTAATGAACCCAGTTTATATTTAAAATTATTTATAATGACACACACTTTGTATTTTATCATTTCTATTCTAACCTATTATTTATTTAATTACTACCAGGTCTATTCTCTTCATCTTTTTAAAATTAGAAAGGTTTTTTTTAAATTTTTTTCTTCTTTTTATGGCTTTGTAAGTAATATGTTCATTTATTTAAAAGCCAATTTGTTCCATGAAAACAATATTAAAACACAAATATATGTAATTATATATGATATATATGCAAATATTACATGTATGTATAACATTCATACACATAATCATGAAAATAAAATTTAAAAACACCAAAGATTCTGTGTAATTTGTCACTTTTAAATTAAGCTGTTGGGTTGGCTATATTTTAATGGCATTAGCAATATTTAATAAAAAAATGTGTACTGTAGAACATATGCTTTTGATGTGACAGAAAAGTCCTTTGGATGGACCCCATATAAACTGGATATGAAGTAAAAGGCATTTGAATAGAGTTACTCTGACTGTTGACAGGTTTTAAGCAAGCTGAGCAAGTTTGTAGTAATATTTACATTATTTATGAGTTTCGTATAATATGTTTTGATTATATTTATTCACCTTACCCCAAATCCTCCTAGATCTTCCCCTACCTCCTTACCCACCCAATGTTGCTTTAATCTTTTAACTCATGGAGTCCAATTTTTGCTGCTCAAATCCTCTTGGATATGGGGCTTGCCCTGAAGAGTGGTGGACCTACCAGAGGTCACATCCTTAATAAATCTAATTCCTTTCTTCCATACTGAGACTTTTGTCTAGCTTGATCTTATCCTATGCATAGAGTCATAATCACTGTAAAATCATATGTGCAGCTACCGTCTTCTGTCTGCTAAAAGCAAACAAGACAACCAAACAAACAAAACACTATTTCTCTGAGATCATCTATCACCAATGGCTCTTACAATCTTTCCATCCCTCTTCTGAGATGATCTCTTAGCCCTGGGGAGAGAGATGTGATATACATACCCTGTTTAGGGCTAAACACTGCATGGTCATCTCTTATTCTTTGTACATTGACCAACTAGGATTTCTGTGTGAATTGCTATCTGCTGCAAGATGCTTCTCTGACTAGGATTTAGTGATGCTAATATAAATATTTAAACATGTATTCTTGAGTGTTTGGAAATTTATTTGTTCCTGTAGAAACAGATACACTTTGATTTGCTTGTTGCTTTGTTCTACGTAGCTCTGAATTTTCACTGTGACATTTTTCAACCAAGACTTTCTCAGATGTATTTTTAAGTATATTTTAAATGTTTTAAATAGTGAAGACTGAGGTTATGTCTGCTTTTCAATTCTAATTTGATTTCATTTAATGAAAAATTATATTTCTATAGTTCTTTAAAATTTTTACTGGACCTTGCTTTCATACAAAATAATATTCATTAATAAAATAAATATTCTACTGATATATGTGATTATGTAATTAACTTAGAATAGCCATATTTTTCTTCCTAATGAACACATTATTGTTATGAACTTGAATTCTCCTTATGTCTAATCAAATTTCTAGGCTTCAAATTATTTTTCTTGCATTAATAAAGCTTAATACTATGGTTAGGTTTGTGTTTATACTTCGATTTTAAAATTGTACTGTATAAGTTCTGTATTTCTTCTAAAGAGCATGCATATAGCTGTAGCTATTGTTTGAGATTATAATTACAACATTTCTCCCTTCCTTTTCCAACTTCCAAAGCCTCCAACATATCTCTCACTGCTCTCTTTAAAATCCATGACCTCATTTTCATTAATTTTTTGCAAATATATGTATGCACAACTTCCTTGATGAAGGATGAAGGCTATATTACAACCACAAATTTACTAAACCAACGTAATCTCTAGCAAATATATATTCTAAAATTTCACCTCTTCTGGCTGTATGTTACTTGTATGTATGTTTTCAAGACTGACTATTTAGTTATGGACAAGTAATTGATGAGCTCTTTCCTTTGGAAGTCAATCTCTTCCTTTCCAGCTTTCCTCAATTGCCTATAGCTCTTTGTGTAGGATTGATGCCTCATGAGCTTTTCCTCATCCACTTTGTGAGTCTACTTGTGTCATCCTTGCTCACTTACATTTGAGAAGTCACGTTGGTAAAAGGACAATGGGCATAGTTAATGTTTTTGCAGTCATGCTTGTGAGAATTTGTGGATATTACTTAGAAGACACAATCTCACAGCATACTCCTTGGTCCTCTGGCTCTTACAATCTTTCTGCTCCTCTTCCACAGTGTTCCCTGAGCCTTGAGTACAGGAGAATTCTTTAGATGTATCTACTGGGACTGGGTTCCACGAATCTGCATTTTGATTAGTTGTGGTTTCCTTTATGAACTCCTGTTGCACAATTTCCTTGACAAAGTATGAAGGCTATACTACAACCATAAATTTACTAAATTTATGCCTAGCAACAATATATAAATATTTGTTCATATACCCACAGGTAAATGTAGCAGTTATTTTGGGGAAGTAGTTTTTAAACATTGTGTGTGTGTGAGAGAGAGAGAGGGAGAGGGAGAGGGAGAGGGAGAGGGAGAGGGAGAGGGAGAGAGGGAGAGGGAGAGAGTTGTGCTTCTGTGTATGTGTTCATTCATGTGCACTGTACAGACTCACATATAGAGGATAGAGACCAGTGTTGAATATGTTTGTTTTGTTCTCAATCTTCTGTCTGAAACAAGGTCTCTCATTGTTCTTAAAGCACTGTGGCCAGGCTGGCTGCCATCAAGCTCCTGAGATTCAGCAGTATCTGCTTCCTCAATGCTAGGCTCACAGGCATTTGCAATGAAACCCACTTTTTATGTGGATGCTGGTGTAGTGAACTAAGGTCTTTACGCTTGCACAGTAAGTACTTTACATACTAAGCCATGTCTCACTTCTCTAAATCTATTTTTGAAGTATCACATAGTTCATTAACCTTGATTACAAAAATCTGTTGATTTCAATTTATTTCTGTAATATTTCTAAGCATTATTCTTTTTGTATTTTATGCTTGCTTTCTATCCTGTTTTTCCTTCTTGATTCATAGTGAGATCTTTCTTCCAAGATTTTAGTTTTCCATTTAAAGTTATGCATTTCTTGTCTTTAGCAGTTCTTTGAACTTCTTACCAGTTCAAATCATATCCAGGAACGTAGAATCACTTCTTTCAAATATATTACCAGGATTGCTCTTTAAATCACATTATTCAAATATCTTATCACTTTTGTTTCTCTTTTTAAATTATTTGTTTCCTTTTTGAGACTATAGTATAATTATATCATTTCTTTCTTTTCTTTCCTCTCCACAAAACCTTCAATATACCTTTCCTATCTTTCAAATTCATGGTCTCTTTTTTTCATTAATCGTTAACACACACACACACACACACACACACACACACACACACACATGCACGCACACGCGCACGCGCGCACACACGTCAACAATTAATATACATTAATATATAAATACAACCTTCTCAGTCCATATAATGTTACATATGTATGTTTTAAGGGAAGACCACTTGGTTTTGGAAAGCCAAATCAGTGTGCTTTTCTCTGGGGAAGACTATTTCTCCAATTCTCGACACTCCTCGGTTGCCTATACTTCTTTGTGTACAGACTGAGGCACCTTGGGCTTTCCTCCATTCATTTAAGGATGTCTCTTGTTTTCCTCATTCAGCTTATGTTTCAGTAGTCATGTTGGTGAGACTTTATGCTGGAGATTTTTACATACCTACATGATTCAATTGCATAGCAAACTCCTGACTCTTCCGTCCTTTCCAATATTTCTGCCACATATCTTTACTTTCAGTTTTACTCATACAGCTGCTTCTTTATTTTTCATGGTCCTCCTAAATATTTGAATTATTTTAATTTCTCCTCTTGCCAAATGGCAACCTCTATACTTAAAGAGTGATTTATATTCTGTTTGGGTTTGCATTGCTGGAAATATATTTTTTTTCACCATTGTATTTTCTGAAGATAGCTAATAGTAAGGCTGAAAATCACTGATAAATAATAATAATATTATTATTATTAATCAAGAATCGTCAGGTGACAATTTTGCCACATCCTGATTTCTGTCTGCAAGCATCAGATGACTGCATCAATGTACAGACAATGGGCAAGCTGCTTTGTCCCTATTACTATTAAACACAGAAAGCTAACATGTACCACTAGCAAATAGCATTTGCTTTTAAAAAATAGCTTTGTCAACAAATGATTGAACTTTCCCGCTGCAAGAATTAGTAAATTATATTCAAATCTTCCTTCATGGAATCTTCTGTAATAAGTAATTTAGCCTGAACTAGCCCCTTATAACTGCTAAGTGTATATCTTTTATAGTAGAATATCAACCACATGAGCATGCTTATGTAATAGTAATAGTTTCTTCTCATGGTTTGCATTCTTTATCAATCCTTTAACACTTGTTGTACAGATGATTCTTGACGTACAATGGTTCAGAGTTATGTGTTTCAACTCTGCTCTGCTATAGCTTGAAAAAAAATAATATTCCTTAAAAACAATGTGCTTTTTTTTTTATAATTCTGGCAGCATGAAATATGTTAACCTCCTGTGACTCTTGGCAGCAGAGTTAGCACCAGCCTCCAAATGAACCTTGAGGTCAACAGGGTAGACACCAATATTTAACAATGTACGGTGTTACTAAGCTATGATCTTCATTAGGCCAGGAGTATTAAATGTAATTTTGTCTTAATATTTTCAATTTGTGATAGGTTTATGAGGAGGTAATCCCATTTTAAGTTGAGGAGCGTCTGTATTAAATTATAATTTTAATAACTTCATCTCTGTTTTATTATGTTCACTTACCATATTTAATTAAACTCATTCTTTGATGTCATCTATTGAGATTGCTTCCAATTATTTTCATCATAATAGATTCCATTTCATGAACTTATTTGTGTAGCTAACAGATTGTACTCATACAGATACATGTTCAAATCCAGCTCCATTCCTCACTGACATACAATATAACCATTCTGAATTGCATTATGCCAAAGGCACAGCATGTTTATTGAGATTAAGTGAAAGATAGTGTGTGTAAAGTGTGATGGTACAAACCTGTAATGCCAGCACTTTGGAGTCGTAGTCAGAAGAACCTGAGTTAAGGGGGTTGGGGAGCTGTCTGAAAAAAAAAAGTATTTTGAATGTTACTCAATATATACTCAGGGAAAGTTAGTTGATCCTATCCCCAGCTTTCTGCTTATAGGCAGTACATATGTGTGGAACAAGTTTGTGAGAAAGTGAACAGCTAATGTCTCTTGCTAAGTGTTAACTGTTAGCAGCTGCCTGACTCAATGCCACATGCCTCTTCAGCCTGGAGTAGTGCGGTAAATGTAATCATCACATACACTGCATAGTCTATGAACCCTGTGTCCTCAGTGAGCAGATACAGAAGAGAAATAGGCACACTAAGGTTAGTTGCTCATCTATAACCACAAAAACGAAAGATGCTAAGTTGGTATTCAGGATCTTAATGTCACCGTGTCTGAGAAACTTCCGAACAACTCTGATTCTCTTCTTTTGATAGTTTCAACAAGATTTCCCTTTTGTTTTTGCACACGTATGCGTGTGTGGCATATATATGTGTGTGTGTGTGTGTGTGTGTGTGTGTATTTTCATGCCCACATGTGTGTAAGCATATGTGTGTTTCTATATGTATGGGGACCAAAAGGTAACATCCACTGTTGTCTTTGATTATGCTACACTTTCTACGTTAAGACAGGATCTCTCTTTAATCTAGAACTTGCCTACTTGGCCAGGCTGACTAGACTGATTGGTCTGGGAATCCTCCATGTTTCCCTCCTGGTCACTGGGATCAGGAGTGGATTACTACAGGTAATAAGCATTTACATAGTGCTAAGGGTCTACATTCAGGTTCTCACATTTGTACAGTAAATTCTTTACCCACTGAGCTATCTCAAGTCCCTAAGAATGTTTCCTAAGGTTGTCCAAAAATTACAGTCACACCTACTGCTTTCCTGGCCATTTTCCTTTTGGTCAGAGTATGTCAGTGCTTTAATATCTTAATATTAAAGCACTTTAATATTTTAAGATATTTTTATTCTTATTGTCTCTCTGTAGCTGTCCCTGTAGCTGTCTCTGTAGCTGTCCCTGTCTCTCTGTCTCTGTCTCTGTCCCTCTCTCTCTTTCTGTGTGTGTGTGTGTGATATTCATTCATTGAAACCTTCGGATGTTAGAAAAGGGCATCACATCCCCTGGAGCTGGAGTTACAGGATGTGAGCCACCTAAGATGAGTGCTGGGAACTGAACCTGGGTCCTCTGAAAACTTAGCAAGTAATCCTAATGGCTGATCCATGCCTTCATCGCCTTAATATTTTTAAATCCATTAAATTTCACTGGCTATCCTAGATTAGCACATAGTCATTTGTTAAGTTCTTTCTAGTAAGTAATCTGCCAGCATTAACTGTGAATGTTTAACAACTAGTCCTCTTGAGTACCTGTGGAGACCTCTAACAAACACTACCTAATCTGAACACATTCATCAAGACACTTTAGAAACCTGGTCTGAAAGCCACATCATACCTGACAGCTTGTATTACATTATTATTTCTTATTTAAAAATTGGAAGTATACCTTTAAACTCAGACGCAGTAGGGTGTATGGAAAGAAATTCAAGTTAATGCAGAAGACTGGAATAGTCACCCACAAACTGAACAAACTTAAGGTGCTTCCTGATGCATGCAGCTTCATAAACAATGCAGGCAACTCCTTCAACCTCACAGGATGGTGTAGAGCTTAATATGATAATATATTACTATCAGCCTTGTAGTAGGTCCTTAAAAACAGCTGCTATTGCCAGAATTGAAAGATTGCTTCTAAGAAGGTCCTCACAGAGAGCCATGAGGGTTTTGAGGGCATCCAACTTCTATAAATACGTGAGTTATGTTTAAAGGTGTAAAGTATAGATGATTTTTGCTCTTCAGATCAGTAATTATATATTATAACCCTACTACTGTGCCTAAGTCTATAAAATCATGCTCACACATTCCCAAGAATTAACAAAAATTAAACCTTAGGTAAATCAATTATATTTATTTATTGTATTGAATTTTAAAATAGATTAGCTTTCCCTGAGACACTTTTAGAAAAAGTTATTGGCAAGGTGAAAGTTGCCTAATAAATTTTATTTTTACATTTGGCAAAGCTTTTTCATATATATATATATATATATATATATATATATATATATATATATATATATATATTTTTTTTTTCCCTATTTCTTTTCATAATCTTAGTGGCATATCATTTTTAAATGAATTAAATATTAAATTTTCCTCATTAATAAATTTCATTTTTTATTATTTATTATTAAATTATAAAATTCCTAATTAAATTTTCCTCAATTATGAGGCTGGAGAGATGGTTCAGTGGTGCCTTTCAGACAACCCAGGTTCAAGCTCCACTACTCACATGGTGGCTCACATCTGTCTGTCTCTAATTCAAGGGGATCTGACAGCCTGTGCCGGCCTCTGTAGGCACCAGGCACACACATGGTACATAGACATATAGGGAGGCAAGAAACTCATATACAAATAAAATACAATTTTAAAAATTAAATTTTCAAACAATTCCTACATATACTAAAGAAGTGGCAAGCAAAACCCTGTTTCCTTCGTTTATGAGGTTATTAATTGTCATTGAAAGAATATCAGTAAACACATGACACTGATCTCATACTAGATTATGTATGTAAGGACCTTCATGGCTTCCTTTTAATGCTGACCTCAAGATGAGTTGCATCTCTGCCCATGATGTACAACAGTTAATTGCTGAGACCTATTTATTTATTTACTTACAAACTAATCCACCAAGTCATATAGACATATTTGAAATCCATAAATCTTCAAACTGATTCCCTTCCTTCTAACGTATTGTCAAATTCTTAATGGCATCTCCCTCTTCATTTGTTGCCTCCAAAGGCTAAGAAGAAAGTTAAAGTCCCGTGCTGACATTAGCAATCTCGAGATATCGTTCATTAACATCTTAATTCCTTTAGCCTTGATATAAAGTAGAGTTGATTAAAAAAATAATAATAAAGATTCCCCATGTACTAACCATGTCAAAGGGGGAAGCAATTTTAATGATGGCAAGTTTTTGACATGATTTTTCTGCCTAACCTAATATTTGAGCATAATTTAGACATAAGATATTGATAGATTAAGTAAAAAAAAAATACCAAAACTTATCTCTTGACATATTTGATGTGCAGAAGCTTCATGCATGGTCATAGATATGTGCAACTGAGTGGCAAGTTCACTATATAAGCTTTTGCTCCCAAAGCAGTAGGCCACTTAATGTAACTACCAGAATAAAGTTTAGCACCATACATACATTGAACTCCATGGGATTCATGATTTCAGTTTGGATGGTAAAGAGATGAAAAGGGAGGAGGTCAAAGAAAGGGAAAGGTGCTTAGAGGAGCGATATCTATCTAACTGGGTTGGCCCTTCAGGCTGAGCAGTTACTTATGTGTGATACCACACAATGGCAAAAGTTGGGAGGCCAGATGTGGCCAGTTGCCATTACCTTGATTCCGAGTCCCTACCAGACTCTAAACATTTCGGTCCATTCCATGTGCTGAAGAAACTCAGTTTTGAAACAACATATCCTGTATAAAGAAGTCAACAATTAAGTCAAGGTTCACCTGAGTGCAGACTGATTTATGTCAATGTGAAAGGAAAAATGAACTTATTCAACCTTGTTGGAATAGCTCTTATTATTATTGACATCTACTAATAGGGGTTTGTGACAATTTATTTTCATACCATTTTCTTATTTATGCACTGGTCACAAAATTGAACCCGAATATAAGAACTTTCAACTTCACTTCCAGTGTTCTCCACTGGGGCAACCCTTTTGCAGATGATGGCAGTTGTGAGAAAAAGTGATGAGAAGCCTCAAATGCAGAGCAAAATGCATGCAGAGGCATGGAACAATGGAAAAAAGACAGAAAAGTCAAAGCCAAAGCTGGAGGGTAGCATGTTGATCCTGTAGAAAACTGGAGTTCTGCTCTCAGGACTCATGCTGGATGGCTACCAACCAGCTGTCACTCCAGCTCCTGGGATTCCACAGTCACCTGCACACATGTGTACCTACACACAGATAGATATAACACACACCCATATTCATAAATACAAACAAACATGAAGTTAAAAGAAGAAACTAAGACAGAACGCAGAGTGGTAGAGAGGGGAACTAATAGTAAATATGGGGACATGAAAATAATTTTGTAAGCCTGATACCTTTCTGATACCTTTCAGTCATGTAGCAAATAGAGATATTTAAAATTATCCTTTGTGTCTGTGGCTGTACAGGAATGTGTTAGCTTGTAGTTCTCAGGGTGACATGGGGTTTAAAATATTAGTTTCTCATTAAGCTAACTGTACTCCAACATTTAAATAAACATTCAAATGGGCTATAAGTTCTCTTAATTTGATTCCTTGACTAAAGGATATTATTAGGTTTTTATTTTATTTTTCTGCTTCTCTTAATGATGATATGTGGGAAATAGTGGTATCTTTGTGAATAAAGAGGTGAAAATATCACATTGAGTGGGACACCATACAAACTCGGAGATCTGAAAGTCTTAAAATATTTCATTGTGAAAACTTAATTTACCATACAGTGGCCCACCTAAGTAGCATCCACCAAGGAGAAAATGGTTGGTTGGATCCATTAATGCACCAGCTTCGCTTCCCACTAGAATAATTTTCCTGGCTAATAAAAGCTTATTTTAAAGACTAATGCAACTCTCTGCCCATTAACAGAATGCTAATTGAGAAGTTAGTAGGTACCCAGGAATAGACTTAGTAGAGTTGAAAATATCTGGGGGGAAAAAAAAAATACTTTTTCTTCATCTTCAGAATTTCTTTGTTTTTGGTAGGCAGAACAAAATAATGTAGAGAAAACACAAAAGGAATTACCACGGAGCTGTAAATGTATCTTGCTTCCTTTTAAGAGCGCTGCAGGATGTCCAACAGTGATTCATGAGTAGTTTCCAATAGTCATGGGCAACTTCTTGAATGTGATGAAATGTTAATTGGCATGAGAGAATGAATAGGTAGATGGTGGTGACTTGAATAAGAAATGTCTCCCATAGGTATTTGATCAACTAGTTCCCAGCTGGTGGCAAACTTTGAGGCTGTGGAACCTTTAGGAGCTGGAACCTTGCTGAAGGAAGTATGTCACTTGGGGCAGGTTTTAAAGTTCATAGACTCATCCCATTTCCACTTTGTTCTCTCTGCCTCAAATATTATTCCTGGGTATGTGGTCCCTCAGCTTCCTGCTCTCAATACATGCTAACTTACTTCTCATGACTGGCCTTGCGGAAATATAAGACAAAATAAACTCTTCCGTAAATCATCGTTGATCTTGTATGTTTTCATAGTTACAAAAAAAAAAAAAAAAAAAAAAAAAAGTTTAACCCCTAAAAAAGATTGTGTGACTTCAAAATCACTATTCTAATTTATATAAGTTGATTGACATGTAAATTTTGGCCCTGCATAAGTATTTGTTTGATTGCTATGTTAATCTAGCTGGTTTTTTTTTATCTGTGAGTGCATTATTTATTTATTTATCTTGGTTTTTTTTGAGACAGGTTTTTTGTACATAACCCTGACTGTCCTGGTGCTCACTATGTAGACCAGTCTGACCTTGAATTACATAATGGCCTCAAGTGTGCTGGAATTAAAGGCATACACCACCATGCTTGTTTTGTGAATGTAGTATAATGATGTAAGTTTGGTGTTAAAACAAAATGTGGAAAATAAAATGCAAGTGATCTTGTAATCCCAACACTGGGGAGTCTTATGCAAAAGGATTATGAGTTAAAGGTCAGCCTGGTTCTACATAGTAGAAAGAAAGAAAGGGGGGGAAGGGAGAGAGGGAAGGAGAGAAGGAGGGAGATAAGAAGGGGAGGGAGGGAGGAAAGGAGGAACAACTGAACTTACTGAATCTAGAATTTGGAGAAAATGGGAAAAGAACAGCTGACTGAAATGGTGGAACATAGGTTACTGGCATCAAAACACACTCTGAGGAGCTCTCTTTGCAGCAGAATGGTCACCTTTTTCTCATATCCACACAAAATAATATAACTACAACTCAACCAAGAAACAGCCTGCACTTTCACAATTCCAGGGGCATGGTGAGGTCTTCCCACAGGACATTTCAAGCACCTGACTCACAGCATCATCTTACTTGTATCTCTTTACATGACTTTTGTTTTTGAGTCCGTGTCTATTGAGTTTTCCAAATACCTGGTCACATCATCTTACTGAGCCAAGTATAGGATACTGCAACCGAAAACAGGGAGGAACTACTCTAAAGGTGTGGGAGACATTTTAATAGATTTGATAATAGACAAAAACTGGTATGATTCACTAGAGATTCTCAGCCATTTCTACTTCAAGAAATTACTCACAAACCCTCCTTTTGCTGAAGATCCAGATGGCCACAATTTCCTGCCTACGTGCCTATGTATGAGTGTACAAGGGGAGAGCCTCTCTTTCCATCTTCCTCTAGCTCTAGTATGTACCACTTGTCTCCCCTCCCCCCCCAGCAGTGCGTGAAAAATAAAGTCAGGAATATACAAAAGTGACATTTTTGACAGTTGATAAACTCACAGTAATTTGGCTTCTGTGTCTGCACCCTCATCCTGGACCAGTCTTTTGTTTTGAATAACCTGAAAATTCCATCAGTAATTTGTTCCGAACAAAAGAGCATCTACCACAGAGATGAGTTCCATTCTGCTACAATATAGAAAGCAGCTGGAGCCATTTCTAGTTTTCAATGATATTTTTCCCCCTTGCTACTACATGTTATTTAAGCTTGATTAGCTAAGCAAATCACTTAAGTTCAGGGGCAAGGAGAGGTGTAACCGACAACATTATTTGGGAAGGCAAAGCCCATTTGAAGCAGGCTCTAGCTGATGCTTGGTTATACGTGGGGAAACAAAACAAAGGGAACTTGTCGTTCTCTTGCTACCTTGTAGCTCTTTTTTGTCTTTGTACGATATTCAACAAAACTAACTGCTGCAAATTAAAAGGAAAATCAGTCCATGAAAACCAGGTAGGTGATAACACTCAAAACGCGGAGCGAGAACGACTGTTTTGTAGATAGCTCAGTTTTGTTATTGCCACAAAATATTTTGCCCTTCACTGGTGACCTTTTACATCTGTTGCATGTGGTACTGCGCCAGGGACATTACGAGAGTCAATGGGGATAATGTGACAGACTCCAGTTCCCTAATGGGAGCGAAGCTCTCATTTGTGTTGTTCTAAGTATTCATTCTGAAGGCTTATAAAATTGCTTGTATGTTCTGTAGCTTCTAGATTCCCCTGAAAAATCACCAACCCATCATCTTAATCTGTGTAATTAGTCTGTTTTTAGGAAGTGTGTTTGTAGCAGTCTTTCTGAAAAGAGAGGTGGGTCTGATGGAAGCTGTACTAAGGGAATTCTCTCTTGATGCAGCTGCAGGATTAAGACCTGGAAATAAACCCAGGAGTATGAAATATTCAAACGCCAGCAAGCACTGTACCTGGGAATGGTCAGGGCCATACACAAATCATGTTGTGCCAGGTCCATCTGCCCCTCTCTCTGTCACTTAGATAAAATCTAGGTAAGACAAACCTTACTGGCTGCCTTGATCAATGAAACTGGAACACAATATCACAATCTGTCATCAGTAGATAGAAGTGATTTTGAGCTAGAGCCAAACCTCCAAAGGGAAGCCCTGAGAGAACCACCGTTGGCTGCTAATTTTTATTCCAGTGACCCGTTGGTAGTTATGCTCTTTCCTGATTCCCACAACTCAGAGCCCGGTTAAGACAGGTCTCTGGAGGCTGGAATAAACTTGGCACAAATACTGTAGGCTCCTGTTATTATCCAGGCATGGCTCAAGGAGGCAAAACTTAGGAAAAGGGTAAATATCCTGAAAAGCCATGTTACCAAGTGCTGTTCATATAAGACTAGGTGTTTGCTTTTCCCCTAGCAGACTTTGCTGTGAGAAAGGAAGCATTACTTCTGACTCACACTAAACGTCCTTGGCTGCCTCTTGTTGCACACTGCCCCATGATGGATGTGTGTGTAAATTCCAACTGCATGTCTTTTATGAGTTGCATGCTGTTTCTACAGCGTCTTTATACAGCGTCCTCCTGCTTGCAGTGAAAACAAGCGTGTTGGGTTTTATGCGGTGATAAAATTCCACATAAGACAAACTATACAAAAGGCATTTTATGTAGCTTGAGACCTTCATAATGTCTTCCTTCTCTCTCCGTCACTGCCACACCTCTTACTTCCCTTTCTATTCTTCCTTTCCTCTGGTCTTGAGACTTCTCATTCAGAACAGTCTATAGACTTCCATTTCTCTTTTATTTTTCTGTCTGTTTCTTACTTGCATTCATGAATTCAATGCCTGAGAACAATTCTTTTAAACTATGGGGGAGCACATGGACTAAGATTTGTAATGACAACATCTGTCTTTCCCAAGCAGATGTTGGGATAATCTCTGGATGCTTGCTTAGTATGCTGGTCAGCACAAGACAGCATTCAGATTGAAAATAAGGTTCCTCTGGTGCTTTGGGGGCTAAGATGGATATTTGAACATCTAAATTACATATTACTCTTGATGACAAATTGCATTTTTGAATAAATTCTATAAGAATGCATTAGTGCTAATCCATTGTCTGCCACAAATCTCAATTTAATTATGTTATTACAATCTAAGTGATTGAGCCTATAAATGCCAATACCTGTAGTGTGGAATTTGTTTACAAAGAAATATGCTTAGGTCCTACACTGCCTTGAGGTATGTTTGTTTATGCAGTAAACCCAGATAAACCTTCTGCTACATTCTGTGCTCTCCCATCAACAATAGTCAAATATACCAGAAGGGTTTCTTGAGTTTAAATTAATCCATGCTTAAACATGACCTTCACATGAAACCTTGGCTTTAGTATTATTTCCAAAAGAAAACTTCAACACCAGCCATAATTTGCTAATGCCAGGACACCACTTACAGTACAGTTAACAATTTGTAGGTCTGCCCTTACAAACAGGTCAGAGAGTTGCAGTTTAGAAGGTGGTCTGGGAATGCATTATTATGTAGGATATAATTCAAGGTGCTGGGGAAATATGAGGTACAGCTCATCCCAGATCACATGCTCAGGAAAAACAGTTTGCAGAGGCAAGGAATGGTTGAAGAGAAACCTGTAGGAAAGGAGGGCACCAGACGTGCAAATATCCAGGGAAGAGGACAAGAGGCAGAAGGAGCATCAAGAACAAAAGACCTCATATGGGAATGTGCGCAGAAAAGGAAGGGAGCCAATGTTGTTGGAGCAGAGTCAGCTGGGGAGAAAGTGGGAGGAAATGAGGTCAGGAGAGGAGCCAAAGGCAAGATCATGGCCTTATAGACAATTACAAGGGATGTGAATTTTAGAAAGCATGAAAAGTGGGAAAGAGAATGAGTAATTACCAAAATAATACAATAATTATGTAACCATGTGGTAAGGGGATTTTTAAAAATAGGAGCTCAGGACACTTCTAATGTTTCTTAAGATCACAAAGAAGGTAAAATTGGCTTTGTGTCTTGAAGTGGTTGGCTGAGAAAGGAAAAATGCATTTCCAAATAGAAAGCACTGATGATGATATACTGAAAGATGATGATATACTAAAAAGCAAAGGTGAGGAAAGCACCCTGACATACTGATCTGACTGAAGAGAGGGAGGCTGAGGCCTACCATGAGGCAGTTTCAGATCTTGAAGGTCCTGTGTGTCATCCTCCAGAATTTGGACTTCTACCACCAGGGTAGAGTCACTCAAGTATTTTAAGCAAGAAAGTGATGCAACGCGATCTCAGTTTGATTTAGAGGAATAAATCTCTCAGTGGTGTGAGCTGTGAATGGGAAGACAGGGGAGTGTCTTGAGGCAGAACTCCCAGCTGAGTTAGAAGAGACAGATAAAAACAGTAACAAGAAGGAGAAATGTATTGGAGAGTTGTGGAGCACGGATGGCCTCACAACTAGATGCGAGTGGTAAAATTGAAGGCTGTCAAGAATAATTTCTGGACTTACAGTTTGAGGAATTCAGTCAATGGTGATATCATTACCCAAAATAGGATAGAGTATCAGGTTTGAGACTAGACGTATTTTCAGATTTAATACAAAAGACCATCTATCACATAGAAATTCCCAGTGGAGCAGAAACAGATATTCAGAGAACACAGATACAAATGCGTTGGTTTCAGTTAGCCTGGTGGGATTGGCTTATAATGCCAATGATCACGACTTCAAGACCTGTCTCAACTACAGAGTGAGTTCAAGGCTAGACTGAGCAACCACATGAGATCTTATCCTAAAATAAAAGGTAAAGGAGTGCTAAGAATATACCTCAGTGATGAAATTCTTAACTAGCATATATGAGGCCCCAAGTTTATTTTCCACTACTACCGAAAGTTAATTAATTAAATAGTTAATTAATTAGTTAATTGAAAAGCATGTGTCCCTATTAGCTTTGGCAAAGGATGTAGAACAATTTAGCTACGAAGAAAAGAAAATCTTATACTTGATGAGAACTTGGGTGAACGTGGAGATGGAAGGAGACACAAAGTTAAGAGGACTTATTCATAAATACTTCCTTTTCTCTCCTTGTATATATACACATACACACATATACATATACTTATGATTATAGATATAGTATACATATACATATATTCTTTTATTATATTGTATGCCTACATATATACACTAACTAGGAGAAATTTTTTTTCATAAGTTAAATAACACACCACTGGTTCCAAAGATGGGTAGGATTTATGCAGAGTCAAAGAATAAAAGCTTATGTTAAATTTCCATCTTTGTTTAAAATATGTAAAAATATGATGAAATCACTTAAGGAAATGATTTGGACAACAACTTTCTAGCAGAAGAGGAAATAGTGATGAATTAATCTTTAAGCATGTTGAACTTGGGATGATGGTGAGACCCCAGTATGTATACATACTCTAGAAAACTAAAGTTATACCACCAAAGTAAAATTATGTAGCACAGACAAAGGGATACATTTTCAAAAATAAAATAGTTAATTGTGGAAGCTACAGTCACATAGGTTATCAGGGACTTGAAAAAGAACAGAGTGATCAACTGAAGAACTCTTTCTATATTCTTGTAGTCATCAAGATGAAGGAGTGTAGGCTCAGGACATGTCTTTTCCCAAGAATCAACTAGCACTCATTCGGTGTTTTAGAAGAATCTAGCCTAGGAGGCAAGTATTAGATACCTTGCTTACCTATCTATTTCCATAGAAAAAGTCGATGTCTGCACATGGTAGAAAATGTTTAATGTCACTGTAAATACCCTGGACAGGAAGGTGAAACCAAAAAAAGAACTGAAAGAAAGAAAGAAGCATCTCAGATAGCTACTAAGTCTTACAAAAAGACAACAAAATATAAAAATGATACACAGAAACGTAGAAGTCCATCACTGCCACTGAGAAGGGAAGTGAACAATGGCATAATTAATATTTGTCAGTGATGTCTACAGTCTGAGTCTAAGCTTACAGAAAGTAGAATCTGTAAGAGGACACTTATGAGTATTGCAATTCTACTGGCCTTCAGATACTATCTACTGGAGTCTTCATGCAGGTGCCCTCAAGACTCCACTGTTACAGTCTCTGGTAACACTGATCTGTATTCATGAAGCATAGTATTGTCTAGATGGCAGTCTTGTAGGAAGAACACTTGGTTTAGTCTTCAACTGTGTGTCCTATTAATTCTCTATAATCTTTCCAGATTAGAAACACAAAAGCCATAGAAATAAGTTAATGTTGCTTTTAGGATTTGAAGGAAGTACGCAGAAACACCCTGGACAATCTAGGACGCAACTGCTTCTGAAATCACAATGCAGGTCAGGTACTGACAGTGTCGAGCAGACACCATGAAGAAAATGAAAAGCATACATATAGAGTTATATTTGGAGTTTTATTAATTGTTATTTGTGTTAAGATAAATATTCTTTATTAAGAATTTCATACTATCTGTTTTGATCATATTTACATAGTATTTCTCCTCCTAACTCTTCTTAGGTCCATTCCTATTCCCCTACCCCTCCATGTTTGGATCTTCTTTTCAAAAATTATGACCTAAGTCTATTTGTGCCCTTCAAATACATCTGGGTGTGGCATCATCTATGGAGTATGATTAATGTCTAAGAATTCAACACCTTTATACTCCTGTATCCAGAGGCTATCAAATGATCATAGTGCCTCAATTAGTGACAACTATCATCAACTCATTCCTCTTCCATGCTAGAATTTTGAATGCTTGGTCTTTTACCAGCAACTACAAATACTGTAAGTTCATATGTGCAGCAGTCCTGTCATTTTTAGAAGACATTGCTTTGCTCGAGTCTTCCCTGATCTTTAGCTCTTACAGTCCTTCTGTTCCCTCTTTTGAGATGGTCCTTGAGGATTTACCAGGGAGAATTATATGTGCCATTTGTGGTTGAGCATACCACTGACTCTTATTCTCTGTACTTTAACCATTTGTGAGTTTCTGCTTTAACCACTTTCCACAGAACAAAGAAGCTTATTTGATGGTGTCTGAGAACTATACTAATCCACAAGTAGAGAGATATTAATTTAGAGAGAAAGAGCAGTTTAATACAATGTTCATATAGCAAGACAATAGTAGTAGGTTTATTCCTGGGGCCTGTGAGCTCTCAAACATGGGATCTTCACCAGATTTACAGTACTAGGAATATGTCTCATCTTATAGAGTGGTCCTTATATCCAACCAGAAAGCAGTTGGTTATCACTATAGCTCTAATGCCACTATTGTACCCATGGTCATATCTTATTAAGCCAGTAATTGTTGTATTCAATTGGTTCATAGCTGGGTTAGGCTGTTGATAATGTTTCCCCTAGAAGTTTATATAACACCTTGAAATTGTTACTCAGAGGGTGTCTAAAGAGACCTCTAACCAAAACAGGCTCTTGCTTTAACCTCTAGTTGCTTCCAAAACTTAAAGTTAAGACCTCGGTGCTGTAGAAGCACACACTTTGGTCATAAGACTTGGAAAACTCAAGCTGGTGCATACTGGAATCCTCCATCCTTATCAAGAGTTCTTATGGAGTCAAAAATGTATCGGCTGCTGGGCCATAAAATTACTCAACAGTCTTAGCCAATTGTAAATCCTGTCACCATTAATAATCATCTGTCCAGCAAAATGTGCCCATTGGTACAGTAGTGGTACTAATATCTTGTGTTTGCCAACATTCTATGATTGAACTTAAGGACCACTCAATTGTAACTCATTCCTGGAACTATCAAGTTAGCCAAAATCCTCCTGGTTGAAGATGTCATAGACCCAGAAGATAACCTGCTACATACATACAAGTTTATGTGCCCAAGTATCTTTTAAATACTTATCTTTATGTTCATAGGTCAGTGCAGATGTCACCCTATCAAAAGAGCATCTTTTATCAGTAGATATAGGTTATTACTGAATACCACAACTAACCAAAATGCAGATTATAAAAGATTATGGAAGTGGTCATCTCAAAATGGATACTTACAATACCTGTACCCCATGCTCAGGGAACATTTCAGAACAGGGGTAGAAAGAATGTCAAAAACAAATGACCATGAGAACTGCTACAAATAAGTGTTTGCTGTACATGACAGAGATATTATACCCATGAAATCTCAACAGCTCTTATTGGATTTACAAGACTACACTAGTCAGCTTTGCAGCAGGGATTGAAGAGTTCATAAGACCCTATCATACTTTAGTTACAGACAGCTGATGATGCTAGAGAAGGGAGACCAAATTTTGCAATGAGAAATAAAATAAGAAGTGAATTATCTATCCTGATTAAAAATTGACCATGCAGAGGCTCAGGGACCAACAAAATACAGAGCTCGGAAAACCCCACAGAAGAAGTGGAGGGATTGCTGGCACTAGAGGGGTCAAGGATAGGAGGAGAACAAACCCCATGGAGTCAACTGACCAACAGTCTTGGGGGCTCATAGAGCCTGAAGCGACAGAGATAAAATATGCTGGGTCCCTTAGCTATGTCTTTAGGTTGTCTGGTCTAGTGCTCTTACAGAAATCATACAGACTGGAATGGGGGAGTATGTTCCTGAATTTCATGCCTGCTCTTGAGTACCTTCTTCCCATACTGAGTTGCCTAGTCCAACTTTGAAGTAGGGAATTGTTCCTGACCCTGTTCCATCTTGTGCCATGTTTGAGCAGTTACCATGGGAAGACTGCTCTTTCTTGGGGGAAAAAGGTGTGGGGTGGGAGGAAGGGGGTTAAATCTGGAGGATAGAGGAAATGAGGGGAGCTGGGAGGAGTTATATGAGAGAAGAAAAACTAAAAAATATTTTAAAAAATTTACCTTGAAGATTTTTATCTCATGTACAAATATGACCCATTTCAAACCTTTATGATAACAATATGAAGTATATACAATTGATCCAACAGTACAAACCCAGAGACTTCTGGTCATTACCTAAGGAACAACCTTAGAGGTAAGAATAGATGAAATCTAGTAGAAGCAGAACCTGTCTCTTGCAGCAATAGCCAGATCCTTAGCTGAACACAGATTTCATAGGTAAGTTCAATGGGTAAAGAGAATAAAACATTGATAATTTTGGAGAAGTACCTACTATGCCCATTCTTCTATTCTTCATTTCCATATAAAGAAAACCAGTAAACAAAATAAACAGCCGCTTAAAGATGTTTGCATAAACATCACCAGAATCTTTGATAATGACACACTATACTATAAAAGGAAATTCAGAGGAGGGTGAGTTCTTGAGCTGGGAAGGTTATCCTTAGTTACCCAGATGATCCTAGGGCGACCATAAGAATCCTAGGAATAGAAAAATGAGGGGGTAATAAGTGAGTGCAAGAATCAGAGGAGGGACTGGAGATATGCCACTGTCACTAACATCCTTGCTGTGAAAACATGCAGAAAGACCTGAGTTTTAAATTTCAGACCCATGTAAAAAGCCAGGTCTGAAGGCAGGCAGCTGAAACCCCAACCCTGAGGAGGTAGGAACAGGAGGATCACTAGGGCTTGCTGGCCAACCAGTCTAATCAACAAGATAAAATGGCTTGTCTTATACATACTTTTACTTTTTAAGAGTGTCTGAATATACCCTTCTCTGGTTATTAGAGTTATAAATCTCACCTACTTTCCTGGGTAGCCCAAGGCTGTGTGGGCAAATCATCTCTGATTTTTGGAGCTCCGAATACAGAACAATTTGGCCCTCAAACAGCCTTTTTGAATAACATTAAGATAATTTTTTCCTATTACTCTGACATTTCATCTTTGAAACTTTCAGGAAGGGTATCCATGAAGGTAGTTCAGTTGGTAAAGTACTTGCCACATAAGCATAAGGACCTGAGATCAGTCCCCAGCACTCACATGAAAAGTATTGAGCCAGAAGGCATTCATTTTTCATCACATCACTATGGAGATGGAGACTAGAGGATTCCTGAGGCTTTCTGGATAGTCAGTCTTGCCAAACTGATATGTCCAAGTTCAGTGAAACCCTTGGCCCAAAATATAAGAAGGATAGATAGTAAGGAAGTCACTGGGCATCTAAATCTGGTCTTCACCCTACATAAAGTAAACAAATAAAATGTAAATGGGGAAGTCTGCTATGATTTGTTGGTTTCTCAATAACTCTGATAAACACTAAGATAGTGGTAGAAAAACATTTCAGGTGTTGGATAAATGAAACTGAGAAGTAGATTTTAAAAGGCTATTAAATTTGGAGATGAGACATTTTATTATGATGTTTATAGTGTGTTGGTAAACTCCAGAATCCACATGCATGCACAGATTCAGCCACCTCATCATCAACAATTTAGGGAAAATATGGTTACAATGAACATACAAAGCAGACATTTCCTTATTTCTGTTTCCTAAAGAATCAAATACGAGTACTTACAAAACATTTATATTCTGCTAAGAATCCTAGGTAATCTAGATAAAACTTAAATATGTAAGAGAGGATGTTCTAGATTACATGAAGCACTATAGGATTTTTATAGGGAATATGAGCATTCATTTATTTTCTTATGCATGGCAAGAACTGAAACTTATCTTTACAGATATCTTTAGATTTAAGAGATAAATCTATTAACAATGTATTACCTTTTGCCTATAAGTATTACATCATGTTTAATTAAGGAAATATTGGAAGTACATATGTTAAACTCAAGCAAGATATGTATAGTTCTTTGCACTGTTATTATATAGAATAGTTCTTTAAGTTTTATGTATTTCTATTAGACAAGATTAATGAACTAGAGATATAAAAATTTCAGAAGATGAGGAAACACTGTAGACAGTTCCCAAAGATACTATTTAATACCTAAAAATACAAGAAAAATGGCCCGATGAATTTATGAAGATTCTCTTAAAAAGAGAGAATTAAGAGGGTTTTTGAGATTGAAGATTCTTATATTTTGCTTATGCAATCAGATTAACTCATATATTCTGTCCTTTTCTTTAACCATTATTTATTACTTAATTAGATATTAATTCAATATTGAATGCTGCTATTCACAAAACATATTTTGTTTTGTTCCTGAATTTAATAGCTATTAAATGCAAATATGAGATATTAAAGATATTTTTGCTTCTGAAATACACTATATATGTGTGTGTGTGTATGTGTGTGTGTGTATATATATATATAATATATATATATTATATATATATATATTTTCCAATTTCTTTTGCATTTGCAATTTGTATTGTCTTTGCTCATTCCTGTTTATTTTCTTCTGGCTTGCTTTCCTCTTCATTAATTTTCCCTTCAGTTTCCTAATCTTGATGCATCCACTGAGATCTTAATTTTAACTATGTTTTTAGTTTTATAAATTTTATTTTAGGCTTGAGTGTACTTTTCTATTTCCTGACAAAGTACTCAATCATGTAATTGCTTAAGCCTACTAATTATAAGCATTTAAGAGTGTCTAATAGCTCCATTTTGTGCATGTTTTTGCTATTTTATTCTCTTGCAATTTCAGCAGAACCAGCTCTTTCTGTATACCGATTTACATTATTACATATTTTATACAAAAATGTAGCAAAGGTAATATTATGTTTCTCATGAGTTAAAAATAACCTCTTCTTCCACCTTGTAAGGACACACCACCTTAACACAGTAATATAGAAATATTGATTTGGTCATGCTACTGTGGTACCACCAATGCCTCCAGAGATGCTTCTGTTGAAACTTTGGGCTTCTCAGCTTGACCACACACTACAAGAAATATCCAAGAAACCAATTCCCTGTGATTGTTCATGGTTAGCTCTCGGATTCCCAGAAAAGCACACATAGAGGATCTATGCTGCCACTTTCCCCAGCTTTGCATTCACTCAGATGTCAACTTCTACCTCATTTTCTTCATTTCTAGTTCTGACCTAGGGAGGAGAAAATGGCTTGGACTATGAAATCTAGAGGACAGGAAGAGAACACAACAAATAGATTACCATAAATTGAAACATGTGCTCTGTTAAGTGTTAAATGTTTGGTGGGCTTTCTGTTTCATTTAGCAGAACTTATGAAATGGATTCAGTCCTAGGTGTTATGTGAATAATGACCATTTTTACGTGCTTAGAACTCTCCCATGAACACAAAAGGGAAGAAGGGAAAAATAAATAACAGGATATGGCATTTTATAAGCTACTGTGCGTGCTGTGTCTGAGTACGGGTAAAAATATTAAATCACAGATTGAAAGATTTATCCCCCTTTAAAGTTTCTTTCCACTGTGATTTTCTCAACAGAAAGCCTTGGTTGGATATTTGTTTTCTTTCAGGCTTCCTTTCATTTACTAATCTCCCCCCCTTAACAAAGAAAGTGCAGACCTCCAGATCCGAGAATATGGTAGGCAGGAGCGCATCCCCAGAACTTGATAATAACCCCTCTGCTGCTTTGAATTATTGCATTTGCTTTTACCTGGACAATCTGTTTACCACAAGTAACATAAGCTTTCTCTCTATGCTATGATTTGTTTGTCCTTTGAAAACGGGGATTTTAGGTAGGTTTTTTTTTTTTCTTTTGATGAATCAAATATTAATTGTCAGGTCCAATTACGTGACGTTTTCAGCATTCACCAAGTTCCACGACAGAAAATGGAAATATTGTATGGTAAAATCTAATTATGATATTACAGGTGTTGTAAATGTGTGCTAAGTGAATGCTGGTGATGGTGTGTGAGAAAGTCTAAACCAGAGCATGGGTCCCTCCTCTATTCAACAGGGTCACTTTTCATATGACTATTGTTACAGTCAGCCATCGTCCAAAAATACAAAGTAGTGTGAATATCCCAGATACTGAGAAAGAGAAAAACCTTTATTACTTTTATTACAGTGTATAGTCGTAGTCATTCTGAGTTACCATTGTTACCAACCTCTTTCTGCAACTGATAAAGCAAACTGGACTGTATGTGTAAACTTTCATTTTAAATTTAAATTGGTTACTTTTCTAAAGTTTCTATCAGTTATTTGTTTCCACAATTATTAGCAGTAAAATGAAAGTCAATACAAGTTTGACCTATAATTTCTGGGGGAAAAAACACAGTTCTAATTTAGGGAGAAGTACTGATGCTGTAAGTATTCCTGCCATATGTACAATATCTAAGTGGCTGGCATGTCTAAAATTCTGAGACTGTTGAAAAATGGGACTTTACATTAGGAAAGAGTGCATATTGTTGTGATTAAAACCAAGATCAGAGGGTGGGAGGGAGAATTTGCAAGTTAATCTTTATCAATTACCAGTATTCCATAGACAAAAACCTATCTCTATTGTAATTAAGCTCTTAGTCCCATTGCTAGAAGAATTATATCAATAACTTATAAAAGACAACTTGCCCCAACCTGATGCAGAATAAATCTTCAAAAATGACCACATAGAATCATTGAAAGTGAGACTTCCGAAAATTATATGAAAAAGCAAGAAATAAGTGCATTAAAAATGAAATGCAAAGGGGATTTGAGAAAGAAGTTACATAGTGGGAAGGAATTATCTCCTGTGTCTTGAGAGCATATTTTCATGGCCTGAGCATTCACCCAGGCTTCTCCTGTGACATGAGAACTGATGCAGTGATACACATACATTTTAAATGTAAAATGAAGAAAGAAAATAAATAACTGAGGCCACAATTTCCAAACCAAGAGAAAGAGAAAATGGAACATCATAAAACTATACAAGCAAAGAGGAAAATCAATAAAATTCAATGCAGCACATCTTCCCACTTACTTCTGAGCACACAAAGTTCGCTCATCTGGAATGCACCAGGTGTACAATACGTGTTATAAATCTTTCACATCTTTAGAAATATGATCTATCATTAGAAGCACTGAAGAATACCACTTGGCTTCACTAATTATGTTTCTTGCTTTCTTTCAAACTTGGGTATTGACCAGCAGCCTGAGGGCTTGAGAGCCATGTTTTAGACAACAGTGCAGTCAGGGAACAGATAGATACAACAGAGTTCCTAACGTAAATGGCTCAGCGTCCCTCTTACAGTTCTGACAAGAACAGAGTGGACAACGCCTCCTTTGCTCTTCTTCCATAGAGCACAGTCCTCTTTCTACATCACAGCATCAAGGTATCACTACTTCCCATCATTGACCATCCACTGTATTCATCAGTACAGAACTGCCAAGAAGAGTGATTCTCAGACTTTCCTTCCTCAATAAATTTTCTAGGCTCTTTTCCATTTATGTAAACCTCTGAGCACTAACTTCAGCCTAAATAAATAATATTCTCTAAATAAATGATAAATAATATAATAATATAAATATTCTACTTACCTTCTCTTCATACTTGAAAACAAAATTCCTACCACCCCCATCCTACCTTTGGACAATCAAAATCCCTATAAACTCTGTCTCCATTTCTTCCCAAAGGTATAACAGTGACATCATCTTATTTTATCTTGTTCACTCCTCATATTTTCTCCAAATGTCTGTAGCCTTTGTTTATCTGGCTCTATTGTTACTTTGTGCTGACCCTCATTATTTCTCTATTTCTTCTGGTTTCTTTCAAATTTCACCCTGTCTTTGGTTTCCTGCTGCTCAAATATGATGTGTCAAGCTATAAATTTTGTAGAGAGGACACATTTATCCTGCTAGGGGTGCTCCCAGCTTCCTGGATCTTTCTGATTTAATATCTGTATTAAGTTCACAAAGTTCTCAGACATTATCACTTCAAACACTTCTTCTGCTCTCTCCCTCTGCTCCTTTTGGTTTTTCCACCTAGAGACACATTATATTTTATGCTCTTGTCCCACAGGTTACAGACATCCCCTTGCATTTTCAATTATTTTATTTTCTCTTTTCATGTTAATGTTAGAAGTTCTGATGGAGGGATCTTCATTTGCAAAATGTGTCCTCATTTATTTACAGTTTACTGATTGGCCCAATCTAGGTTTTCTTCATTCTTCAGTTTGGCAGTACTGTTTTCTATCTCTGCATTCTACTTGGATTTACATCTGGGAGTTTCCATCTCTGCTTTGCAATACGTGTCTGTGCTGCTGTCCCCACCCCTTAGCCATTTCAGCCCTTAGCATTTTAATCATGGCAATTTTTAGATATCCAACCTGATAATGGCTTTGTTTTTGAAAACCATATTTTTAGTCTTTTATACTTGCATATTGTTTCATTGAATTTGGATGTTATATGTACCATAAAAAAATGAATTGAATAAATAGGCTGTTAGGGTGAGATTTTATGTTAATTTGTACAGGAGTTAGGCTGTGTTTACTGTTTGCTGTAGCTCTAGAAGGTAAATTTTCCCTCTAATATCCTTGTTTTTATCTCCTCTTGTCATTTGGTTTCTCTTGAGACTCATAAATAGGGCCTGAATCTTCTAAGTTCTTTTAGCTATAATCTACTGTTACACAGGAAGTTGGCATGATGTTAGGATGCATAGGTAAGGACAGCATGCTCTAGTACTATGATTAGATCTTTAAGGGAAACTGTGTACTTGGCTGCAACCCATAAAGGATCTTTTTACCATTTTTTCTCTCCCTTATATGAGACAGAATATAATAGAGAAATAAATGTGGGTTTCCCCATTCTTCCAGTCAACTGGGACATGGCAAAACCTAAGGTTTTCATGTTATGACAAAACTCTTTATTTTGATGCCTGAATGCAACTTTTATCAAGAAGAGAATGTTTCTGGGAATAATGTCTGTATGGTTTCTAATCTCTTCCCCTCAGTACTATGAGGAAAGCTTCCCCCACTCCTTGAGAGCAGGAAGAGGAGTAAATGTGTGATCCTGAGAAGGAAGGAAGGATGCAGAGATGCATGCAGAGATGAAAGAGATCAAGTGTTCTACAGGGTAGCTAGCTGGAGCCAGCTCAGACTGACTTCAGGGACTTCTCCACTGGAGCAGCAGACCCTGAGCTCTTGTCATCCCTCCTCTCACAAATGTTTTAACATTGGGGTATTTCAACCCTCATCATGTATATTTTTGCATCTCATACATCAAATCATAACAGACTGAATTACAGCTAAAAAATGTTCCAAGAAGGCTTCACCTATTTTTAGGAATGAACTACTCCAAGGGATGATATGAGGAGCAGGCAAAGAAATTAAGATTTCTGGGCTGAGAATCAGGTCAAAATCCCAGCCTTTGTAGTTGAGCTGAGTTCACTCTGACACTGAGAATACCTTCACTCTTGCACTCACTAAAATTAAACTCCTGATTTATCATTGTATCCCATTTGAATTGTTTCTTGGGTAGACAAACCTAATACCGCTGCCACCATTGGGACAGGAGGAAGCTTGGGGACTCTCAAAATATCAGCTGAGCCTGCTGGGGCTCATAGAGGGAATGCTCACAGAAGTGATTGGTCTTTCCTCCAAAGACCCGTTCTTGGAAGCTTTTTGTTATCAAGGTGGTTCACATGGAGTCTCTAGTACTTCAGTTGTCATCACAACTATTTTTTCAATGAGGTCTGGCTGTAGTAATGACTCCTTCAGTTTTTCTCCAACTGATATGATGGTCACAAGGCAGGTAAGTAGATAAAGACTTTAAGATCAGAATTTTTTAATGTGATGCCCCAATATTCTTAAGCATGTGATCTTCCACTGGAGTGTAGTTGATTTACAGAGGACTATATTCTTAGAGAAAACTGACTCGCATCCCAGGAGCAAACAATTGCCAATAGCTACACTACTAGGAGTGGGACTTTGTACCCAAATCCCTTTATCTTGCGAGATTTGGTCTGTCTTGGGCATGCCCAGATCTTGGGGTATGCTGTCAGAACCACTTTGTGTTTCTATGTGAGATAGCACTGTTGTGACCAGAGGACATTGCTTCCTTGAAGTCATCCATTTCCTATGACTCTTACATTCTTCTTGCTCTCTCTTCTTCAATTACCCTTGAGCATTGGGAGGATGGAATTACACACACACACATACAAACACCATAGATGACATGTTATATATGTTCTATGTAGGCCTGAAAATTCTACAGTCTTATATTTTCTGCACCTTGGCTAATTGTGGGATTCTGTTAATTATCATCTACTGCAAAGAGAAGCTTCTCTGGTGAGGACAGAGAATTGTATTAATCAATGGGTACAACTATAAGTGATTAGAAATTAGTTAAATACTCTACTAATTTAGCAACATGATAGTAGTAGATTCTCCACTAAGACTATGAGCTCTGTAGCAATAGTTTCTTCACCCAACAATGGTACCAAGACTGAGTTACATTTTATGGAGTGGAACTTAAATCCAATTAGAAAATGACTGGTTCCTCCCATGACATTGGCGCCACCATTGTGAGAGTGAATATGTAATGCCAGCGTAGTTATCTAAAGTATGCTTAAATGAAGGTTTCTATTGCTTTAAAAAATGCTAAAAATCATGATATTTGAAACTATCCATGCATATTTCATCATCTAAATTAATTAATGTGGTCAAGAGTTCAAGCTTTGGAGTCAAAATCCTTGAGTTTAATTTCTAGCTTTCGTAATTATTATTCAGGTAAGGTGCAGCTAGTTCCTGAGTAGCAAGAATAGTGACTGCACATAAATATCTTCATCTGTGAAAATGGACCCATAATGACACCTATCCCCTAGTGTCAATATGAGGATTAATTGAGTTGACATGTACAGACACACATGAAATTGCTACCACAATGCAATATGTATTCAGGAAACCTCAACCATTACCACCATTTGTTGTGGTTGGTTTGGCAGTCATTTCTAATGAGTTCTTCAATGATCATTACTATATCTTTACTATCACATTCTCTAAGAAGACAGACTGACCTCTTTGGAATACATATAATATCTAGTTGAAGTCACTACATCTTGGTGGGCTGGCCATTCAGAAATATTGGAATTGTTGAAATTTTCAAATTTTGAAATTTTCAACGCGAAATAAATGAACATTTTCTTCTCTACTGTCCTACAAACCTACTTTTTCCAAACTGAAGTTTGTTTCCTTTAAATAACAAAATTTCAAATCTCTTATGGGTTTAGGTCTTTTTTTTTTCACTTGCTGAGCAAGGATTATATAGTGTACTACTATTTCCTGTTTTAATTTCTTTATACTTCTATGCAAAAGGTGATGGATTTCAAAATAAAATCATTAACAGGCAATAGAAACCTTTTCTATGACTTCTATTTCCACATTTTTGCTGATATCACTGGTCATTAAACTCCCCATGCATTCTCATATTCATTCCTTCACAGCCTGTATTATTTTCCAGCATCACAGGGTGCACTGTGGTACACATTTGAGATACTGTCTTGATGGCCCCGCACTCCTTCCTCACAGATCATCAAAGTCTAGAAAGATGAATTACTCAGAGCAAGGTGTGTCACAGTAATGGGATATGTGCAGAACCTGGGAATCTATAGTGCTCAAAGAAGAAACAATACAGCCTTCCCCTGAGGAGAGACAGTGACTGAGTCAAGCCCGGCAAGATGAGAGGAATCCTTGAGTTGGAGGAAAAGTGAAGGACATTCTCTACACCATTGACTTCATGTATGAAGTCAGGCATTTGGAAGATTGTGGCATATTTGGCCTTCAGTCAGCCAACCTATGCAGCTACAGTATAGAAAATGTTTTAGGGGGACATAGAAAAATGAGGCAAAAAGTGAGAGAACAGAAGTCCTATATACTAATGTTTGGAGCTTCATCTTGAAGAGTCTTTCCAGGAGAAATCTAAACAAAAAGAGGCATTCGTGTATTTATGTTCATAAAAAGAGTGGTGCAAAATGACATAAATAGCTTTCATTCTGCAATACAATAAGGGACAACTGTAGAGATAATATAGAAGACCAGAAAGGATTTGAGCAACTGAAGACCAGCAATACTGAAAATGGGGGAGGGTGGTTGGAAGACAAAAACATGGAGAAATTAGAGATTTTTATTTTTATTAATGAAAGCTAAAAGAAGGCAGGACAGGGCTCAGGGAGGTCTCTAGCCTGAGTGACATTTCTAACAGACTCAGAGAACAGAGTTGCAGACATTAGAATGTCCATTTCTGTTTAATTGCACACAAAGAAAATTGCAGCAAGGCTCAGCTGTGAAACACAAAGATTTGCTATTTGCTCTTGGGCTCTGAGTTCTTCTGTAGCTGGGTGGGCTGTTCCTTCATAGCTTGAAGCAGGCTCCAGGACTCCACCCACTCCCTGCTCCCCAAAGCTGCCAACTTCATCTTTGTCCCTGGAGGATCCTCTCCCCTGGAGCTCCCCTGCAAAGTAGCTATCTTCCCAGCATCCTTCTTCCCTCCAGTCCCCAAAGACAAGTTCATGTGACATTTTAAAAAATTACTATTAATCATTCTAAGGAAATAGAGAAAAACAGGAATAACAAATGCAAGGGACTGTCAAGCTTAAGAACTAATGCAAATTTCTTTATTCTTCTCTTACTGACCAAGAAGCATCCCCTGTTCCTACACCTCACCATGCTAAGGGCATAGTTCAACAATCTTCTCAAACTACTCTTGCACCTGCTTTAAAAAGAGGGCATATGGACTTCTTTCTGGGAAAGGTGTTCTGTCTCCTCTTCCTCCTCCTCCTCTTCTTCCTCCACTACCACCTCCTCCTCCACTTCCTCCTCCTCCTATTCCCTGTCTTCTTCCTTCTTCCTGCCCCCTCTTCCTCCCTTACGTCCTTCTCTCGTCCTCCTGTCCCTTTCCTTTTTTTGTTTCTGAAGACATGGCTTTGCATGTACTAAGCAAGTACTAAATGAGCTGCACACCCAAACCTGGGAAAGCCCTTTACTGTAAGCAGATGAATTCAGTCCCCTCACATCTCCATAGTAGCTTAAAAAATATCCATTGAACTCTCTCTCAGAACTGTGTAAAGAAAGCCCTGGAATACAGTCACAAAAGTGACCTAATCCCTGCCCAAGCCACATCCAATGTTTGAGGTATTGCTTGGATAGGTATTATTTACTTTGTAGTGTCCTTTTTTCCAGGTGAGTAGTTCATTTGGTTGAAGCTTCTGCAATAGTGACTGTGCTTGAGTATATGAAACCATGTGTTTCATATACCACGCACTGCATGTCTACCACCAGGAATCATGCTTGACATACAGACAGTACACAACACCTACATATTAGGTCATCAAATGTCCTCTATCCCCAAAAGAAATGCCTTCAAGCATTTTCTTGTATGATTGACATATTCAAAACCAGTCCTACAAGCAAGGTAGTTTTCATATTCATAAAAACCATTATGAGAAAAGAAATTCATTTGTTGGAATTGATTTTACTTCATTCTCAACTTGAACATGCTCCGTGAAGTGTGTTAAAAAATATCAGGCAGTGATTGCTAAAGTATTTAAGCAGTCTTCTATAGTCCCTTCCCCAGATTTCCGAGGGGAGGAATGAGAGGGTAGGGAAAGGAGAGATCAATCAACATGACATAAGGATACCGAATGACTTTCCAGACTTGAGGTTCAGTCAAGTTTGGGCAGAGTTAACCATGATGTTCATGTTGTTTCGTGACTTCTGAGGCTTGACCACAATACCATGTAGGTCCTACCTATTAGCTTTGCATGTCCAGGGTAGTGCATTAGACTAGGACCACTTTCATGTCCCCATGCTGCAGCACATTCCGGCTGGCTATATAGAAAAACCAAAAGATGAGATGGAAGCAAAACTACCTATAGAAAGACAGGGTTCCTGATGTCCCAGCTTCTTTGGGCCCTTACTGCCCTGCACTGGGCTTCTGACAGCAGCCACATGGGAGATTAAAGCATAAATTTCCAACAAAGTACTTCCAAAGATCCTCTCTCACAGAAAAAAACGAAAACTAATGCAATCCTTGTCTGAAATCACTGTATATTCAGTGCTACATTCCACCGCAATGGATAATTAAAGCAGTAGCAACTATGCAGTGGAGGCTGCCAGACTACTGGGGTTCCCAGTGACCTGCCTCTGGTTTGTAGTAGCATTCTAATGAATTGTCTTATTTTCCTGTCTTACTTTCAATTTCAGTTTCTTTCATTCTTTTTCTCTGTTAACCCCCTGTGCCTTTATATATTAACAATTTTACATCATTGTGTGTTAGTATAATGGAGTTAGTGAACAGACATGGCCAAAGTGAATACGGGCTCCCAGCCACTTCTGGTGGGCTTCAAGGGTCAGAGCCAGCGAAGGAACCTGAGGGAGATGGAACCGTGGAAGAGGGAGACTTAGGATGTGGAAGGAGACTGGTTGGGAGGAGGGAAGAGAGGCAGGAGGGAGAGGGGAAGAGGACTCTGAGAGGAAGAGGGAGCTGAAGATGCAGACTGAGGACAAAATAAAGGAGAAGGGGAGGAAGAACTGACCTGTCAACCATGCTGAGATCATTGGTCATTTTCGTGCACTTAGCCCATTCCTCCACCATATTTCTGAATGTTCCCTTAGTTCTAAATGAGTTATTTTGCAGTGTATATTCCATGGCTGTATCTCATCCAATAGTGGAACAGAATGTAGAACTTGAGTATATTCATTTACATGCTGATTGTGTAGTGTTCTTTTCCCAAGTGAAGAGTATATTACTCTCCAAGACATTGGGGAATTCTAAATATCTTCAAGTATTTTTCACATTCTTATATAATATAATCCCAGTCAAATTTAAATGTTTTATCCTCAGACTGAACACTTGATAAAACTTAATGACTACAAATGAATGGCCAACTTCCTAGTCTTACTGGAGAGAGACCATCTTGATCCTTGATAGTACTTTTTCATTTGTTACTTCACAGACAAAGTGGTGTTTGGGTCTTCATGGTCCCTTACCTTATATCCTTTCTTTTTTCTTAAATTTGCATATAATATATATAAAATAAACATCAGCTTAAAAGTATTTTTAATTAGAAAATTATTTTTGAAATCAAATATAGAAGAAAAGGAAAGTATAGCTTCGAGAATCTTTTTGTATTGCTAAGAGAGTAAAGTTGCAAATAAGAAAAGGTCCTGTTTGAACTAATGAAGCTGAGGAATATGTTAATTAACATAATTCAATTACCACCAGGGCAGGGGTGCTCCTGATCTCAGGGGTGACAAGCATGTCAAGGCTTTGCTTCCTTTTTTCATCTCTGCTCATCTATGTGCCAAGACTTTACCATCTCCTCTATCACACAAGCTTCTTCAGACAGGTTGGAGCTGGAAGGATTTAACCACAGGCAATTTCAGGCTGAGTCTAGCATCAATGCTCAGAGGTGACCTCCCAGGAAAGAAATACCTCCTTTAGTGAACTCTCTTTTTATTTGGAAGCTATAATCTTCAAAGGACCTGCCTACAAATTCCTCTCTGAGTATGAAACAACTCGAACAGCCAACATAAACCAATTGGCACAGGGAGTCCGTTCTGTGCCTCTCCGCCATTCCCTGATGCACAGGCAGCCAAGTTTTTGACTCTTAGATGTTAGCACATAAAACTTCATGTTTATTTCCATTGCCATGAAAATCTGGGCATAGAAAATCCCGTACTGGGTCATTAGATGTAAAGAAGCCACTCAGTTTTGACTCCAATTTCACATGAATTCAGGTGTCTGAAGTTCCTGTAGTATAACATATTCGGTGATAAAACTCATCAATAATCAAATAAAAGCCATATAATTCTCTCAAAAGAGAAGGGAACAAGAGAGATCAAACACTAACACCGTGCCAAAAACATGCTACTTTCATTGAGTATATTCCGTATGCTTTCCTACCACCATGTGAATAGCTATTCCAATCCTAAGGTCTATATTTTAAGTTATTGTTATACATATGCTGTTGGGCAAAGAATCAAGACTTCTATTATAACTGTTTGTGTTTTATAGGATCAAAATATAGCATGATTTTCCCTCAACAGCACTTGGAACCCACTAAAGATGGACAAAAGAAGGTTAGGGTAAAATAGCTAGTTTTATTATTGAGTAACAAAGGGAAATTGTAGGATTTGGCTTTGATTTGCAAATGGTAGGATCTTGTAACTCTGTACCATTCTCATCCTAGCATAACCCCTGCTGAACAACATTTTTGATTCAGCAGAGCTGACAAATAGTTTGTGCTATGAAATGCAAATAGTGTTTGAAGGACAATTACAGAATAAAGAGGAGCAATTCCACTGTACATTAGTCATTAAATAAATTAGCATACTCTGTTAGGAATTGTAGGAAAATGACTATTGGCATTCCCTAGGAAAAGTTTGAGAATGTGATATCCAATAAAAGGCAGGGTACATTATTCCTGGGGTTGTAATTCACATGAAAATTATAACAGAATGGGTAAGTCGCTTCCCACCATCAATACCTAGCTGTTACCTTGCAATAAATATAAATGTGTACCAGGGCAAAAGTCTGTGTTACTTAGACCACTTCTGTTTAAGTCCAAGGAAGTCAGTCCTCTCTGCAGGCCATATTGAAAGCCCTGGAATTTTCTAGGATTTACAATCCTGGATTCCCATCATGGACCACTTTCAATTCTGTCTCATCTACCTCCAACATCTCTTAACCAGAATCCCATCCCTGTCCTGTTTTCTATTCCTAATTATATGATCATTTCTAGGCCCTTTTAAAGTGCCAGTGTTGCCCCAAATGATAATATTACACCACCAACAGAATTCCTTCATCTTTCCTCAAAATCTTCCCAGCATGCTTCCTTCCCATTCTTTCTGTTACTGATCCAATATTCCTTGGACTTAGGTCCTCACATTTATCTCAAGCACAGGCTAGGCTCCTCCCAATTCCATATATATGTCATGACCCTCTCTTTCTCCCTCCCTTCCCTTCCCCCCTCTCTGTCTCTGTCTCTCTGTCTCTATCTTTCTGTCTCTGTCTCTCTGACTCTGTCTCTGTGTCTCTCCCTCATGTGTGTGAGTATGAATGTGTGGTATATATGTGTGTTGTATATGCACACACCTATGTGTGCATGCATGAAGATCAGAGGAGGACTTCTGGTGTCCCTACTCTATCACTCTAATGAGTTATTCCCTCGAGGCAGGGTCTCAATAAATCTGGAGCAAGGTTGACAATCAGACTACCAAGTGATCTTCCTTTATGGCCTCCATAATGCTAGGACTATAGGCATATGTAGTCACACTCACATTTTTGCAGAAATATTGATATTTGCAGCTCATGTCTTCAGCCTTGATCAGCAGGTACTTTATCAACCAAACTACCTCCCCAGCCCCTGTGTTATGATTTTTCAATGATGTTTTATCCCTCTTAATTCCCCTCTGCTTCTTTTAAACCTGTTTGTTTTTCCTTCAATTATCTTAATTTCTTTAAAGCTTATATTATCAGATGCTATCAACCACTTTTCCCTGATACAATCGCTTTGGTTCAGAACTTGTTTCATGTGTGGGTGGCTGCATTTCCTTCTAGCTCCATTCTAGACCTTTGTTTGAGAACTTTCTATATGAGACAGAGCAGATTAGACCAACATTTGAGATATTCATGTCTTCTGAGCCCCTAACTCCCCCAATTTCTGTTTTCAAAACACCATGTGACTGCCATGTGATCACATTCTGATGTCAGAGACTACACTATATTTCTCCTCTCTTCCCTCATCACTCCAACTTCAGCATTCATCTAGAATCAGTAAATTCTCCAACCTCTTGGATCTGTGATATCTATCATGACCATTGCCATCTTCCTAATGTTATATTTAAGCTGTTTTATGAGAGCATCATTCCCATAGTCTAACATCAAATTCATTTTTATGAAAATACTTCTAGCTTTCATGTTCATATTAGCTACATAGTTCCTAGATTTCATGGTTCCTACATTACAATTTTCAATGCTGTGTAACTATGTTCTATGAACTTAATGGCTTAAGAATTTTCATTTCTTATCTCAGAGTTTCTGTCAGTCAGCAGTCTGTGCTCAAGGTACCACAAGTCTATAATGTAGTGGTCTAGTGGTCTTCTAGCACACATTATTCTGACCAGGGAGGAGAATGCTCCAAATTCCTCAGTAGTGATTAGGGGTCACTTCTGTTTGGTTGTGTTCTTTGTGGAGTTTGTCTTGCAAAGCCCTTGCAAGAAAAAGATAAGGTGCTAGCTAATATTAGTTTGTTTTGAAAAGTCTTGAACCCTCTTTAAAAGAATCTACCTGGCGAAGGCAGTTTCATCAAGGCTCACTTGTCTTTGCATTATAACAAATTCAAATGTGTAAGGACATCATGTAGACACCTGTAAAATCCCTCCAGAACTTCCACGTTTTATCAAAAAGAATCAAGCTAAGAAGAAGGAATTAAATATATGACTCATTGAGGATTAATTTAAGCATGTGTACATAGGCTTCTCTAAACCGAAATGGTAATCTGATACTTGAAATTCAGTTCTCTCTACTCTATATCTACAATGAAATTTACCATTTTATTTATTTAAAAAATGCACATGCTTATCTGCTCAGTTACACTGAGACATACAACAACAAATTTCTAATGTACTTAAAATGGAAAGTATTTTCTAAGGCAAGACTCCTTTACTTACAAGAAACTTGTTTTTTTTATTTTTCTTTATTTCCTCAAAACACTATATCTTCCCTCAGTTCACTCTTAACTGACTAATATGCTTCCCACTGCGGAAAGCCACCTTCACTTCCACTATCAAGGCATCTATCCCTGCACTTTCACAGGTACACATCCTGCCGTCCATCAGTCTGCTTCTAAGGCCAAACCTCTGCACTGCACCACGAGTTTCTCTGTACCCTGCAATTCGTATTCTCAAAGAGATCATTATCTCTCAAAGTCATCTTCTCTCTCAGCTGAATCAATTCATCCTTCTTCCTTTAAAATCATCTATCTCCAAGAACAACCTCTGTTCTGTTTTCAGTAAAGCTAAAATTAGTCAGAATTAGAAGTCCATAACAACGAAAACAAAATAGTGTCCGCTGTCTGAAGATCTCCTTCAGTGGCCTTTCAAGTCTGTGCTTCTGCACCAAAGCAACTTATCAGCTGTCTCTATTAATTCTCTGCAGGTCATCACTTCTCTTTCCTTATTTTAGCTTCTCTCAATTGGAAGTTTGTGATCTTATCGTGGACATAATTAACTTTTGTACTTAACTTGATTTTCAAAGTATAAAGCATAAGGACCACAGTCTGACTTGTGAGATTTTATATAATCCTAATCCATGTGGTTTATTTCAGCTCTGAAGAAATTTCCTTCTGGAACTGACTCTAACTGGAAATCTCCAGAAAAGAAACCGCTTCTCTCAAATCATCATCATTAATTAATGTATAATTTGGTGAACATTTCATAATAAAGAACTGTAATTGCTTAACTTTTTGTGAATGCTACACGGTGTCAAAAGGGAACCTCTATTGAGAAACCCTCTTCATCAGACTGGCCCTGTGGGTATGTCTGGGGGCATTGTCTTTAACTACTAATAGATGTAGGAGGGCTTTGGTTACCATGGGTTGCACCATTTCTAGACAGGTGGGCCTGTGCTGTATAAAAGAAAAAAGCAAGCTAAGAACACCAGGGAAAGAAAGCCAGGAAGTAGCATTCTTTTGGGGTCTTTATTTCAATTCCTACCTCCGGGTACAGCCTGGAGTTCCTGCCTTGGGTTGAGGGACTGGAACCTGCTACCCAATTAAGTTCATTCTCCCCCAGATTGTTTTTGTTCATGGTGTTCATTACAGCTACAAAAAACGAATTAGAACAGAATATAGAGGAAAAGTATTTCTCTCTCTCCTTTGTGCTCTCTCTCTCTCTATATATATATATATATACAGATATATATTTATATATATGTACATATATTCATATACATATATTCATACACATATACTCCATATATGTGTATATATATACACACACACATACATACATATATAATATACATAAATATATGGAGACAGAGAGAGAGATGTACATCATTTTCCCCACCTCCACATCCTATTATGCTACAATTGTGTTATGGTTAACAATGTTCCCCAAGGTAACATGTGTGGGACGCTTGCTCCTAAGTGCTGTAGTATGAGAAGTGTGAGACATTTATGACATCAGGGACAGTAGACAGTCCCTGAGATAGTGAGAGATCTATCCCTGGAAGGGTTGTGAGGAAGTTTCAGGCCATCACTGATCTTTGTCAAGCGTAGGTTGGAAAAGCAAACCCAACACCTAAGCTGCTGACTTCCTGATTGGCGCTGAGGCTTCTTCCTCTGGCACTTGTTCAGCCATCTGCCCTGAGGTCCTCATCAGAGTTAATGAGGATAGTGTCATGCTTTTGGACTTCTGGAACAAAGAGCGTCGTCTCCCTTTCTCTGGTTCCAATATACCTCCAGAGCACTAAAACCTACCACGCAGCGTTTCCCCAGCACGGCTCTCCTTTTGTGTCTGTTGCACACAGGTTGGTTTCACTCATCTCCTCATGACTCCCACACAATCCCTCATATGGAGAAAACATTTGCACCAACCCATTTTATTGCTTCACTCTTGCCTCCCCATACCCATCTGTATGTGAAGAAAAGGGTCATGTAGTTGAGCTGAAGGGAGATTCTGCATTTTTAGAAGATATAGGTGCAGGGATCAATTAGTTTAAAAATTACTATAGAATTGGGTAGTACCTACTTTCACTTATATAGCTACACCTTAGGTCTCATTTCTGTATGACATTTGAGATACTTAGGGATAGAAATTTCAGGATAACCCTATGTGAAATGTCTTAAAGAATAAACAAGTTATTTTACACCTTACATCTAGAAGCCCAGCATTGTTTTTTTACCTTCAGGCTTACTTCCATCTTGAAAACAAAATGGCTGTCAAATCCTGCTTTACTTAGCTCACCAATACGGCTACAAGAAGAATCCTTACCCTGGGTGACTTATGCAAAGCAGAATTTTTTGCTCTCAGTCCTGCCCAGTTGAGTCAGCCATGATCAAGAGACCAAAGGACTTGATATCTGAAAATTACTCTCTGCTCCATAGATGTCCCTTTTTTTTCTCTGTTCCTCCATTGGTGATGGCATTGACATCTACGAAGGCACCAATCCCCTTCATGAGTGGAACTTTCATGACACGCTTCCAAAAGGTTCCGCCTAAACCATTGACAAAGGGATCAGGATTTGACCTGAATTTTGAAAGAAAATCAGGATTTAGACCATAATAAGAACGTTTTGTATTCTTTTGATTATTTTTGCATCTTCTATAAGAATGTGATTTTTAAAGACAATAACAACAAGTACTTTTTAATTTACACTTATAAGTCCTTTTTGTCATTTGATTGAGCTATCTCAAATTAAATGCTGACTTTCTTGGTTGAAACTTAAACGGCACAAATTATTTTAATAACTATTTGTGGAGAAAAGGTATAAACCAGCACAGATCTAAGTGAAATTAGACATAGACTTTCCAAACATAGTCCCTAAGCTACTGTTGCATGGTGATTTTAATCTCCTCAATCGTATATGAAATTTGTAGTGCTTTAATGAAACACTCTCCTAGTTTATCACTTTTCTGCTTTATCCTTTAAAGTCTTTGTCCATATCTAAAATATGAGCTTTAAGATTTTGCTCTGAGACTTTCTCACAAAGCATCTTCTCTCTCTCTCTAGATAATCCAATCTGTTCCAATTACATCATTTATCATGTATGTGCTAATGATGTCAACGCTTTATCTCAAACCTATTTTATTTTCTGTGTGTAAGTACATTTTGGCCAGGATATGGCTGCTCCATATACACATCTTGCAATGTAGCAGAAAATAGAATCAAAGTACTATACCGGTGTACACACACACACACACACACACACACACACACACGCACGCACACACCTCTTAAAATTGGTTTATTTTAAGTAATTTGCTTGCAACATTGTACAGGTTAAAAAATCCAAAATCTGTAGAATCCACCAGTATATCAAAACTTTAAAAATAGTAGATGATGAAGTTCGAGCAAAAGGGTGAACATTCAAAAGGGTGTTAGTGTCTGAATACTTCTACTGAATTCTCTCTCTTTAGATCTTCTTTAGATCTTCAACTGATTGGATTGAGCCCACTCTTCTTATGGAGGAAAGGGTCCTCTGATCAAAGTTCACTAATATAAATGTTGTTTTCTAAAATATACTCATAAAATAGCCGGAAAAATATTTCTCCAAATATCTGGACACAGTACTCCAGCCAAACCAACACACGAAATTAACCATCGTTATTGCAAGAACATGTACAGCAAATGGTATTGCCGGGCGTTAAAAACTGGGCATGTTGGCTCTAGAGTTCATTCTCTTTACCACTATATTACCATGAACTCATCATCTCCAAGACTGAACCCAATGTAATTATGGACCTTCTGCTTTGTCCAGTCACCTGTAACCATTTTTTTTTTTGCTCTATATATTATGCTATGTTCTTTCCACATTCATACAACACCTGTATATAGCAGGCAATAAATATTTGCTGGATGAATTCATCTCACTTTTCTCTTTTGCATAATCAACACGTCACTTTTAAATTGTTAAATTGTTCTATATTGTTAATATAATATTGTTTTAAATTGTTAATATCTGATTCAAATATGCTATACTCAAACATGGGTCCATGACAACATGTTGACTCAAAGTATAAAAAATGCTTATTGACTCTTAATATTTATAAGTACGCTCTGTATGTTTTGGTGTCCAGGTCTTTTGCCATCAGTCAATACATTGCCACACGGAACTGGCTATCCTCTAGATTAATCAGGAATATATTGAGTTTCATCCAGATGGATGAGTAAAATATATTCTATTCACTCGGTCAGCATTATCCAAGAATCCCTACGTGATGAGTTGTACATACCTTAGAAGTAGGACTCTTCACACAGAAGTTATTGTTTCAGTTATTCCAGAATAAAAGGAAGTTGTATTCATAAAAGGAGTTGGATTAACTACCTTTCATGTTGATGTCACAAAATATCTAACAGAAGAAATATATGTGAAAAGAAGATTTATTTAGCCTATGGTTTCAGAATATGGCAGTCAATCATGGCATTGAAGGTACAGGGGCTCACTGATGGAAACAGGAGTAGAAAGATACATCTGTTCACAATAGGGCAAACTAAGAAACAGAGAGAAAAGGCCAAACCGTGGGTGAGCAAAACAGTAAAAGGCCTGCCCTTCGTTGTCCATTTCTTTCATCTAAGCCTCAGACTCCACAGCTCTCAAACATAATTACCCAACCTAGGGACTGTAACTTCAAAATATGACTCCATGAGGGGTATTTCTAATTCAAAGATAGTAAGACTAAACCTGGAAAAGAATATAGAATTTGATAATGATGGATGAGGCCCAAGGTTTGACCATGAGAACCGAATTGTTTTTATCATTGAAGAGTAGAACAGGAGTAATTGTAGAAGGCCAGCAGCTTGGGAGGATTTATTCTAATTTTCCAACTATATAGCTATGTACTGCTCTTGTGTAGCCATGCACATCCTGTTCTTTAGTCAGTCCTGCAGGGATGCTGAAGAAGGATCAACCCTGGTCACAGTGGAGTAAGAAACCATGAGCCAGGCATACCATTAGAGAAGCTGGATGGTACTCATATCAAGTTTTCAAAGGATTGCCCAAATGTTTGTGCTCACTTGAAATGCAACAAAAGTCCTTTCTTCCCAAATTTTCTACTGAGTTTTCCTACCTCCAAAGTCCAACTGACAAGATGCTGTGTAGGTACAGAGCACTTGGCTTTGACTCCCTTCTATCTGTCCTTTCATACTTCTTCTATCCCACCGATGGCCACATGAAAGCATAGTAGGTAATAACAAATAAAGTCTAAAATGGCTGGGGCCAGATCCTGCCTATACCACATACTTGCCAGTAGAATGATGGGCAAGTTATTATATGTGCCTGTGCCTCAGATTCTTTTATTATAAAATTAGAAAAGTAATATTTCCTGCATATCACTATTGTTGTGAAAATTAAGAATCTAGTGCACTTAATATCTTAAAGGAGTACTTAAAACATAGTAAACCCTGTTGTGGAGTTGGCTATCATTTTTGTAATGTTGGATACACAGTGTGGGATACATACTTAACACTCTGAAGCTCTCTGTCACTTCACCAGTTACACTGTGGATTTTGTACTTTATTTTTATAGACCTCTCTTAATTGTGAGGTCCTTGATGACAGACATTATATTCTCTCTGTAGTCTTGAATATGTTTCACAGTGCCTGGGACTGCTGTGTACGTGCGTATAGGTGAATTAATTAAATTCCCAGGATGCCTACAATGCCACTGTCCTTGTGTCTCTCAGTATATGAAGGAATATATTATAGTGTCAAGATTTCCTAAAACTTGGGAAACAAATGAAGAAATACAAAAGTGAATCTCAAGCTCTTGGGCCCATGCCACCAGGACCAAAAGAGAATGCTTTGAAATGAGAGTCTCAAGTTGTTTCTGCTTTGTTTAAAATTTTCAATATATTACAGTAATTAAACTCCTTCATGACCTCATTGAAATCCTGTAAGCCTTAATTAATGCTGGTAAAAAAAACCTTTTGCAATCCTCTGATGAAAGGCACCAGAGAAGTTAAGAAATCATTATTATCACTGATGCCATCTGAAATGACTGCAAACCATTCCCTGTACCTGAACTTGCAGATTAAATCATAGGTATGACCATGTAGAAGCACAAGTACAATTCATTCCTGAAGTATAGCTCACTCTTAATTTTAAGGTTGGAGACATATACAAATACAGTTTTTTGAAGCACATCTTTGTCAGGGGGAGATATTTGAAAGGATGATAGAGGACATTGGTAAGCCTGACAGGAGACCATTGACCTCAGTGGCTCCTTTCAATTTGTCCTTATCAAATGTCTTACTGTGAATTTTGGAGTTAGATATGAGTTGGGAAAATAGCTCAATAATTTAACTTCTTTACAACTTTGTATCTAACCTTTCTCTTACTATATAGATTTTGTGGGGAACAATGGCTGTGTATATCAATGCAAGACTCCCCTCAGTACTTAGCAGCATATAATACATGTTCAGTGTTAATGTAGATATATGTATATATAGTTTTAATGTGTGTGTGTGTGACTTCATAACAATTTGTATGAAACAATTAAATTATAATATTACTAGCATTTAAGATTGATCACCTCCATCTCTTCAGTTGCCGTCATTCCATCATCCTGAACGACGTATTCCCCAAGAGTTCTGAATAACTGGATTTCATTGTGTTGTCTCCTTGACTAACAATTCTGATTTTGAAAGGCTCTCAATCATGAAGCCAGATCAAAGCTTCTGTCTACGATATTATGTTTATCTATGCTTCATAACAAACTCTCTCAAATTTTAGTAGCACAGAGCATCAATTTTATTATGCGCACAGTCAGACAGGGGTGGGATGAAGATTTCATCTTCAGTGACTGGGATCTCAGATAAATGGTCTAGTGGCTAGATTTACCTTGGGCAGCTCGATGTGGTCCATCTGCCAAAAATGTTTCTTCTCTTAGCAACATTCTTCACCTCTGTTATTTTCCCTTAGACTAGACTGGCCAAGATACCTTCTTAATTTAAGTTTCCAGTACTGGTTTGGTATGATGGTACCACATGGACTGGAAAGCCACCCCTCTCTCTTCTTGAAATCTCTGTATAACCATCTTGAGTGTCACCAGAGTGTTATTTTTAGAATTTCTTAGCACCTGACTTCTCCTAGGATGATTGTCATAATAAGGCATTTAACAATAGCTAGAAAGGAGTTTCTTCTGGTGATGCTAAAGTCTATTAGACCAAAGTGAGGTTGTGCTAGGTGTGTTTCCAAAAGTCTGCGTCTCCCCTTCATCCCGTGTTCTGGGTATGCTTATTACTTTCATAAAGAGGTTGTTTATTCGAGGTTATTTTTAGAAAGGCAAAGGTGTTCTTGAACAATTTCTAAAGACAACATTTGAACCTAGTAAACCAGCATGGCACAGAGACAATGGCATCAGTCTGTGTGTCACGTTTCTTAGAATGAAACTGTGATCTTTTATTTCTTTCTTTGGAAGTCATTGAGAACAGCTTAGACACATTGCTGGCATTTTCATATCCCATGATTCTATGTTTTCTTTTCAAGCATGCAGACGTTGTTGAATTGAACCTGGAACTATATGCTTATCAACCACCTAGAATCTAAAAGTGAAAGGAGATTGTGTCTGACAAGTATCTACTGTGATAGATCAATAGAGCCCCTGGCTTTACCAAAACAGCTTCCATATACCAAGGCTTTCTGTAATCATGCACTACCCAAGTGAATAATACAAACTCTACCAAGTCCCAGGGGCAGACACTTCAGAGCCTGCCTTAGTTCAAACAACACTTCCTACTCAGAAGTCATTCTCAGCTTTTCTTCTCATTAAATCCTATGTTTGCCTTTCAGATATTTCCTGTCTTTGGGAAGTATTTTATACCTGTGACCACCCTGTTCTTGAACTTGTTTTTCCTTAGATTGCTGAGACACAGTCCTCTGGCTTTTATTTCACTGTCCCAGAAGATTCTTCACAGTATCTTTCAGAATCTATCCTTCTATATCTTGGTCTTGTGATGCCTAAATCAACTCATGCAACAGGTTTCATTTTTCATCTACTTGACATGCATTCACGATATATTTATTGGGCAACTTCTGTCTTTTCTGGACCATAGCTTGACACTCTGAGTGTAAATCTGTGGCCTAGTGCTATCTGCTGAGCGTTGGATATCTAGGTAGAGCCATACTAAACACACCCTGTGGTAACCCACAGCATGATAGGACTCTAGGGTGCCATGGTCATGGACTTCAGAGATAGTCTTCCTGGAGCTGTGAGGCTTTCTGTCTCTCTAAATGCATGACTCAAAGGCAACTTGTCCAAAATTAAAGTCCTTTTTAACTCCCTAAATGAGGATTGTTCCTCTTGCGCTTTCTAGCTCAGTGAATGAGACTCAAACTTGGCAAGTTGTGGAATCACTGTGAGTCATCATGATCTTCAAGTCAAAAAAAGGAGACAGAATAGCATCATCCTTTAAAGGAATATAAAGATGATTAAGTGAATAATAAAGATAAAACACTCATTCTAGTATCTGGCACATATTAAATATTCAATTACTCCTCATCCATTAATGTCAAACCAAAAACCCAGTCTCCATCCTTAATAATTTTTAAGACTCAGTTCCTTCAGTCAATTCAAGTAAACACAAAATGGACTTTTTTGCATACTCTCATTCTCAATATTTTTCCATTGCCTTATTGTTCTCTAGTTGAGAACGTCTTATTTCTGTTTCATCCTACTTACTAGTCTTCCTAATATTAGATATCCACTGTCTATCTTTCCTACATTCTTCCTATTCAGAGTTCAAGATCATATTAAATACTCTGCTTCTCTACTTGGTACTCCACACAGGCTTTCCACAGCATTCAGTGCAAAAGTCTAAACTGTTAAGCTTTGGCACTTCATGACATGACCCCTGCTTAGCATGCACCACCTTTCCCCTTACACTCTGATCCAGACACACTCAACTTCTTCCAGTTCCCTTGGCACAAGCTCCTTCTGCTGCTAGAAATGTCCCTTCTCCTTTCTTTAATTTACTCTTGCTTCCTTTTCAGAATTTAGCTCACAGGTCACCTTAACAACGAAAGTCTGCCGATCACCAAGTCTGAATTTGGAAAGTATACCTCTTGTATCTGGCCAGGAGACTGCTTCCTCTGAGCAGAAATTGTATTTCGTCTGCCTCTGTATTCCCAGTGGCAAGCACAAAGCCTAGACTGCATATGCTGACGGACAGAGTGTGAATGAACAAATGGTAGGGAGATTTTTCCATGGCACTGAATGCAATCCAGGAACTAATCCCAGCTCTTATATCTGTATAGAGAATTGTTCCCAACTGCATTAGAGTGCTCGTAGTAGCCATGTGTGGGGGAACCTCAATAGCAGACTGTATTCTTTCTGGAATTCTGGTGGGTTTGAGAATGGTTATTGAATGGTCAGACTTCTAGACAGAAGTCTGATGATGTCAGATGCTACTATACCGTTATAAGCAAGCAAAATTCAAGGCAGTGTTTCTTAGGCAGTGCATCAAGAATTTTAGAAGTTTTTGAAGTTTCGTATTTCACTTGAATGATAGTATAAATAAATGAAAGTGTCCATCAACTTATAACTGCAATAGAAAAATTTTCTATGCGAACATTAGATTCATATTGCTTGGTTTAATTATTTGTAGCTAATGAAAAAAGAAAGGAATAAAATTATTTAATGCACAGATGATTATTTAACACAAAGCCCACAACAATTGTATATGGGCTCAATGAATAATAATTGATATTTTACTAAAAAGTAAAAGTTGTGAAGACTTTAACATGCATCACTTTAAAAACAAGAAAAAATGTCATTAACTTATTCACATTGAGAAAATTTATTTTCAACACGGTTCAACTTGCTATAGTACATTAAGACTGCTGTTTTAGAGAATTCTGTTTGTGTTTAATTTATAAACTTACTTTACATTGCATAAAAGTTTTAAACATATAAATATTTAAGAAACACTGTAATAAAGAAAATGGTACAAACTTGTATTACTATCTCAATAGAAAACTGAGAGAGTGTCTTCTGTAGGATAATTCATACATGACTAGGTGTGGATAAAACTGTGTGCAAAAAAAAAAAAATGGATCAGAACATAAGACCTGCTCAGGAGCAAAAAGTTTCTTGTCGAAGCATACAAGCATATGCATGCTTTATACCTATATATTGATCATATATTGATACATATACATATGTGTATACATACATATACATATACCTCATACATAAACATGCATGCACACCCAAACAGAACTCAATCACAAATTGAGCCACACATGGTCATACATTCTCATTTAGGATCACAAGTAAGCCCACACAGTGAAACATTCATACTTGCATAGTGGCATGTTGATACATGCGATTGATAAACATTTTCACATACAAGCAAAATTCACACATGGACCCACAACTCTTTTGAATTTTGTATCCTCACATCAGCTGAGAGCACAGTTTAATTGGAGTTAAGTATAACAGTTTTAATAGTAATACCTATAGAATTAGTCCACCAAGCAATATACCCTTGCTCTGCTCCATCCAAACTAACCAGTAATGGAGAACTGTGATCCTTCATTATGTGAGTGTATAAGACAGTGTTCAGTCCCTTGTTTCCCTCTGCATTCTGCAAGGACCTTGAGCACTTGCCAAATTATTCAAAGGATTTTATGATGGGCTAAAGAGATGGTTTAGCAGGATCAAGTTCAATTTCAATTACCTACACGGCAGCTCACAAAATTCCTTATTTCCTCTCTCAGGGCTCTTGTACCCTTTTCTGGTCTTCAAAGGGACTGCATGCATGTGGTGCACAGACATAAAAGCAGACAAAACACCTATTCACATAAAAATAATAAATAAATATAATGTTCAAAAAGGAAAGAAATAAAAATTTGCATCTGGTATGTTACATGGCTTTCAGAAATGAAAAGGAGGAAGAATGATTGGAAGTTAGACATAAGTGGAGACAGGGAGAGAAGCATGTTGAGTAAAGGGATGTTGTTGCTGTGCACAGTTTTTGTTTTACTTTTCAGTGCTCTACGATTGAACTACCTCGTAGCTAGATTTATTGCATGCCTGTATTGAGAGATGGGGACGGAGTGGGTGCATACCACAGTGCACACATATAAGTCAATGTCTTGGATGCTGGGCTTCAGTTTCCATTCTGTTGGAAGGAGTTTCTTGTTCACCACTGCATATGCCAGGCTAGCTAGCCCTCAAACATCCACGAATTCTCCCTTCTCTCCATGGGATTGTTGGCATTACAGAAGCATGCTACTACATGTGGGTTCTGGGAATTCCGACTCCTGTCCTTTAGCATTTTACCTATTAAGTCATTGCCCCACCTCTATTAACTGCCTTCTCAAGATAAAGAAAGTTTGATAAGAAATTAAGCTGGACTGTAGCCCTGTTTCACATATTATTGCCAGCTCAGAATCCTAACACCATGCTGGTCACACAAGAAGACACTGACAATATGATGGCCTCCTGTAAAAATGTATAATTGATGCAGAGAGTATTGCTTTGGGATCCTATGAGCTGCAGGGCCACAGAGCATTTATTCCCTCTGAGACAAAGAGAAGCCTGGAAGTCAGATCTCAATGCTGTAAACTAGCAGTTCTTTACTACCTACATGGATCCAAGCTACAGGCTTGTTGGCTTTGTCTCCTATTCTGACACTTTTCAGGTGGATATACGTCTCACCTTCTACGTTTCCCATACATTCTCCCTGAACCACACTCAATGGCAGAGGTTTCCTTCATATGTCACGATATTTTATTTTATTCTTTTGCTAACCTGTGAAATCCGGGAATCAAGATCACAAATCAAATCGAGATCACAGTTTGTCAAATCTTAATTCACTCCAGATGCTTAGTTCATGTCTCCTTATACATGTGTTCTTTGGTCACAGTATGCCTTTATACAGGCATCATTACCACTATAGTCATCATCACAAACTGAGCTTCTGTTAAATACATGCACTTTTACCACTGACATTTATTTTTAAGACTTTAAATTCTTTTTTATGGGATATATACAGTTCAAAGTAGTTCCAATATTCTATTATTGAGGGTTAATTTCATTATCTCTCTACCTTAGCCCCATTCTATAGCATACTGGATGACCTGGCAACTAACAGTTTAATATACTAGTAAAATCATGCATTTTAATTTCTTTCAACTTTATTATAAGTTTTATAATCCCTTTAAAGAAATGTCATCTCCAATTATTGTTTTTCTAGGGTTTTGGAGACAAAATACAACTTTTAAAACAGTAAGCATATGGTCCTTAAATGAAAGTTACTGTGAATATTGTATATAAATTTGATTATAATTAAAATATTCTTCCATTAATGCAAGAATAATGAAGGAAATAATTATTTCATTTCTTTTGTGACTTAAGAGTTCTGTGGCATTTACCAGTAATGAACCCACTAATGAAGAAATCAGAAGAATAATCCCATTCACATTAGCCTCAAAAGAAAAACAGAGTAGACAAAAAACGTTTACAATGAAAACTGCACTGAAGAAGGAAACTGAAGAAGATACTAGATGGAAAGACCTCAAATGCTAATGCATTTGTAGAAACAACATTTGAAATTTGTACTATTGAACATTTGTAATATATAATATACATATGTGTATGTATATGTGTGTATATATATATGTATATATATTATATATATGGAACTTAAACAGGAGGTACACACACACACACACACACACACACACACAGAAACAGCCATGTAGACCCATAGAGTCTGAGGATGAAAAAATAGGTCTTAGAAATAAACTGATCCAGCTTTATCAATCTTATAATCAAAGCAAACAAACAAATGTTACACCCACAATATCCATCAAAGATAGCCATTTTATAAATGATACTAGGAAAGCGGGTCATCTGTATATAGAATACTGAAACTAGATGCCTATATCTTTACCATGTACCAAAATTTACTGGAAAGAAATCGAATATCGTAATGTATGACCTGAAAACTCTAAAGGGAAACATTAGGAAACATTTTAAAATCAAAGAATATTCGATGACTTTCCGAATAGGGCTCTAAGAACCCTGGAAATAACAACGAGAATTAATAAATAGGGCTACAACAAATTAAATAACTTCTGCATAGGAAAGTATATAATTAACTATGTTTTGGGAGCCTGAAGACTAGCATAAACAATCGATTAGTTGTTATCTGATATAAGATTAGTGTCCAGAATATATGAAAAACTAACAATATCAAAACACCAAAAGAACAATGATATAGTCAATAATTGGGCAAATCAATCAAACTATTATTTTTCAAAAGAAGAAATACAAGATCAAATAATTACATGACAGAATATACATCACACTCAGCTGTGGAGAAGTGCAAATCAAAATTGCACACTATCCATTTTATCCTAGTCAGAAAACCTACCATCACAAGGAGAAAAAAAATTCCACAAAAGTGCTAGTAAGGATGTGGGGTAAAGGAAAGAAATTTTCATACATTGTTGTCGGTGATATAAATTAATGCCGCCACTGTATAATTCAGTAGAAATGTTCCTTTAAAAAAATCCACCCTGAGTCACTACAATTGAGCTAGCTATATTGCTCTTGCATGTATCCAAGAGAAAACATAATCTGCATAAAATAGACACAACTATGTGTCCATGTTTATTACAGCATCACGCTCAGTAACAATGATACGGAATTAGTCAATCTGCATCAATGAAAATAGATCAAAAAGTGTGATACATAAATGTGATGGTTACTTCTAACTGTTACCTTGATATAATAACTTGGGAAGGGTCTCAATTGTGTGTATCACTACATAAACCCTCTATCCCTTATGTAGTGGAAGGAGCATTTGATCTTTTGATATTTTGATCTGGGAGCATGTCTGCTCTAATAAGGATCACCTGCAATGACCAGTGTTATCCAGCTTTCTGGGGATAGTTTTTTTGATTATAGAAAAAATGTTAGTCGAAGGAACCAGTTATTGTCTAAGAAACTGATGCTCAGATTATCCTATCCTCTGATATCTTCATCTGTTTGTGTTGATGCTAATGAGAAGGATTTCTTTAATTCCTACTCAGTGACTAACAAGAAGATTTGGGAACACCATGTCTCTCAGTCTTGACCTTTGCCTAGTGACAAGAGGTCAGCTGACCTGGAATTTGAGGAAGTGGATTATAGGATTCTGTTCATTAATGCAAAAGAAGACTTTGTGTCTGGGGGCAGAGCTTTCAATCAATAAATTACCTGGGTGATAAGGCTCAGGGTTTGGCAGATCTGCTGGACTAGGTTGGCTATTCAGTTGGGTCCAGGATTCAGCCCAGGGAGACTGCAGACCTCTGCCTAGGTCTTTCCAGCTCGCATCTCAGAGAATTGTCTCTTGTTATTTACAGGCCCATGCTAGACAGACTAAGCACCCAAGGTTCAGTACAGAGGTTCACCCCAGAGGTTCAGAGACTGTTTGCTCTGCCATAGAGAAATCAGGATTGAAGAATAGAGAGTATTTTCCTTGATGTTATCAAACCTGCATATTGTCCGTCTACCCCCCATATAATGACATTTCAACAAAACCTTAACATTGCTTTGCTTTTGTCAGGATATTTTTTTTTACTGCAACAAGAAACAAAACTGGACAACATACAGAATAAGTATTCAGCCATAAATAAGAACAAAGTTTGTGTGTTTTTAATCGCAACTAGTAATCACAATGTTAAGTGAAACAAACCAGATTCAGAAAGAAAAATCACATTTCTCTCATAAGTAGAACCTAGTCTAGTAAATCTCTCAGGAAGTTAGAATTAATGCATTTTTTTTTATTATGAGATGCTTGTGATGCTATTGGGCCAGGTGAAGAATATAATGGTTAAGAGTGTGAAGTGTCTCCCCACATGAGCATATGCTTTAATACTTGATGATCAAAGTTTGAAAGATTGTGAAACATTAGAAGATGGAGCCTCACTAGTGGAAATGGGTCATTAGGAAATGGGTCATCCTTAAGTTTCTATAGCCTAACTCCAGTTATTACTCTCTGCTCCCTGATTCTACAGTGCGACAAGCTGCCTCGTGCTCATATGACAATGCCTTTCCTGTTATGATGTACTTTGTCTCCTCAAACATTAGGCAAAATAAGCCTCTTTCCTTTAAATCATTTCTTGTCAGGAATTTCATCTTATCCTCTGTTCACTCTTTCTACTAGCATGGTGTATTGTTAAAAGTATAAAACTATTCTGTGTGTTTTTATTAGCTAAAATTGTGTTCAAATTTTCTTAGATCTTACTTCTGTCCTTTCTTGATTTTACCTAAAGCTGCTATCCAAATACAACATTATATCCTCTTAACATTCCTTCCCTTAATTCTCCTATCCATGGTAGTTTATATTTGTCTACCTCTCATATGAAATACATATACCTAATTTTTTCTTTACCTTTGGATTTGAGAAATTTATGATTTGGGAATAATTTTCCTAAAGCTTCTTTTTTCTTAATTTTAGTCCTTTTCTTTGGGATCTATTGAGCTTCATGGATCTTGTGGCTTATACTTACCTAAAGCTTGAAAAATTGTTGGCTATCAATGCTATAAATTCATTTTGGTCTTATCTCTTTTTTAGGGCATTAAGTACAATTACATCGCATGATAATTTAGTATTTGTATTGTATGTCTTTTGACAACCTCATGGATGCGTATGATATGTTTGGGTCATCTTTACCACTCATTCTCCCCCTTTATCCTTTTCCTTCCCCTCCTACTTCTATTCCCTTACTTCTCAACAAGCTCCCTCTTTACTTTCATGACTCCTCCCTCTTATTTTTATGAGTCACTAAGTTTATTTAGGGCTGAATGCATGTGCACGGGTGTGAGACTTTATTGGAGTATAGGAAACAGCAGAAGCTACACCACTAAAGAAAAATGATTTTTCCCTCTTCCAGCAGCTGTTCACTACCAACAGCTCCTCAGCAAGGGATGGTCCCTCCCATGGATCTACTGGAATGTTAACAGGCCTGATCTTCTGTAAATCTTATGCAGTTAACCACAGCAGTTAAGAATTAAATGCTTGGTTTTATTTTATTTCACTATTTAAATTTAATTTTCCATCAGTCTCATGAAGTATATTTATCATCTCCCATATTGTTTCTTTAACCTATAGAATTTTATGTGAGTCTTTTTAATACACATTCTAAACCTCAGCTTATTCCTTTTAGTCCTTCATTTCTCTGTATGAACATATGGAATACAGTTACAATAGTTGTTTTATTGGCCTTATGTCCTAATTCCAGCATCTGTGTCAGATATGAAAATTCTGAATTTTTCCTTTATTAAATTGTAATTTTCTCATAGTTCCCCCATGCTTTAAATTTTTTCATTGCATGCCAGATATAATGAATTGTATCCTGATGTGTTTTGAATTTTTTATATTTCTATAAATATTTTTGAACTTTGTTTTCACCTATATTTTGTTCACATGAAAACAATTTCTACTGTGGCTTCTTTTTCTCACTTCTTCTCCACTGCACTCTTGCTTACCCTACCCACTGTATCTCTGATAATGAAGGACCCCAGAGACCTCTCCTTTTCTTATTATTCGTTTATTTATTGTTATCATTTTATTTCATTTACATGCTAATGACCTTTCTTATATTTTTAAGCATAGATAAATCATCTAAAACATACTTAGCATGTTGAATCTTTGACTTCCATGTATATCTTAAGCCTGGTACTTTTAGAGAACACATCCCAGTCTGAGTCATGTTCTCTTTCTCAGAATAGCCCTTTCCTTTAAATCTTCCCTGTGGAAGTTAGTGATTATGCCAGTCTTCTATTTCCCGAGGGCCAGTGGGTAATCCTGACATCAGAATTCCTCTCATAGTCTATTGGGAATAGAGTTCAGATATCTTAACACACATGGGGCCATAGATTCCATCCCTATCATTACAAGAAATGGAAATTAAACTTTAAAGATTTCCTTTACATACACACTCTGTATAATCTTTCAACTATTCTAATTTCTTTCATATATATTCTTAAACTCGTTTAAAATAGAATATATCTTATTTATTCTTCGATATTTTTTTTCCATTTTTTTCCCTCCCACATTCTCAGGTACCTCTAACAGGTACCTTCCTCTTCTTTATGTACCATATCCTCTTCTTTTTCTTCTTTTTCAGCCATTGAGTTCAAGTAGTGTTGTCCAGTGAAATATGGGCTGAGCTTGTTGACTTGGTCTTGTGTGGGTAGCCATAGTTGCACTGAGATCATGAGTAGGACATCTGTGTCAAGTCTGGAATACAGCATTTCATAGCATTCCTCCTTACCCTCTCGCTCTTACATTCCGCTGACTCTTCCTCCCTTGAGTCTCAGGGGTGACGTATGACACAGAAGTTCCATTTAGGGTTGAGCCCTCAATAGTTCCTCATCCTCAGCACTTTGACGACCAAAATTCCTTCTTTGTAAGCATTCCCTCTTATCCAACATGTTATTTAAAATTCCAGTGATATATATTTAACACAAATTGGGTATCTGCACCTTCACTATACAACAATTTTAGAAATAAATTATATGGATTATATATAGTATTAACATTGAATACGATTTCATAGAAATAGACAACTAAAGAATTTCACCTTAAGACTTACATATTTGATAAACTGCACACCTAAATTTATTTTTATTAAACGTTCAACAAAGCTTTGATAATAAGTTGATTTTCGATTTACAGAAAAGTTGCAAAGATAGTTCAGTGTTGTGTCTTTATGTCACTAGCCTAGGTGCGATTTCTCCCAGTATTATCATCTACTTGTACTTGTGTGAAATCTAAGAAACCAGTTAATACCATACATTATTACTTAATTGAGATCTCAAATTTATTTGTATTCTACTAGCTTTTTTGTTAATCTTTGGTTTGTGTCTAGAGTAAATCCTGGAATAACAGATTGCTTTTGTGTGTCATGTGTCCTAGTATCCTCTGGGCTATCACATTTTTCCAATCACCTTTCCTCTCATTATTTTAATGGTTCTGCAGAGTACTGGTAAGATATTTTGTAGAGCATTGCCCAAATGTGTGTTGTTTAGTGTATTTATTTTAAATAGGGTGGGGTGTATGGGTTTTGAAGAATGTGTCTGAATACTGCTTCCATTCTCTTATTCCAGGAAGTAATTTATTTCTATATGATTCCTTCAAAAATGTTAACCATACTGAATTCCAGAGTCAGTGACTGGAAAGTTCCTACTTTTCCCCTTCATGTTCTCTATTTTCTGGAAGCAAGTTCTTGTGTCTAATTCACAGTGAAAACTTAGAGATCATTTACATCTTTCTGTAAGAAAGTTTTCTCTATTGCCTATTTTTACTTTTAAATTGCCTATATTGTTATGAGACATGTGCATTTTTTCATGCTTTGTTTTATACCCTTTATAGAATTTATTCTTTTGTTCAACTCATTTTATCTTAGTCCTTAGGGACCCTTTGCTTTTTTATTCTGTGCCCTTTGACATAACCCTGTACTGTTTTTAGCTACTTCTTCAAACATTTCTTTCCAAAGAATAAAAAAAGTAATAACTGAAGAATGTTTAGCTTTTTAACACTGTGCCCTTTATGAGAGCACCACATTTGTCATTGGCTTCAATTACTGCTGTAGCAGGATGCCTTAGGGACAGCTGTTTAATTGGGTTAGAATGCTCTGGTAAAGTGTTGTTCTTAAGTCTACCTCAAAGCTTGCTGGTGTTTTGGAATTCCCCAATCTACATAACCCCCTTGAATTCCTTATTCTATCAGGGACACCAACGATATCTACCACAAAACAAGCAAGCATGTGTAAATATGCCCTACTGTACAGTGATACCTGTGGCAACTTTTATAACTACATCATCAAAATTTAGTTTTGATATTTCATTAAGGAAAATACGGTCCACAAAATATTTGCATTTAGACCTTAAGCTATGATCTGTACAGGATGCCCTTTAAAAAAAAAAATGTGTGGTTGAAACTCCAAAAAGAATCAGATTGCAAAGGCCATATTGTAGGTGCCTTTTATATTTTTGCCCTTTCTGGTGTTGTTATCATCCAGAATATATGAATATGCATAGAAGTCAAAATAGGAGCTTAGTAAAGTTGAATCATGATAATATAGCTTCTCTTTAGCTAGAATGCCCTATATGTATGTATGTGTGTGTGTGTGTGTGTGTGTGTGTGTATGAGATTAGAGAATACAGTGGAACATTTAAGATTAAAGTAAGTTATGAAGTTATGCCTATTAAAATCTATGCACTCTTTTATTTTAAATCTAGCAGATTTTCCATTAAAATGTGTGTGTTTGTGTATGCCTGTTCTGACATCACAATGAGTATTCAGAATATCACTTTCATTTAGTCAAATGTTTTGGTTAATATTAACATTAACAAATTCCAGATGTCAATAATTAGGTTTAATCCAACAGAGCATTTAGTCAGGCACTTTCCTTAGACTGAGAATAAGAAAACTTCCCATAAGCATGTGTATTGGATTTTTAGACTATCTTAGGATAAAATAGTTGCATTTAGTGACTAAACATATCATTGCACAGATGCTTGAGCCTTTTTTGCAGCTGTTCTTGCCAGTTTGTTTTTCTGTAGCCCCATGGCTTGTCTTTCTTTCCTGTGGGGGGAAATATATAGAGGAAAAGATCCTGATGAGGGGTTCTGACTGATTTTGTAATGTGTCTTCAAAATGCTAAGCTTACATTGTAATGAGGTCAGATTTCCTTTCTGAGCAAGGTCACACTCCAGGGTTGGTAGAACTCCAAGGAAAATCAAGTGCTGACAGAAACAACTACAACATGGTGACTCATTAGGTGGCAGTCTGTCCTCCCTGAAGATCTGAAAGCCGGGGATCATTGGCCAGGTTCAAGTTGCCTTTTAAAGCTGAAATTCACCATGCTCTCTTCTGACCACTAGGAATTCTACAGGAGAGGTATTTCGGGGTCAAGAGAAAACCATGTGTGTAGATTCTCTAAGAACCCAGGGCTCTGTATTTTTATTTCACTCTACTCACTTCAATATCATGATCTAGACTTGCTATGTGAGCACACATCCTACAGAAAATCTTTATTCTGCTTGAAAACTCTCCCCTTGTCTGCATATGAATGTTTCCCCTTCAGTTATTGACAAAGTCCTCACTTAGTCTTTAGAGTTGCACAAACCTCAGAAATAACCAGTCCTAGAGAAGCTTCAAACTTTCAATCCTAGCAAAAACACAAGGAATGAGCTCAAAAAAACAACATCCTTGGCCTTTCTTAAATGGAATACTAACTAATGAACTAATGAGTTCATTTCTTCTGCAAAATTTTATATTGTTTAAGTGTAAAAAAAAGTATAGTACTTTTTTTTTTCTACAACAAAAACAACAGGGAAGACCATACAATGAAAATGTGGTCATCACATTAAGCACACCTATGTCCAATTTATAAAGAACACACTGGAACACATCAGAAAATTGCTCGTACATTTCCATTTCCGTTTCACATCAGTTATGAAAAACATAGAATCATCTCTTTGTCCAACATCAGAAAAGGACTTGCACAGAAAAGAACAGGTCTGACACCAATTGAAAAAATAGTTTACTTTACCAGGCAATGATCATATTTTCACTTTAAATATTTTTTTTTCACTCCCCAGGTACATCAGTCTTTGTTTGCAAAGTGCCTTTGCTTTTCTTTAAATGCATGAAGAATGTCAGGTGTGACTGAGCTCGGGATTTACAAAAAGCAAAGGGCTCTGAGTAAATTCATCTTAGGGTCCATTAGTTCAGTCAGAAAAGGTGGCCTAGATATGATAGTTTGCTATTTACACAGTACCTGCAGTGTGTGGTGCGAAAAAGAAGAGAAAATCTATATACTTACAGACACAGGTGCACACACACACAGACACAGAGACACACATGGTCCATAAAGCGTCATAGAGTCTGATAATCTTGATCAGATCCAAATAGAAATGAAATATCCAATTGCCCAAGAATGGGATAATGATATGTACCAACTTCCTCTTGCAATATTGTCTGAACCTTGTGAATATTTTCATTTGTACCCCCTACAAATCCTCCCACCAATTAATTTTCACATTCAAACTGGTGCCAACCATAAACTCAGGTTACAAAATTATATGATCTGCAAATCTCCCTAAATTCTGCTGGCTCCTATTCCTAGAACAATACTGTGCTGTATGTAGTATTAATTGTCTCTGATGACAGGGATAATTTTAGAGAGGACTTGGCTGACTTCTCTAGTCTCCTTATTTGTACTTTTCTGCATCACATTCAGGACAAAGCCAGGCATAGACACTGAATTCCCTTGGATGTTAACTAACCACCATAAGGTCAGTTGCCTTATAGGGAATCCTGTGTTTTCCTTCATAAACAGGTCAGAAAATATCACACAAGGTTGAGTTTGTCTTGTTCGAGTTCAATTATATATTTTTCAATCATCTTGTATGGATTTGAGATATACGGATTTTGAAAGAATTTTGACTGATATAAGAAATAATCACAACTATTTAGGCTGAGTGGACAAAATAAAATTATTTCTGTAGTGGAAGGCAAATCATCACATTAACGTGTATTGGATCATTACCTCCAAGCTCACTGTTTCTGTATCCAGAACATCTTCACTGATGGCCACACTTTCATATGTTCTTTTTTTTTTCTTATCAATTTCTCCCTTAAAGAAACCTAACCTTAATCTTCTTTGTCAAGGAGCAAAAGATCACTAATCTTTAGCCCTAGACCAGTGTAGATACTACCTCATCATAAAAGCTTTGGGTCTTTTACTGCCTCGCAATGCAAATTGAGTTCATGTGGCCATTCTCTACACAAAGACTGAGCATCACTGATGGGGATTCTGTTTTACCAACACTTCAGAGGGATGCCAGCATTTTCTTCTAAGGGGCTGTGCCTTTGAATGTGTGTTAAAAAGCAGATCTGATCTAGAAGGTACCACACACAATGCCTGCCACTTAGAAGCTACTCAGCAGGCAGTGTTTAAACTGTATTTAACTAGTACAAAATCAAGAATTTCTTTTTTAAATTTGGCATAAAATATATTTTGATCATATTCTTTTCCCAAACTCCTCCCAAATCCTCCTTTTCTACTTAACCCACTTCACATACACCTCTCCTCAAATGGAGTGTGTTTTCTGTTGGTTAACAATTCCTGAACACACTATAACTGTTCTGCTAAAGGAACATACCAATAAAATGACTTCTAATGATGTAGTGATAAACCCATAGATCAGTGACTCCCTCAGCCCTCATCAGAGCAAGTTCTTCTTGCAGGAGATGGTGATTAAAATGGAGACCCACAACCAGACAAGGTGCAGAGAGTGAGAGACTTGGGAGCACTCAGAACAAAATGGGATGTCTTTATCAAACTTCTTCTCAAGGCTCAGAGATCTGTATAGAAGAGGAAGCAGAAAGATTGCATGATCCAGAGGTGATGGATGACACCAAGGAAATAACATTTTCCAGACAGAATCAGGCTGATGCTTATATGAACTCACAGGGACTGTGACAGCATGCACAGATCTGCGGAACGTAAAATCAGGAATTTCAATGATAAATGTGTTGGAGTCAAAAGGGACTTCAGGTGCCATTTAGTTCCATCTATTTAATTTATAGATGAATAAATTGTACCCAGTGCTGCAAATGGCTGATTTATTTTGCTGTAGTATGTAGGGGAAGAACACCTTGGATTAGTATCTGATTCTCATGTATCCATCCTTCCACAGCATCAGGCTGTCTTCCAAGCTGCTAAAATGAAAAGCTGTTCTCTTTCACTATTCCACTAGGAAAACATCGAGTCTATGAAATCCTGACCTTGGGCAGCCTCCCTAGGGAGAGACCTCCATTTCCTTCCAGTATGTTGAATGACTGTGCCTCTAAGGAAATCGAGCAGTCTCTTCATCCAGTTTTGGTTCTCAGGTTAAATCAATCTCTTGTTGTACTTCTCTCTTTGAAGAACACAGAGTTCTCTACAGGTACTAATTAGGCCTCATGACACTGCCCTGTGGAAATGCTCTTTTTATTATGACTAAAGGGGTACTAAAGGTATTTAAAGTATTCAAGGGGAGATGCTGGGTAAAAGCTTGCTTTCAGTACTGAAAATGCTGAAAGACAAGAAGCTCACCAGCACTACCTGGGACAAAGTGAGGAAAATGGAATGAGGCTGGTCTATGTGGAAAAACAATCTACTGAGTCTGTTAGGTCAGCCTACTCTCCTTCCACTGTAGCTTTGCTTTCAGTGAACACTTCTTCACCTTCTCCGTTTCCTCTTGCAGCTCTCTTTAGTAGCCCAATGCCAACCCCTGATAATGGTCAGCTTAAGTACACAGACTATATTGCCATGCATAGGTGACCCATCTCGAAAACATTTGTTGTTGTTGTTCTGCCTTGAATTCTACAGTTTAAGGGAAAGTATATCTCTTGGCTCTTTCATTTTCATAAATCAGCTTGAATCTACACTAAGCTCCATTTAGCATTTCTGCCTAGAATTTTACACATGCCCATTGGAGTTTTTGTTCTGTGTTTTATTTTGCTACCCAGTATACAACAAGCCTTTGAAGAAAAGGTAGATCTTGTGAAATTAATAGTGGTTTAAAAGAACTCACTACTGTGCTAGTTTTTGATTAAATGGTCATTTGTTGGTCCTTCTGAATCTCATGAGTGGAGTGGATGGGTTGTATCTTACTTATATGTAGAATCTAGATTTTTTTTCCCATAATCCTTGTACCTCAACAAATGAATGGACAAGAAAGTGTTGTGCATATACTATGAAATGTTATATTGTATTGAATCAGAAGAGAACAAGATATTGTTATGATACCTATTTCCTAGAAGCATACTCTGCCATTTCCCAGGTTTTATAAAAATGTTCCATTGAAGCATTAATTCTTAACCAAGTTGTGTTACTGCTCCCATTGCAACACATTGTTAGCTTTGGTCTTCATTTCTTTACTTCTTAGCATTATGAAAATTATTTTTGTATATGTGTATAATGTACGTGTATTTATATGGTATTTATGTGTGTTGTAATGTACATAAATGTTTTGTGTTTAAATGGGCACAAATGACATGGCATATATATAGAGGTCAAAGGACAGCCTTGGGTGTTGGTCCTTGTCTTACACCTTGTTTGAGATAAGATCTCTTTTTTGTCCTTGTTGTGTGCCAGGCTAGCTGGTCCATGAGCTTCCTGGCATTCTCCTGCTATTACCTTCCATTCATCCCAGGAACACTGAGATCGCAGAGTTATTGTCTAATTGGTGTAGAATATCAGTTTTTCAAGATGAAGGTTCTAAATATTAGTTAAATCTAAATTTCAAGGAAGTTCATTGTGTTGAAGAGTAATTTAGATTCTTGTTTATTAAAGAAAGTCTTTTGATTTTTTTTTTTTATTTAAGTGACTGACAATTCAGTGGACTGTCCATTAGGATCATTATGGTATTTCTCCACTTGACCCTAAAGGCTTAATGTGGAAGGGGGAAATTTCACACGGTCCAATTCCTAGATAAATAAGTACAGGCAACTAATGGCTAATAGCTACAGTGAGCCTTAGCAAAAAGTACAATGTTGGATGCTTCACACAGTATGATTTCAAAATATCTTACAAAGCTCTAATAATCAAAATAACATAATGATGATGCAAAAATGCCCACATACCTATTGACCAAAGGAAGAGAATAGAGATACAAATCCTTGCATATTATTCAACTGATCCTCGACAAAGGTGTCAAGAAGACCTAATGTATAAAATGACAGTCTCTTCAATAAATATTGTTAAAAACTGGATACTCACAAGTGGAAGAATCAAATTAGGTTCTTATCTCACTATTCAAAAATTAAATTCAGAGCATATTTATGTCACCAAAGTGAGAGTTGTAGTTAAATAATTACAAAATTACTCAAACTAACAAAAGGAAGAATGTTTCCAACCAAGATCGGCAATATTTTTTGGCTATGCCTCTAATAATTACTCATAATAATAGCCAAAAAAAACCCCACACACACAAGTAGATTATGTCACACCAAAGTGGTTGGGCAGAGAGAAAGAAACATCAGAAGGAGAAAACAACAAATAGACTGTGAAGAGATATGTGTGACCCCACATTCTAGCAGGATGATTGTGTGATATGAATAAGGAACTCAGGAAACTTAAGGGCAAGAAAACAATTTAATTTCATAAGAAGAGAAACAAATATGAAATATTTTCAAGACCAAAAATTGCCAGCAAGATTGAAAAAGAGAGAGAGGTGGGAGGAGAAGGCTAAAGAAAGAGGAGAAAGAAGAAGAAGAGGAGGAGGAGGAGGAGGCACTACAGGACGAGGAAAGAAAGGAGAGACAAAGCAAATTGGTGAAAAAAGGGAGAAAGAAAGCACTCAGATGAGCACCAGAATTGGAAAACAGTTTTATTGCTCGCTCACTTGGAAGACAATTTAGGTTCTGTTCATCATAGCTCTAACAGGAATGTTCTCAGGATTAAGCCTTTAAATGTGAAACCATCCTATAAATGTTAGCACTTGATATTTGCAGTCACAAATGACAGACAGTAACTTCATCTTTGAACCCCCAAAGTCAGCAGATTTTAGTATTAACAAACTTAAGAATCTCAGTAGCTCCCTTGTCTGTCTCCTCACTACACTTCACTTTCTCCAGTGTTCCTGGGTGTGTTACAAGTTTTATTCTCAGCTTTCTGTTTCTCTTCTCCTTTCTTCTTTCCTTTACAAATACAATGTACTCTCATGGGGGTCTCAACACACTGAGCAAATATTCTGATCTGAGTTTCCCCTTCATCACAGGAAATCTTCCCAGGTTAGACCTAGCTCAAACTTTATCATGATTATCTTGCTTTGTTTTCCTGGGAAATCCATTACTTCTTTAAGAAGATGCTAATGATTTTCCTGGTAAGAATCCCAATTCCACCTGGAGTGGTGTTATAGCTTAA